>CM060377.1:106559081-106619834 GCA_030545235.1 Helianthus tuberosus | reverse complement strand
TCTTGTACCTTCAACTGATGGTATCCTGACCGTAAATCTATCTTAGAAAAGTATCTAGCTCCTTGCAATTGATCAAAAAGATCGTCAATCCTAGGTAATGGATATCGATTCTAATTGTAACCTTATTTAATTCCCTATAATCGATACACATTCTCATGGACCCATCTTTCTTTTCACAAACAACACTGGAGCTCCCCACGGGGATGAACTAAGTTGTATGAGTCCTTTACTTAATAATTCATCTAATTGCTTTTTCAATTCTAGCATTTCGGTGGGTGCTAACCGATAAGGTGCCTTGGCTATCGGTGTAGTTCCAGGAATTAGATGAATTCTAAATTCAACTTCCCTATTGGGTGGTAATCCCGGTAGTTCTTCTGGGAATACATCTGGGTATTCTGCTACTACAGGAATTTCTTTAAGTTCCTTACCTTTCGTGTTACTGATTACAGAAATCATATACACCACTTCTTGTTTACTTGAATAACTAGCCAACTTCATTACTGAAATGAATTTCAGTGGCTTTCGTGGCTGATTTCCTGTAATCACCACTAATTCTCCTGTGGGTGTATGAATTTCTTTGGAGTTTTTATCACAGAGAATTCGAGCATGGTTGGCTACTAAATAATCCATTCCTAACACCACATCGAATCCAGCTAAATTAATAGGTAACAGGTTTGTAGAGAATTTATGTCCTAAGAGTTCTATCTTTCCTTCTCGCAAAACCTTATCTATGTTAATAGAATTCCCATCTGCCGTTTCGACTGTAAAAATCTGCCTAAGGTTGGTTAAGGGTAGGTTAAGAGCTTGGCAGAATGAACGTTGTGAACCAGAGTCAAATAATACTTTTGCATAAACGTTGTGAACTAGGAACGTACCAGCTATCACGTCAGGAATTAGTTCTGCTTCCTGAGTAGTCAACTGGAAGGCTCTTGTGTTTCTCTTGGTAGTTCCTTCTGCAGGTTTGGCTTTGTTATCAGCTGGTTTGACCAATTTCAGGCAGTCTGGCCTAAAATTTCCAGCTTCTCCACAGTTGTAGCAGATTGTGGATTTCTTTCTCCTGCAATCTTCTTCTTGATGCCCTAGAATCTTGCAGAAATTGCAATATCCCTTGCATCTTCCAAAATGCTTTCTTTTGCAGGCATTGCAAAATGGAACAGTGGAAGATTGCCCAGTTCCCTTTTTCTTGAAATTGCTACGCTTACCCACACAAAATCCCTGGGTAATCTTTTGGGCCACTTCCCTCTTTCTATTTTCTTCTCGCGTACGTACTAGTCCGTCAGTTAAAGTGTTGGCTAATTCCACTGCATCGTCAATTGTGCGAGGTCTCGCAGCTTTAACGATATCACGGATTTCACCAATCAATCCCCATATATAGCAGGAAATAAGTACCAGCTCTGGCGAAGCCAGGGTTGGTACCACTCTAGCATATTCGAAGAATGTCAAAGTATACCCTCGACAATCCACATCCACCATCCGGTGGTTCAGAAATTTATTCGCCATTTGTTCTTTCTCATATTTGGGACAGAATTTTCTCTCCACCAGTCGCTTAAATTCCTCCCAACTCATGGCATAGGCCGCATCGCTTCCCTTGGCTTGAAGTACCGTATTCCACCATTCTAGCGCCCTTTCTTTAAAAAGATGCGACGTGTACATGACTTTGTCTTCCTCAGCACATTTACTTATTTTAATCACCGCCTCGGTTTTCTCTAACCAACACAGTGAAGCAGTCGCCCCTTCGTTGCCTGCAAATTCAACCGGTTTACAGGCAAGAAATTCCTTATAAGTGCAACCAGGCGTTGCAGCTTTCATTTTCTTAAGGAGTGGGACTTGCATCCCATCGTTGTTATTAGTATGATTGCCGCCTCCATTTACACTATTACTGAAATTGTCGTCGTGTGTACGTTTGCTAGGAATAATTTGTTGAGGTTCAACTGGGTTTCGGGCATCAGCAAGAATTGCTGGAATAGCATTGGCCATTCCCTGAGCAACGATATTCTCGATATCTTGCCTATTCAGAAATTGATCTTCATTGTTTTGCTCAGAATGATTAACTTCATTAACGGGTTCATTACCAGTGTGTTCCATCTGGTAATTAATTTATATAAGTGATTAGCATAAAATAATTAATAATCAAACATAACAAAACAATTGCACATAATCACACCAACACGTATAGCCAAAATTGTCGATTTCTCGACTTCCGTTTTTATATATATTATAATATGCATCCGTACACACCCGTTATCTTACAAAAGTTTTATTTTTAAATTATTTCACACGATTATATTTTGATTATTATATTATTATTAAACACATGCTTCCACCACCATATACTATCCCATCAGCTGGCATTTTCAGAAACGACGTTCCCTCTCGTCGTACTTCCAG
Source organism: Helianthus tuberosus (assembly GCA_030545235.1). Taxonomy (NCBI): domain Eukaryota; kingdom Viridiplantae; phylum Streptophyta; class Magnoliopsida; order Asterales; family Asteraceae; genus Helianthus; species Helianthus tuberosus. The sequence continues at coordinate 106,617,446 of CM060377.1, read as the reverse complement.
GAGATCTGTTCTCCCACCTCTCGAATTTGATTCCCTGCATCCACTAGCTCCTCGCCAAAATGGCGGAGTTCAGCCAGGTTCTCGTTGCTCATCGGTGGATTGGGTGCAGGCTCTGGGTCAAACTGAGGGAAAAAGGTATAAGGGTTATTTAAGAGATTCTGGAACTGCCAGTCATTGGTCCACCATTCTTCCATTTCTCCTAAAGGTCGGGTGTTGACAAGGGGATCTGGGATGGCCGGTTCCAAATTCATTGGGAGTTGGGTTTCAACAGGATAAGTAAAGAGGTTTTCATTGACAGGTTTAAGGATATCACAGTATGCCAGTTTGCGGTCTAATTCTTCCCAGAATGGCATTTCCTCGGCTTGCTTGGAGCTTTCTCCAATCTATGTTCCTTTCCCTTTATCCATTGGGTCCTCCGTCTTGGCAACTTTCCGAGTTACTGGATTCCTTCTACGCACACGCCTCCAGCACACGATTCTTCTTCTCTTCTTTGGCTTGGGTTTCTCCGGAGGTTGAGCTTGAAATTCCATAGGTTCCTCAACATCGGCACAATAACCAGTAAAGTCTTTGGAAACTTCCACATTAACAGAATATAGATTGAGATTCTGAAGAGCTTCAGACAATTCATTCATGTTGTTTAGCAGATATAAAGAAACACACAAAATTTCTAGGTTAAAATTTTGTAAATTGAATTTTCATATAATCACAGAAAGACAATCAGCAAATTAAGAATTTATATAAACAAATTGATTTAAAATAAAATATTGTGAATTTTATATATATCTATTACAAATTACAACTGAAAAATTAAAATATACTAGGGATAATTTATTTTAGTCTATTTTTTTTCTTACTAAGTTGTTTATTGAATGGGCAAAGTTTTCTGGCTTATAGATGATATGGATGCTAGTACTGGGTCAAGGTGTTGGTAGTTTAACTTATTTAAAAGTTAACATTTGCTGCTGTAGTGGCTAACATATAGAGATTTGCCCATTGTTCATCTACTTTATTTTCCCCTGGTGGATTATTGCCTATTTCTGGAGTTTCCTTATTAATCATCACTCCTTTTGGTTGTAACTTCTTTATTTTCTCTTGACTTTTTCTAATAATCCAACTTCTTTTATTAGGGGTAAGTGGTTTCTCAAACTGTGCCTTATGAACAAATATTCCTTCCTCAGTATCTGCTGAGTATCTTGAGGAATTTGATTGAAATGAAGTTCTCTTATCTTTTGGTGAACTATCTAATTGACGATAGATGTCCGAAAGTTTTTGCTTACCCATACTGTAAACAAATAGTCAAATAACACAAAAAGACAGATAATCACAAAATGACAATTAGAAAATTAAGTATTTCTAAATACTTAATTGGCTTAAATTAGTGGCTCTGATACCACATTTTTCTGTCACGGCCCCCGTCCCTGTTTTACCCGGTCCAGGAGCCGCGGGACAGAAACCCGTGGTATTTATTAATTGAGTTGACAGCGGAAGATTTTAACAGGATCTTTTAAATCTTGAAATGCCTGATTATTTTATTTCATAATTCGGGATGAACCCCGTAGTTTACAATAGAGGAATTTCACAAGGAAATTCCCTAATTTACAAAACATGTTTATTTGTTTAACTGAGCCACTACTTCAAGCTTTGTTAGTGCTCCGTAGCACTTTTCCTTGGTTCACAGTAGTCACCTGAAACATGTTTTGAAAATATTTTATCAGCGGGGAAATACTGGCGAGTCACTCGAATTTAATAAAACGACACATAGTTATAAATTACAGCATAAGAGCGATTACAATGAATTCTATCTTATTTTTATCTGGAGTCGTGTCACCTCCTGGTGATGATGGTCATACCACTATTGGGTCCTTTCACCCAAGTAGTGATGATTATCACTGTTAGGATTTATTAGCCTAACCGTGAGAAATTAGTAATGTGCACAATACCCCACTAGCCAGTGATTCAAGATAACCACGACTTAATCCCTGTAATTATAACTTTGAAAAATAATTGGAGTATTGTAAAATACTTTTGATAAAAGAGAATGACTCACATTGTAGATTTAAACGGGCAGAGTTTAGCCTACTGATTAGCCTTGTACCTTAATTTAAATAACAATGCACACGAACTAGGTCAGTAACTAATACAACATTTACGATAACTCACGAGATTAAAACCCTCACAACGAATGACAAAGTGCAACACTTAAAATCCATCGAATTCACGACGAATGACAAAGTATAGCCCTAATTTAGGCAGCACTTAAACATCCATCGGATAGTTTTAATCGATCGGACATTGAATCATAACAGCGATCGAGTTAATACCCTGTATCGTAGCAGCGCCTGGCTATATTGAAAGTGAAATTCGAGCAGTATAACTTCGTTTTTGAGAATTGTTTTCGACACCAGTGAACTGCCCATGGCCAATCCTATTTATAGCTGATTTTTGGGGTTTACGCGGCCCGCGTAAACCCATACTCAACTCTTACACGGCCCGCGTGGCCACCTAGTCTACGTGTAGGTTTGCTGGGTCACGCGTAGGGTCGCCAGGTGGATGCCATGTGGCCCGGATGCTTATCCGGTCAAATATTGAGTTGACGCGGCCCGTGTAAGGGTCTGCTTATCCTTTACGCGGCCCACGAGAAGACCAAAATGTTATTTTTCTTGATTTTTGATATGGATTAGGGTTTCAGGGGTCCGGGTTTCTACTTATGGGTCGGTTTGGGACATTTTTGAAGGTCCTTACACAGATGCAGATTCTGGAACAACATTCAAGGGGGGATTTGAAGATTGTCAAAGTAAGGATCGAGTGCTAGCTGCTGATGCTGATAGAGATTGGAGGATGCTTATAGTGTCAAACAATTTGGAATTTCAGAAAGAAAGAAAAGACTGAAGACTCGATGCCAAAACTTCGTCAACATCCAAGGGGGAGTCTGTTGGTGCATAAATGTCTGTTAACTTCGTCTTTATCGAGTCTAATGTCTAGATAGGATAAACCAGTGCTCAGTAGGTTAGAAAGTTGGTTTAGTTTGTATAAGAGTCATTTCGCACGAAATGGCAAGAAGCATTTCGTACGAAATGGATCAAACCCATTTCACACGAAATAAGTTTTACTTGTTTCGTACGAAATGAAACCTCTATATATAGGAGAGCATGGTTTGTCATTTGAAACATTCGAGATTTCAGAGCCGAGGTGCTGCCAATTTGTAAACTGATCTGTAAAGCTTTGAAATCAATAAAAAGAAGATAATTAGGGAGAATCAAGCTGTAATCTCATCTATATCATTGATTCCGCCTTTGATATTGATGTAAAAATCTTCTGATAGACTCGTTCAGGTCGCACAACGATCCAACAAACAACAGCAGCTCCAGCAACAAGAACTGTGCTGTCAATACCACTGTTGCTCCACTTCAAGCCGTACTGGCCCAGCAGCAATCACAGCACCGATCAGCACCAATCACCTATGCGCCGCCCGCAAAGCGTGCGTATACTGGTCCCCACCCTGCCTGCCCAACATGCACTTATCATCACCCGGTGGGTCTCGCCTGCCGTTTTTGTGCCCACTACAATATGTACAGCCATTTCACTGCCAACTGCCGTACTGGTCCCCGTCAAGCACCAGCTCAAGCCACTGCTCATCAAGCTCTACTCCCAGCCCCACAAGGCCAACAAGCGGCTCAGGCACCCGTGGTCAATGCCAGAGTCTGCTTCGCATGTGGTGATCCCAACCACTTTGCGAACATGTGCCCGAATAGGGTTGTGAAACAAGAGCCCCAGCAGCAGCAGCCTCAGCAACAGCAGCAGCAACAGCCTCAACAGCAACAAGCCGCCCGCGCTAGAACCTTCAACATCAATGCACGCCAAGCCCAGGCTGACAACAACGTGGTCAATGGTACGTTCCTTGTGAATGGTATTTATGCATCGTGTTTGTTTGATACTGGAGCCGATAATTTCTTTGTGTCATTTGAATTCGAGAAGCTCCTTAGTCGTAAGCGCTCCTATCTCCCCTCGACGTTCGATGTTGAAGTCGCTATCGGAAGAACTGTCGCCGTTAATTCTATTCTTCGTGATTGTACTCTTGAGCTCAACAATCACATCTTCCCAATAGACCTTATTCCGATGCAACTCGGAAGTTTTGACGTCATAGTAGGCATGGACTTTCTTCAAGAAAATCATGCTGAAGTTGTGTGCTTCGAGAAAATGATTCGATTCGCGCTCGCTAATGGTGATGTATTGTGTGTTTATGGCGAAACTGCTTCGAAAGGTCTCAAGCTCATGTCATGTGTTCAAGCTAGCAAGTATCTCCGCAAGGAATATAGAGCTTTCTTGGCTAACATTGTAGTAGCGGAGAAGGAAAAGAAAGGTAAGCCGGAAGTGAACGATGTTCCAATGGTTCAAGAATTTCCTAACGTTTTTCCTGAGGATCTTCCCGGACTACCGCCAAGTCGTGATATCGACTTTCGTATCGACCTCATTCCTGGAGCAAACCCTATCGCTAGAGCTCCTTACCGACTCGCTGCATCCGAAATGCGTGAACTCTCGAGTCAACTCCAGGAATTACTTGATAAAGGCTTCATTCACCCGAGCACCTCTCCATGGGGCGCACCAGTCCTTTTCGTCAAAAAGAAAGATGGGTCGTTCAGGATGTGCATCGACTATCGGGAATTGAATAAGTTGACCATCAAGAATCGCTATCCCCTGCCCCGCATTGACAATTTGTTTGATCAGCTACAAGGTGCTACGTGTTTCTCGAAGATCGATCTACGCTCGGGCTATCACCAGTTATGCATCCAAGAGGGAGATATACCCTAAACTGCTTTTCGCACTCGATACGGCCACTACGAGTTCGTTGTTATGCCTTTTGGTTTAACCAACGCACCCTCGGTTTTCATGGATCTGATGAATCGCGTGTGTAAACCTTATCTCGACTGCTTCGTCATCGTGTTCATCGATGATGTCTTGATCTATTCCAAGTCGAAAGCTGAACACGCGCAACATCTACATTTGGTTCTCGAGCTACTCCAAGGGAATCGACTCTATGCCAAATTCTCCAAGTGCGAATTTTGGCTGGAGGAGGTTCAATTCCTCAGTCACATTGTCAATAGTCAAGGTATTCACATCGATCCGACGAAGATTGAAGCAATTAAGAGTTGGATTACACCTAAGAACCCGTCTGAAGTCCGTTCTTTTCTCGGATTAGCGGGCTATTATCGACGATTTATCGAAGGATTCTCAAAAATCGTTGTGCCGCTTACCGCTCTCACGCATAAAGACAAGCCTTTTGTTTGGGGAACTGAACAAGAGTCTGCTTTTCAAACCCTCAAGCACATACTCTGCAATGCTCCTGTCCTCACTTTACCCGACGGAAACGACGATTTCATTGTCTATTGTGATGCTTCGAACCTTAGTCTTGGTTGTGTCCTCATGCAACGAGACAAGGTCATTGCATACGCATCTCGTCAGCTCAAAATCCACGAGAAGAACTATACAACCCATGACCTCGAGCTAGGCGCAGTTGTTTTTGCGTTAAAGATTTGGCGACACTACCTGTATGGTACCAAGTGTACGATCTTCACCGATCATAGGAGCCTACAACATATCTTTGACCAAAAAGAACTTAATATGCGTCAACGCCGATGGGTAGAACTTCTCAACGACTACGACTGTGAGATTCGTTATCACCCAGGCAAAGCGAATGTCGTTGCCGACGCCCTCAGCAGACGGAGCTATCTGCTCAGCATCCGTGATGTCCAAGCCCAATACGATCTCAAAACCCTCATCCGCGAAGCCCAACATGCATGTTTCAATGAACGCACTTTGAAGAAGGAAAGAATCTATCACGACGGAGCCCAGCTTGTGAAAAAGTCGAATGGGATATTCCACTTCCTAGACCGAATTTGGATCCCCAAACAGACCAATTTGCGACAGATATTGATGGACGAAGCCCATAAATCCCGGTATTCTATTCATCCCGGTGCCGATAAAATGTACCAGTACCTTCGCTACAAGTACTGGTGGCCGGGCATGAAAATGGATATCGCTCTCTACGTTGGGAAGTGCCTGACTTACTCGAAGGTCAAGGCTGAACAACAAAGACCCTCTAGCTTACTCGAACAACCCCCGATCCCTATGTGGAAGTGGGAGAGTATAGCTATGGACTTCATAACAAAGCTCCAGCGCACGCCATCAGGTCACGACAGCATCTGGGTTGTTGTTGACCGTTTGACCAAATCAGCTCACTTTTTGCCAATACGGGAAGACTACAAGGTAGAATGATTAGCCCGAATCTACACCAATGAGATCATTTGTTGACATGGGATGCCTCGCGATATCATCTTTGACCGTGATGCTCGGTTTACCTCGCGACTGTGGGAAACGTTTCAAGCGGCTCTCGGTACTACGCTTAATCTGAGTACCGCATTCCACCCTCAAACCGACGGTCAGACTGAGAGAACGATTCGTACTCTTGAAGACATGCTCCGTTCGTGTGTCATAGATTTCGGTGGTAATTGGGATGCTTACCTGCCGTTAGTCGAATTTTTGTATAACAACAGGTATAATTCCAGTATTCAAATGGCACCATTCGAGGCTTTATACGGAAGAAAATGTCGATCGCCAATTGTATGGCACGAGATCGGGCACTCGCAATTAACCGGTCCTGAGCTATTGCAAGAAACGACTGACAAAGTCCTCCAAATTCAAAACAATCTGCTAAAAGCTCGGAGTCGACAGAAAAGTTACGCCGATAGACGACGCAAGCCCCTTGAATTTGACGTTGGCGACTAGGTACTGCTAAAGGTATCACCTTGGAAGGGTGTGGTCAGATTCAGCAAGAAAGGGAAACTAGCGCCTCGATATGTTGGACCTTTTAAGATTCTAGAAAGGATCGAAAAAGTCGCCTACAGACTCGAACTACCGGAGGAACTTAGTAACGTTCACCCGACTTTCCATGTGTCGAACCTCCGAAAGTGCCTGGCTGAGCATGATTTAATTGTACCCCTCGATGACCTCCAAGTAAACGAAACACTACACTTCGTGGAGAAGCCTGTCGAAATCATGGATCGCCAAACCAAGCAGCTCAGACGCTCGCGCATTCCTATTGTGAAAGTCCGATAGGAAGGCAAACGAGGCGCAGAGTTCACTTGGGAACGCGAAAGCGACATGAAGGCGAAGTACCCGCAGTTGTTTGTTACGGCTTCGGCCTAATTTCGGGACAAAATTCCCTCAACTAGGGGAGGCTGTAACACCCCGTGTTTCGAAAGTCAAAGTCAAAGTCAAGATTGAAGTCAAAGGAAGAAAAGATTGCTAATTGCGATCTGTCACTCCTTGCTCAATTCCTGTTTTGACTTCTTTGACTTGTAGATAATCTATTCTATGTTTTACGTTAGTTGTATTATGTGGAGTACTTATTAATAATCGAGGTTTATTCGCTATTAATCGCATGTTTAATAGACTTATCGTTTATTGCAATCGCACTCGCAACTCAAATTACGCATTTTGGTTATTGTTATACGTGTGTGTGTGCCTTATGTGTTACTTGTGCATGTTTATTTATGTTATGTGTGGTAATCAATCGAAACGCAATCGAAACTCAATCGCAATCGAATCGCAAACGCTAAACGAACATGAAATAAGGATGATTGTAGGTTGATATAGTAGTTGGGATTAAAAGTAATTTGACTAGGAAACTCTATCGCATCGCAACGCTCGCAAATCGCAATTGAAATGGCAAAACTCGTCGCACCGAACACTCGAACCAAGTGATTGATCGACCAGGTGACCAGCCGATCGACCAGCCGTTCGATCGAGCTACCGTTCGATCGAGCTGCCACTCGATTGGCCAGCTGTTCGACCGGGCTGCCACCCGATCGGCCAGCCCCTTTCCACTTTGGGAAACCCTATAAATACCCCCTTCACCCTCAAATTTACCATTTTTGGCACTCTCTGTCCGACCAGCGCTCCAAACTCACTTTTCCTTCGATTTCTCGCGATTCTGGTAAGATTTCAACCTAAATCTTGTACTTCTTTGATCTACACCTGATTCTACACCTTTCTATCTTTTGAATCTTAACTTTTAACTGTGAAATCACTAGATTTGAGGTGTTCTAGGATGATGTCATCATGGTGTTCTTGGGAACTTCATGTTTTGGCCTCAATCCACCAAGAACAACTTAGATCCAACCGATTTCCACACAAATAATCAAAGATCTTGCATGGATCTCAACATATTCGTGGTGAAAAAGGATTGAAAGATGGTTTCTAACGTTCTTTCAACTCTTTTACACTCAATGCCTCAAAACCGATAGAATCAGACCTTGTTCTAACCTTCTGCTCTCGCATGTTAATGTGTTGGTTCAAGATCTGGATTCTATCCACGAGACTATAGATTCCGGGTTAAACATGGAACACCGTCGCGAACAGTTAACTGGCCGGATTTGGGTGATTCCTGTCCGATCAGGGGTACCAAGTATTGACGAGGTTTCTGTTGCTTAACACGTTATCAAAACATCTCGATAGATCGACAAAAAATCAAAAGCAACCAAGTGTGAGAAGAAACGGAACGACCAGGACGGACTACCATCCGATCAGACTGTCATCTGATCGGGTTGTCACCCGATCGACTTGCACTTTGGCCCCACACTTCACCTTCATTTCAAACTCCAAGAGTTTTGGACACCGAACGGACTGCCGTCCGATCGGGTTGCCACCCGAACGACCGGCCATCTGACCATGTGATGTTTGGAACTCAACACTTAAACAATTTTCAACATGTTCAATGCACATATCTTTCCACCCAATCGAACAACCGTCCGATCGAGTGTCAACCTGCTGTGAACTTGTTCTCGCTGAAGTGCCCAACCCATCGGACTGTCACCCGATCGAACGGTTGTTCGATCGATCGACCTGAAAGGTAGAGGTACTTCCATGTTTTCAAAATGCTACAACAAAAACTGTAAAACTCAAGCCATCATACACAAACACATCCTTCACAAAGGAAGAAACAATCCACTCGAAAGGTCACCCGAACGGATGACCATCCGAGCGGACTGTCACTCGAACAACCGGCGTCCGATCGGACTACCATCCGATCAAACTGTTGTCCGACCCACTTGCACTTGTATCGTTTTACGCGTCACTTATCGTTATGCTATCAATCTGTTCTGGCTAACCGTACTCTCTAGCGCTCCCTTCAATCCATTACTCCAATCGCTGTGAGTATACTGGTTGAATTACATGAGAAGGTCAAATCACTTATGGAAGCATCAACAGCAAAAGAACAAGGTCTTGATCTTGATTGCGCATCATCTTTTAATTATATAATTTAGAGTAAATGCCATTTTCGTCCCTGAGGTTTGACTAGTTTTGCGGCTTTCGTATGAATGTTTGTTTTTCCGCATCTGGCTCCAAAAAGTTTGAAATCTTGCCATTCTCACCTGGCTCATTAACTCCATCCATTTTCTCTGTTAAGTCAGGGGTGTTTTCTTCTTTTTTGCTGACTTGAAGGGTAATTCGGTCTTTTTTTACTTTATGTAAAAAGGCCAAATTGCTCTTTAAGTTAACAAAAAAGACCAAAATACCCCTGACTTAACGGAGAAAACTGGATGGAGTTACTAAGCCGTATGAAAATGTCAAGATTTAAAACCTTTGGACGAAAGTCGTAAAACTGGCCAAACCTAAGGGACGAAAATGGCATTTTACTCTATAATTTATGATGAACCAATGTTAATAATTTAACAAGTTTCAGAGTTTTGGACACCGAACGGACTGTCGTCCGATCCGGTTGCCACCCGAACGACCGGCCATCTGACCATGTGATGTTTGGAACTCAACACTTAAACAATTTTCAACATGTTCAATGCACATATGTTTCCACCCGATCGAACAACCGTCCGATCGAGTGACAACCTGCTGTGAACTTGTTCTCGCTGAAGTGCCCAACCCATCGGACTGTCACCCGATCGAACGGTTGTTCGATCGATCGACCTGAAAGGTAGAGGTACTTCCATGTTTTCAAAATGCTACAACGAAAACTGCAAAACTCAAGCCATCATACACAAACACATCCTTCACAAAGGAAGAAACAGTCCACTCGAAAGGTCACCCGAACGGATGACCATCCGAGTGGACTGTCACTCGAACAACTGGCCGTCCGATCGGACTACCATCCGATCGAACTGCTGTCCGACCCACTTGCACTTGTATCGTTTTACGCGTCGCTTATCGTTATGCTATCAATCTGTTCAGGCTAACCGTACTCTCTAGCGCTTCCTTCAATCTATTACTCCAATCGCTGTGAGTATACTCGATCCCTTTTTGCTTTACGCACTTTTGGGTGTTACATACGTTACTTATACTAAATCACATCGAACACACTATGCAATACTTTAAACGCTAACTGTTACCGCATGTTATACGTGACCTAATGAATGTTTGTTGTTATGTTTACACATGGAATGCTGTCTACCTGCCTTAGCAATGATAGTACTATAGTTTGGACTCAGCACCTGTTCACTCAGGGGTTGTTAAGGACAATTAGTTACATGGCTCACAGTGGTGAGTGTGTATCGCGAACTGCCTTGGGCAGTCAACCCGCAGTCATTGGTATCGATAGGTTTATGTCGATAACTAACATGCCTCATTTTACACTGTGTACATGTTGTTTATGCGTAACGATTTTGAACTCTATATGCTATTATCAAACTTGTATGCTCACCTCTACACTATGTGTATTGACTTTTACTTTAACGTATGTGACAGGTGCTTAGGATGCTTATTTGCTTACTTTGCTGTGAAATCGAGGCTAGGAAAGACCTAGGTCAACAATAAACAATTGACTGTAATAAAAAATCTGAGTTGTCGGAACAGAACAATTTGACTAGATCTTTTCTGTAATAATTGTATTATCTTTTATGACATGGTATGGGACGTGTTGCTTTAAATAATTGGTAATTATAGTTGTTATGGAAACTTTTGGACAATCTGTTTCGCTCAGTGCCACGCCCCGATGTTTCCGCCATCGGTTAGGGTGTGACACCTAAAGCAGGTACTGGTCCCATTGCCTTGAACTATACTAGGATAATTGTGCGCAACTGGCGAAGGTGTTGAAACCTGATTCGTAGAAGGTAATAGATACCTTAGACTGGGGACAAGCCCATAAACTGGGGATAAACCCAAAAACTTTGGAGATTTGACCAATCACTTGATCCTTTGTCAAGAATACACTTAATTCTGCAAAACTTAAAACTTGATGAAGGATAAAGGATTCTAGTACCCTCTCCTTATAATCAAATGAATTAAAGAACTTGTGAAATAATAAGTAAATCATTACCAGAATGAGGATCATATATCCTCTGAGGGTCCTCACCATGAACAGGGTATCAGGATATCTAAGGATCACGGATCCTTCTTACATGAAGTCCTTCTTCAAATGGACAACATTCCAAGCCCTTGGGAAAATATCACCTTCCATTGTTAGTAAACGATATGCCGCCTTTCCTGCCTAAGCTTCAATTAGATAGGGACCTTCTCACTTTGGTGCTAGCTTGCCATCAGCAGGATTGGTGGTATTTTGGAATGCTTTCCTCAACACCAAGTCACCAACTTGAAATTTCCTAATCCTGACATTCTTGTTATAAGCTCCAGCCATTCTTTGTTGATAGCTAGCCAATCTTATCCTTGCTAAATCTCTGAGTTCTTCTATGGTATCCAGATCTTGAGTCAAGTTTTCAGCATCTCTTTCAGGATCACGGATGCTTGTTCTTGCAGTAGGGACTACCATCTCTGTAGGGATCACAGATTCAGCTCCAAAGACCAAAGAAAATGGAGTTTGACCAGTAGCATTCTTAGGAGTTGTTCTATCACCCATAATACATATGGTAGCTCTTCTGCCCATTTCCCTTTCTTGGATCCAAGCTTCTTCTTCAAGTTGTTGATTATGATCTTGTTGGATGATTCTGCTTGACCATTAGCTTGTGGGTGGACTGGTGTTGATGTTATCATCCTAATCCCCCAGCTGTCACAAAAGTTAGTAGTTCTACTCCCAATGAATTGGGATCCATTATCACAAACAATTTCAGAAGGTCTGCCAAATCTAGTAATGATGTTTCTTTTAATAAAGGATATAACTTCTTTCTCCCTAACTTGTGCAAAGGCTTCAGCTTCTATCCACTTGGAAAAGTAATCAGTCATGGCCAATATAAATACTTTTCCTCCTGGTGCCTTGGGAATTTTGCCAACTATATCCATTCCCCATCTCATGAATGGCCAGGAAGAGGATATAGGATGCAGGAGCTCCGCTGGTTGATGAAGGATATTGCTATGTCTTTGACAAGCATCACATTTCTTTGCATATTCCACAGCATCCTTCTTCATGATAGGTCAATAATATCCTATTCTAAGGACCCTTGAAAATAGTGCTCTGCCCCTAGTGTGGTTCCCACAATCTCCTTCATGAAAATCCTTTAAGACTTCTTGAATTTCTGGATCCTCAATGCACCTTAAATATGGACCTGCAAGATACCGTTTATATAAGATGTTATTTAGTATTGTAAATTGAGATACCTTGACTTTGAAAGCTCTAGGATTTTCTCCAGTAGGAATCTCTCCATGTTGTATATATCTCAGGATTGGAAGGATCCAGGATCCTGAATTTGACTGTGCACCATCACTAGGTATAATTGCAGAATCCTCCACTATTTCCATGGCTGTGTTATCCTCAATAGCCTTAAGATGTGGATAATGGGTATCTTAACATCCTCTGGAATCTTCAATGATGATCCAATGTTAGCTATGGAATCAGCTTCTGCATTTTCTTCCATGGGTACCTGTGTTAAACTAAAAGAAGCGAAAGAGTCTACCAATTTCTTGACTATCTCAAGATATTTGATTAGCCTCTCACCTTTGACAACATAAGAGCCATTATAGTGGTTAGTAATTAACAAAGAGGCTACATGTATCTCAAGATACCTGATCCTCATATTCTTGGCTAATTGCAAACCTGCTATTAGAGCCTCATATTCAGCCTCATTATTAGTGTTTTGGAACTCACAAGCAATTGATTGGGGTATAATGTCCCCCTGTGGCGATTTTAGTAGTATGCCTAGTCCAGTTCCCTTGACATTTGAAGCCCCATCTATGAAGAGTATCCAAGGATCCTTAGTCTCTTTAAGTTGTTGAACTTCCAATTCAGCTTCCCTATGTAGATCACTACTGAAATCAGCCACAAAGTCAGCTAAGGCTTGGGATTTGATGGCAGTTCTTGGTTCATATTTAATATCATATGCACTAAGCTTGACTGCCTATTTTGCCATCCTTCCTGACATTTCAGGTTTCCTGAGAACATTCTTGATAGGAAAGTTAGTCTTAACAATAATAGGATAAGTTTCAAAATAATGACGTAATTTAGTAGATGCCATGATTAAAGCAAGAATAAGTTTCTCTAAATGAGAATACCTGGACTCAACATCAAGTAGACTTTTACTTACATAGTATACAGGATGTTGAGTACCTTCATGATCCTTAACAAGGACCGCACTTACTGCCTTAGTAGAAACAGCTAGGTATAAGGATAATGTTTCTCCATTTTCTGGTTTCATTAGAGCTGGAGCTGAGGATAAGTAATCCTTGAGGGCTTTGAGGGCATTCTTATGCTTTTCAGTCCACTCAAACTTTTTATTCTTTCTCATGATGTCATAGAATTCTTTGCATTTCTCTGATGACTTTGAGTTGAGATGAATCTGTTCAAGGCTGCAATTCTTCCTGTCAATCTTTGCACATCCTTAGCATTGGCAGGAGACTTAATGTTCACGATGGCCTTGATTTGTTCTGGACTTGCCTCTATTCCCCTTTTTGTCACCATGTAACCTAAGAATTTTTCAGCTTTTACTCCAAAGTGGCATTTGGAAGGATTCAATTTCATGTTGTATCTATCAAGGATATCAAATGCTTCCTCCAAATCCTTAAGGTGATCCTCAGCTCTTTTGGACTTAACCACCATGTCATCTATACAGACTTCCATTGTGTGTCCAATCTGTTCTTTAAACATCATATTTACTAGCCTTTGGTATGTAGCACCTGCATTTCTTAGTACAAAGGGCATAGCAATATAACAATAGATACCAGCAGGGGTCATAAAAGCCATATCCTCTTGGTCAGATGGTTCCATCTGAATTTGTTGGAATCCAGATGAAGCATCCATAAAAGATAACAACTCATGACCCGCTGTAGCATCCACCATGGAGTCAATGTGGGGTAAAGGGAAAGGATCCTTGGGACATGCTTTGTTTAAATCAGTAAAGTCAGCACATACCCTCCACTTTCCATTCTTTTTTTGAACAACAACCACATTGGCTAACCATCTTGGATACTTTACCTCTCTAATCATACATGCCTTGAGCAATTTATCTACCTCCTATTGGATAATGGCATTTCTTTCAGGTGCAAACTTCCTCCTTTTCTGATGTATTGGTTTGAAGGACCTGTCAATGCCAAGTTTATGAGTAATAATATCTTTGGAAATACCTGTCATGTCTTCATATTTCCAAGCAAAGGTAGCTTTTCTCCTTTTTAAGAAGGATACTAAATCCTGTTTAATGGTGTCAAGGATCCTGGATCCTATAAAGACCTTGGATTCAGGATCCTCAGAGTTCATCAGAATGTCCTTCACATCTTGCTCTCTCACCTCCAGGACATCCCTTGGAGGATACTTTAATTGCTATGCCTCCCTAGGTCTTGAGGCTGGTTTCATTGATGAAGTGTAACAATTCTTGGCCTCTTGCTGATTACTTTCTATCTTCACCACACCCCATGGAGTAGGGAGTTTCACACACTAATGATACATTGAGGGGACTGCTTTCATATCATGTATCCATGGTCTGCCAAGGATAACATTACAGCAAGATAAGCAATCAATGACACAAATTTTTTTAACAAAATTTACTCCCTCTATGTAAATAGGAAGTTTGATGTCCCCCAATGTATTCTTGGTCTCTCCACTGAATCCCACAAGAACATATGATCTTGGGACAATTTTTTTATTCAGGGATGTTCATTCTCTTAAGGACATCTAACTGGATGATGTTCACTGAGCTTCCCCCATCAATGAGAATCCTACAAACAAAATGGTTAGAAATGAATAATATAATAACAAGACCATCGTGATGAGGATCCTGAATATCTGCACGGTCATCCTCATCAAAGGATACGACTTTTTCCTATGTAAGGATTGAAGTTCGAATAGGTCTATCCCTATTCTCCATCTTTGTCTCCTTTGCATGCCTCTTAGCTTTCGAGAATGAAGTGCCACAGATGTCAGATCTACCAGAGATGAAATGAATAATTTAAGCATCAGCTAGTGGAGCAGGAGCCTTTTCAGGAAGTTTCTCAGGATCCTGGATCCTTAATTTCTTCCTTCTGAACAGCTCCTTCAAATATCCTTTACTCAAGAGGTAACCAATCTCTTTCCTTAGTGCTATGCATTCATCTGTGAGATGACCAAAGTCTTCATGATAAGCACACCACTTCGATTTATCTTTGGTAGCAGCTGGTTTGTCACTCTTCCTCGGCCATCTAGCTTTATCACCTAGATTCTGTATAGCAAGGATTAGTTCACTATTATCAACAGCAAAACAATATTCAGAGATAGGAAGATAACCCTCATCATCTTCCTCTTGTTCCACAGCATGCACATTCTGATTGTCAGACTTATTGTAGGACTTGGATTTGTTATTCCTGAAATAGGATCCTTGTTTGTCTTGCTTTGAGGATCCTGACAATTCTCTCCTGGATCCTTTTATCATCCTCTAAACGGATGAATCTAAGGGCCCTGCTCCTTACTTCATCTAGGTTCCTGCAAGGTGTCATAACAAGATCATCATAGAATTGTGAATCCTTAAGCAAACCCATTTTAAAAGCCTCCACAGCTGTAGCAATATCTAGTTAGGAATCTCTAAGGATTCTCTACTGAATTTAGTTATGTAATCCCTTAATGATTCATTATGACCTTGGGTTACCCTATATAAATCACTAGTTAATCGTTCAAATCTCCTACTACATGAAAATTGGCTATTGAACAAGTTAACCAGATTAGAAAATGAGGTAATAGAGTAAGGAGGAAGACTTAGCAGCCATTTAAGAGCTGATCCTGTCAATGTGGATCTGAAACCCTTGCAAAGACATGCTTCCTTTAACCTTTCTGGAATGGGGTTGATCTCCATTCTCTTCGTATATTGAGCTACATGCTCTTCTGGATCAATTGTGTCATCATAGAGTTTCATATTTGGTGTTTGAAACCTCTTTGGTATCTCCGCATTACATATAGGTGGTGCAAAGCGAGACAACCTCTGACTCCCATCCGGAATCTCAGGAATGGGTTTAACCACTCCCGAGACACTAGATATCATATCCTTGAGTTTTTGCAACTCCCTTGCCATAGCTTGGTTGATCCCTGGTTCCTGCACAAAACCATGGTTAGTATTATAAGATGTATTGAAGGTGTTACCTCCTGACTGATTCGAGGCTGGGATCCCAGATGTGAATCCAAATTGATGTGGTTCCGGCATAATCGTGGGACTAGATGAAGCAATAGTCTGGATGGGAATGAAGTCGCTCACATGAATCTCTGAACTTCTGGGTTGTTGAATCCCTAAGGATCCTTGATCCTGAAAGATATTGGATCCAGTGTACATCGAAGATGAAGGTCTTGGAGGATATTCTATGGATCCTTGAACCTGCGATGAGGATCCTTGAACCTGCGATGAGGATCCTGGATGCTGAGGGTAGGATCCTTGTACTAACAACGTCCCCATGTATCCTCCCGAACTAGAGAATGATCCTTGATGCTGGAAGGAGGATCATTGAGGCTGAAGAGAGGATCCTGAAGGCTAGAAGTAGGATCCTTGAGCCGATGTCATTGCCGGTGATTCATAGTGCATACTTGATGATCCTCCTTGGTACTGGACATCTGATGCCTTAGAATGTTGAATGGTTGTTGCTGGAGTAGTGAAATCCAATGATCTGGGCACCAATGGAGAGTGATCCTCTGCTGATTTCTTCAATTTCTTGATTTCATCAATCTCACGAAGGATCCTGCCATTAGTTTCATCCTGCTGTTGCATGTAATTCTTCATCTACAAAATCAAAGAATAAAGATCATTGTTAGTAGGAGCAGAAGAAACAACAGTAGTTGCTTTTGTGAAAATGGGGGTTGTCTTCTTCGCAACATTCTAAGCATTCTTCTGGGATCCAGAAGGAACAAGAGGCAAAGGTGGAATGCCCTGTGATGAGGTGATCGATGACATGGAGCTCGAAGTGTTTTTCCCTTGAGAAGCCATGTGGTTGAAGGTAATAAACAGAAATGAATTAAATGAACAGAATTTTCAAGAATGAAGCACTGATTGCCCCACGGTGGGCGCCAAACTGTTTTGGTCAAATATCACACCAGGATAATGTAACCAAATCTGATTTTTGTGAGGTTGGATGCTTGGTTAAATGAACAAAAGTGTAAACAAGAAGTGAATGAAAATGGTGATGAACACAAGGATTTATACGAGGAAAAAACCCTTGATCAATGAATGATCTCCGGCATAAAAAGCCTCAGATAGTGAAAACTATCACTATCAACTATATTGAACAAAAAAGGTTACAACTTTGGAAGATAACAAGCTTGTTACAACGATTGCTAGTGTGTTTGTGCGTGTATTCGCCAACAGTTTTTAGAGAGAGTTCGAATATGTCAATGTGTTTTTAATAATAGCTTGTTATCCCCTTAAAAGATAGAAAATAACTAGATAACTAAATATCCGAAAAATAAGCTTGCCATCCACAATCACCACAACGGTTATCATCTTGTGCACGTGCTATAATAAGGAGTATATTCCCCTGGAACCTCGGTTAGAACAAGTCTCCTTCGAAATATACCTGCAAAACAAGCTAAAAGGTGATGGAAACAATTGTTAGTTTTAGAATATCAAAGAGGATCCTGGATCCTTAGTCTTCCTGCACCATTTCCTGAGGATCCTTAATCCAGGTTGAACTGAGGATCCGTGATCCTTGATCAATAAACTTCTATCCCTAACAATTATTATTTTGATCTATGTTTTATTTGTCAAAAAAATATTAATTTTGACAAAAGATCAAAAGCTTTTGGTTGTCTATGGACTATGACGTGAATCGAGCCCTAGGTTATGACCCTTGTCATGGTTGTGTTTGTTATGGTTTTATTTTTTATTTTTATTTTGGCGGATATTGGATCCGATGTAATAGATAGGATTAAAATAGATTTGGTTTTATTTTATGGGTTAGGATATAATATAATATAATAGGAAATTTTTTTTGCTAGGAAGTAATCTTGATCATCAATTGATTAATCAAGGGCGATTAAATGGGTATAATTGATAAAAAATAAGGAGGCGCGTGAGTTTGTGTAGGGGTATTCTAGTCAATCCAAAACAATAGTTTATCTCTCCTCTAATTCCCTCCGTTTTTTAAACGTTAATAAGTCTTTCATATGATATTATTTTTTTAAAAAAATTGCACAAAAAAACGAGCGGTTTTTTATCGTTAAAACGAGTATACAATTACTAGATTTTTGAAATTTTTTTTTGAAAACCCAGATGCGTAAAACGCAATTGACAAAAAACATAAAAAATGACTTTTTTTGTAAAACGCAATTGACAAAAAACATAAAAAATGACTTTTTTTGTAAAACGCAATTGACAAAAAACACAAAGAAATGCCTTGTTTCTAAAATGCAATAGATAAAAAACACAAAATAAATGTGTTATTTCTAAAACGCAATAGCTGAAAAACACAAACAAATGTCTTTTTTTGTAAAACGCAATGGCCTAAAAACATAAAGAAAAGTCTTATTTCTAAAACGCAATAACCAGAAAACACTAAGAAATGTCTTTTATCTAAAACGCAATGGCCAGAAAACACAAAAAACACAATTGACTAAAAACACATAAAATGTGTTTTACCTAAAAAGCAATGGACTAAAAACACAATAAAATGAGTTGTTTCTAAAACGCAGTGGCTGAAAAACATAAAGAAATGTCTTTACCTAAAATGCAATGGACTAAAAACACATAAAATATGTTTTACCTAAAACGCAATGGACTAAAAACACAATAAAATGTGTTGTTTCTAAAACGCAATGGCCGAAAAACACAAAGAAATGTTTTTTTTTTTTTTTGTAAAACGCAATGGCCTAAAAACACAAAGAAATGTCTTATTTCTAAAACGCAATGGCCAGAAAACACAAAGAAATTTTTTTTTTCTAAAACGCAATGGCCAAAAAATAGAAAAAAAAATGTTTTATCTAAAACGCAATGGACTAAATACAGATAAAAATGTAGTTTACCTAAAACGCAATGGACTAAAAACACAATAAGATGTGTTGTTTCTAAAACCTAATGGACTGAAAATACAAAAAAATAGTGTTTTTTCATTACTTTATAAAACACAATAACTCAATTAAAAAACCCAGATCATAAAAATGCAATTTAAAAATTTATTACATAGATCGAAGGGCCGATTTCTTCAGATTTCTTTAACGATTGAGGAAATTTGAATGCTAGAAACGCTTATCATCGATCGAATCGAACGAACCGAGTGATTCGCTTCAAAATCACGGGAAAAAAATGAGATATTGTATGAAATTAAACTGGGTTTCTTCAAAAAAGTTGAAGAACACGTTGATTGGGTGTTTGAATCATTGATTGGTGACGAAAATCGCACTATAATGTAGTGATTATTAAGATAAAAAGTGAATAAAATGTTAAAGATGGTGGGTATTGAAAAATGATGGGTTTTGAAGTTACTAGAAGAAAAGAAGAAAGAAGAAAGAAGATTAGATAAAACTGACTAAAATACTCTTCCCTTTATTTTTAAATTTTATCACATATCATAATCTTATTACTTTCTATCATTTTTTAGCCAAATTAAACTTTCTATTTTATCATCTCCCTCTATTTTAATACTTTAATCGAAATCATATTATAGAATCTAAACTAGTATGACACGTGAAAAACCAAACACTAGTTTTCACATTGGAAAAAGAAGCAAAGCATATTTTACTAAATCGATCAAAATCTTGAATACTCCAATAACATTTTTTGATAAAAATAATATTTTTGAAAATTGATGTAACTGAACAAGTTGTCATATTACTAAAGCATAACTACAAAATCAAGTAAAAATGTACAATTATCAAGATGGATGGATACGTAAAATAAGTGGTTTTTTACAATGAAAGTATGTAAATTTTGTATGACGCTACTTAGAAAAAAAAAAAAAAAAAAAAAAAACTATGAGACACTTAAATTTTAATATATAACTACTTCATTAGTTTTTGGGGAAATGGATTTTATGACTCCAAACCAATCAAAATTGGCTGCTGTCACTCTTAACTTTCATTTTGGCTCTCGTCACCATGGCCGACCCTGGGGATGGGCGGGAAGGACCACCGGCCAGGGCCCGATATTTTGAGGGGCACGTGTTTTTATGAAAAAAACCCGAATGTATATGTAAAGTATTTTTTTAATAGGGTACACCCATACAAACACCAACAATAGGCCCATTTACAAAACAATTCTTATGTTTTAGATTAGTTATTAACCTCTTTGGCATTAGGTTTAGACCTTTAATGAGCACAATACCTAATTTCGTTAAGGCCTAAGGGCACATTTTTTCGAGCTCGAACAGGGTATACGAAATCTCAGGGCCGACCCTGCCCACCACTTCCAACTTAACACTTGGGTTGCTGTGTCACCCTGTCGTTAACTAGACACTAACTAGGTTAGTTTTTTTTGCTGACGTGGCTATTTTATATAACGTGGCATGCTGACATAGCTATTTTTTTACATATGTATTGTTGTTTTTTAAATATGATTTACACTAAAAACATAAAAATATTTAAAGATAATCTGATTTATAAATCCAAAACACTAACTCGCTCTCTCTCTTCTCTGTCTTTCTCT
Organism: Helianthus tuberosus; assembly: GCA_030545235.1. Classification (NCBI taxonomy): domain Eukaryota; kingdom Viridiplantae; phylum Streptophyta; class Magnoliopsida; order Asterales; family Asteraceae; genus Helianthus; species Helianthus tuberosus. The sequence goes on along the minus strand of CM060377.1, from coordinate 106,596,471 downwards.
ATCTTCTCTCTCTAACACCACCGCCATCATCAGCTCCACCACCACCTTCCCCCTTCTAACCACCACCACCACCATCGTCAACTCCACCGCCACCATCAACTCAGCAACCACCACCTTCCCCCTTCTGACCACCGCCACCGGCAGCTCCACCACAAACTCTTTCCCCCCTTCTGACCACCGCTACCATCAACTCCACCACTAACTCCTTCCCCCTTTCTGACCACCGCCACAGCCACCATCAACTCAACCACCACCTCCTACCCCCTTCTCACCAGCACCACCATCAACTTAGCCACCACCTGTTCTTATTCCAAACCCTAACCCTAGCCTCCGCCATGTATAAACCCTAAAGCCTACAAATCGCACACTGTCGAAATCCTAATCACACCTGGAACCCACCACAACATATTGGTCAACGCCCAAGAACCGCCGCCCAAGAGCACCCTCATTTTGAGTCCGGCATTGCAGGTGGTTTCAAGTTATCCTAATAAATCAGATGGGGAACACGGTTCAAGTTATTTTGGGGGCTACTGTGTTTGGAAGTGGATGGTTGCAGGAGGTGGGTGGTGGGTTTTTGCAGGCGGGCAGATGGTGGTGGGGGTGGTAAATCGTGAAGGTAAAGGACGACCGGTGAAAATGGTGATGGTGGTAGTGGACGGTGGCAGGTGGGGGCAGTGATTGTTGATGGTGGACGTTGTTGTTGGTGGAGAGAGGGAAGGGAGAGAGAGATGTAGAGCGAGGGGCGATCTGTATAAGTGTATACACACACACACACACACACATATATATATATATATAATGTTATGTATAATAATTAAAATATGGATTTCTTTAAAAGGTAATTGGACACCTCAGCATGACACCTCATAAAAAACAAGCCAATTCATCATAAATTTGGCCACGTCAGCAAAAAAAAAAAAAAAAACTTAACCTAGTTAGTGTCTAGTTAACGACGGGGTGAATCAGTAACCCAATTGTTAAGTTGGGGGTTGTGGGAGCCAAAATGAAAGTTGGGAGTGGCAGCGGCCAATTTTGATTAGTTTGGGATGATCAAATCCATTTCCCCTTAGTTTTTTTAACTACAAATTTGGATCAACAACGGACCACTAAACTATCATTGTGCCATTATTGGAACTATCCGATAATATCCATCTCCACTAGGAATAATGCCTATATACCAATTCAGGAGGAAACCCAATAAATTTGAGAAAACCCTCCTTTGTGGGAATCGAACACAGGACTTAATGGTCCCTAAGCCTTGTTCCACCCCTTAAGATGCCACCAGGGTATAATTCCATGACTAATCACTTCATTAGTTAAATCCCTAACATACTTTATGACAAACAAAAAGTCAGAATCAGTTATATTTAGGGCATGTTTGGCAAAGCTTATTTTAACAACTTATTGACTTATTTACTTTTTGAAAAGTTAAAAGGTGTTTGGGTTAGCTTATTATGTGAGGGGGAAAAGTAAATAAGTCACTCCATCCTGACTTATTTACTTTTCCAAAAAGTCAATAAGTTATAAGTTGCTCCAAAATAAGCTTAGCCAAACATGCCCTTAGTATTAATAGTAGTAATAATACTAGTAAGAACTAAGGGGACTGGGGGTGGGAACAAAAGTTCCCGTGATGAACTTTCTTCCACGCGTGGAAGTTGTCAACATACCACCGCCACCATCATCTATAACGAGTGATGGATAGATTCCGTGAAAAACTTCACGCGTGATAAGGTTTGAGTGATGGAACATGTGAGGAGGTGTGAGGGTTTATTGTTGGGTGTTGTGAGTGATGACCATTGCCACTAAAAAAAGGTTGTAAGTGATGGAATAATGGTTGATGACATGACGGAACTTGATTGGATGTTGTGAGTGATGGGATTTTTGCAAGTGATAACCACCCCCTCCCCCCTAATAATAATATTTCATGAAACATGATTAATAAATTGGAGAAGAGTTTCTGTACAAAACATGTGAAGTGTACGAAGTGTATTGGAGAATCTCATCCATTGATCTCCCAATATCAATCGCTCAAAATTAGACGGTGACATTTTTGTAAATATGAGGTTCAAACAATTGAAAAAACAAATTGAGATAGAGTATTCGTTTTATTATACAGAACCAAAGCCCCATATTTATTTCAACTTACACATTTCTTATATTCCTAGATCAAAAATTTGTTTTAGTTATTTTTATGAATGTTAACTTGGTTTATTATTTAGATTAAGTTAAAAAGTTTATTTTAATAGCATATTATTTAAACTTTAAATCCATTCAATTTTTATAAAAAAAAATATATAATTAAAACAGAAAGCGTTACTTTAAATTATTTTAGTCAAATATAATTAATTAAAAAAATAGACCCTCTAGTTATTAAAGAGCATTTTTCTCATTTTCATAAAACTTAACAATTTTTTTTTAAAAAGTTTGGCCTTAGCACTCAACATTGTGACAAGGTTTGGCATTAGTATTCAACATTATAACAAATTAAAACGTTAATATCTAATTTTGCTACAAAAAACTATTACTAGCCAACATTGAAATTTGACAGAAACCACAAGGACCAATGGCGTATTCTTTTTCTTTTTTATGTGAAACCCCATTGAGTGATTACGTATTTTATCTGAAACCCCACTAAATGATTACGTACAATAGTTGACTATGTATTATTACGTGACTACGTGATTTTGAATACCTATTTCATGATTATGTGATTTCATTATAGTATTTATGTGAAACCCTACTGGGTGATTACGTAATTACGTAAAAATAAAACATGTCATACATAATATTTTAAGTATTGTCACGTATTAAGGATATATACACATTAGCTAAATCAACCTATAATAATCACATAATACCGTATATTAGAGATTTAATCACGTAACAAAGCATAAACAATCAAGTTTTTATTATTGAATGTGTAATCATGTAATAAGTATAATTGTGATAACATTAGTTATAACAAATCTTATTGAATTTGTAATCACTTAATGAATTTTGTATTGAATGTGTAATAATGTAATGGGTATTCAAAAATCACATAGTCATGTACTGGGTATTCAAAATCACGTAATGAGTATTCAAAATTCTATAAAATTTTTAATAAAACTATAGTAATAGGCTACTCGAATTAAAAAAATGAAATGCTCGTTAATACGATGTTTTTTAAATATTAATGTATGAAAAAGTTAAAACCGATTGAAAATCAAGAGAAAACTAGTTCATTTAAGAAAAGACAAAATTACCCTTCTTACCAATAACAATTGTCACATATACTGGAACTAGTCTAAGTTCCCGTGTGTTACACGGGTGGTTTCACAATAAAATATATCATTTAACAGTGTTGACATAAACTTTTAAATGTTATATGTTATATTTGGAAATGAAACAAATATTGCATTTCTATCATGTTTCTCTAGCTTGGGAAAGAGCTGTTTGTTCTTTGTTATACCACCTGTTGAAAGATTACCCACGCATTATGATGGGCATTCGATCAATGTTGATGTTATTCGTTATAGTACCAGTAACATAAATCTTTCTTTAACTTATCTGGTTCATTTTTATAATCCAACACGTCTAAAAGTTTGATCCACAAATCAAACATTTGTTAATAATTAAGAAAATAAGAGCAAAATGATAAATTTGTATGTTATATTTCATGATTAGTAAATATAATTACCTTTGGTGCACCAAAAGAATAACCATACATTTCACTAATCCAACCAGATTCATTCATCAAACATATCTTAAGTTAGTGTTCCACGATAACTATATCAAAAATTAAATAAATAGAATAATTGAGCAAAATTCAACGATTCAAGAAGAAAACAAACAATAATAGATATAAAGAAGTAAATCATTCAACTAACCACAAACCGATTCGTTAAGAGTATGATGAACTCACTTTTGACAAACTATTGGGAATTCTTGGTTCCTTCCAGACATAAAAACATCACATTTTTCACGGCTTGCAACAATTATGCGTTGTTCTAATATTTTCAGAGGAAACGCTCAAATGCAGACGGTTCTGTGGTAATAACAAATGCCAAGTGATATTAATCTTCTATGGATAAATCATAAATCTATATTGATGTTGTGTCAAATTTATAATAAAGATAAAAAATTTATACCCAAATCGTTTACACAAACATCTTGTGATATTCCATTCTTTGATATCTTCTCCAGCAAGGCTAAAGGGTCAACGATACCTGATACATCTAACCGGAACTGCTGGTAAGTAACACTTCAACATCATTGTCGTAAGTAGAGGTGGCAATTTACATCCATTTAAGAATCAATAAGTTAAATTTGGCCGTGTTCTATCTCAAAAAGGTCAAATGAAAAACATAGAACATGTCAAACGGGTTAAAGGTTACACTAAATCATTTAACTCAACCTCTCTGGTTATTAGAAAAATATGGTTTTTGTAATCAAAATTAGCCATTTATTGTTTATCGCTTTATATAAGTTAAAAAGAAGTGAAATTTTTTTTTTAATGTTAACCCCAGTTGGTCTATTATGACCAGTTTCAGTCCAAACCTGGTTTTTGACTTATTACCCAACTCGCATGACCTACCCATTTGGTGGCCTTTAGTCATAAGAGACAAATTACCTTGTAAACTTCAAGTGTGGAGCATGCCTCTGGAGGCTTAATTAAAACCATTGGCAAGTCGAAAGATATAGGCGAGGGTATTTATTGAACAATCTGATATAAAAAATGTGAACAAATCAAATTAAAAGCAATACATTTACCTGAAAATAGTACAATATTATAAAAAATAGCAAATTACTCATCGGGTAATATAAACAATTAAGTGCATACTCTGAGTCACTTTGTTTGTGGCAAAACATACCTCGTCGTTACCGGTACGATAGGCACATACCTAACCTCTATTGGTTCATCACATTGATCATTCCATGAAAGACATGTGGTCCATTGCATTGACATTCTACCAACTTGTTGTGGAGAATCCATGACCTCCACACAATTAGATTTCATGGCATTATTATGATATTCATTTTTTTTACATGCACAAAACAAAACCGGTTTTAGGATCGAAATCGAAAAAAAAAAAACGAAACCGTTTTTTAACCGATTATTAAAAGAACCGGTTCGGGCTTAACCCCACCCGACGATTATAGACCGGTTCTTCTTCGCCAAACATCTTGTGATATTCCATTCTTTGATATCTTCTCCAGCAAGGCTAAAAGGTCCATGGTACCTGATACATCTAACCGGAACTGCTGATAAGTAACATTTCAACATCATTGTCGTAAGTAGAGGTGGCAATTTACATCCATTTAAGAGTCAATAGGTTAAATTTGGCCGTGTTCTATCTCGAAAGGGTGAAATGAAAAACATAGAACATGTCAAATGGGTTAAAGGTTACACTAATCATTTAATCAGACTCGTTATTAGAAAAATATGGTTTTTGTAATCAAAATTAGCCATTTATTGTTTATAACTATATATAAGTTAAAAAGAAGCGGAAAATAAAGACTTTAAATGTTAACCTCACTTGGTCTATTATGACCCGTTTCAGTCCAAACCTATTTTGACCCGTTACCCAACTCACATGACCTACCCATTTGGTGGCCTCTAGTCATAAGAGACAAATTACCTTGTAAACTTCAAGTGTCGAGCATGTCTTTGGAGGCTTACTTAGAACCATTGGCAAGTCAAAAGATATAGGCGAGTGTATTTGTTGAACAATCTAACATCAGAAATGTGAACAAATCAAATTAAAAGCAATGCATTTACTTGAAAATAGTACAATATTATAAAAAAATAGCAAATTAATCATCAAGTAATATAAACAGTTAAGTGCATACTCTGAGTCAGTTTGTTTGTGGCAAAACATACCTCGTCTTTACCGGTTTAAAAACCGAACCGAACTGGTTAGTACCAGGTCGAATTCTTCTCGTATCAATTCGGTTTAAAAAAACCGAACTGGTTTTAAAAAATGGTCTTTTGTGCCATAAAAAAAACCGAAACTAGTTAAAGAAACAGACCGGTTTTAAAAAAAAATAAAAAAACTGATTTCTTCACCTCTAATTAACAAATACTCACAGCCAAAATCTAATTAAGAGGAATCAAACTATCATATAGAGCGTGACATTTTTACATGATCTTTCATATACTTCTCCCATCCTTTAAAAACATTCCTTTTGTAACCTTTAGAATGTTCCACCCAAGTATGCATATTCCTCACAAATCCATCATCATTCTTGACCTTCAACTCCATTACTTGAAAATAGTACGATATTATAAAAATAGCAAATTACTTATCGGGTAAGATAAACAATTAAGTGCATACTCCGAGTCACTTTGTTTGTGTCAAACCGATGAAATCAACTATATTGGCTTAAAAAAAAACATAACTCTGATGCATGTCGTCATCAAAGCAACAACGGTTAACTGGAACTGGACAAACTTTAGATGTTTATGTATACTACACATCCCCATTTGGCTACTTTAATGATTATTACATCATCCAACAATTACATCAGCTTGTTCTTTAGCAACCTATGGCATGTACCAGGATCAAACATGTGAAAAAAAACATCCTCACTATTACTGCAACTTGTAAGAAAGTAAGAGATACTAACCTATATTGCTGCTATTCCAATAAAAATTCCAATGTCAGATTCATGCAAAGTCGGAGCATCGTTAGTACCATCACCGATGAATGCAACAACTTCACACTGGGCCATACAACTTGTATGTTGGACACGATGTCACCATCACCTGTACTCACGGAAAAGCACTAAAAATTTCAATACAGGCAGTTAAATGAGCGGGCCCAGGCAACACTTTATTCGTCAAAATAGATTCTATATGAAATGAGCTTCTTTCAAGTAGAGTTGTAAACTGTTTGGTTAAGTCATGTTGACCCACTAACAGTGTCAAATGATTGTGTTGCTTATTTTAACAAAAAAACATATTATGGAAACAGTAAAATGATGACTCTTGGCTGATATCGACCCATTTGACCCATTTAACATGTTAATCGCACGATAATCCAGTCTCCATTACTTGAATGAATGTGTGTATAACTGAATTTTTGGTGCTAATATAATATGTTCTACCAAAGTGGAAGGGAGAATGCCACATTCCTTTGTAATGGCTCGATCTGTGTTGATATTATCACTCGTAACCATACACACACTAAAAGTAAAAGCTAACTCCTGCAAGACAAAAGAAGTGACAAACATAGCACAATCTTGACTTTGGTATACAATTGGTAAAGAACATCTCCCCCTAAAAACCAAACACAGAAAAACATCAGATCAGACTTCTATCTTCGATTAAAAAAAACAATCCTGCAAATCAAGACTTATTTAAAAGCCAAAGGTTCTAAAGAAGAATAAATCTTAAACTAACTTTCCAAAAACTAAATCATCTTCTTTTAAACCTTTTTTACCAAATCAAAACAAATATAAGAAATCAGGCGAAACTAACAGCAAAGTTAGCTCATCTGTACTTATAAAATGAATAAAAAAGAACCCTAAAATACCTTCTTTTTATTTTAAATCCTCCTTAGTTGCATGTAATCAATCATGTTCTTGTGGTCATAGTTTTCCTATACCAAGTCTGCATAAACATGGTATGTTAAACTTGATAAACGATAAGCATGAATTACCTATAGTCAATGATGAATAAGAACTCTCATCAGCCATAATTGCAAATTTCTACACAATAGATTCCATATCAATTCATGGATAAATGAGAAGTAGCTAAAAATGAAACTCATTAATACACTATCATAGTCATTCTTTTACTCCAATAAGCATTGCATAACTAAAGAAAACAATTAATACACACACATACACATTAGGCACATTTTTTTTCCAGCAATAGTTTCCAGATTCACTGCAAATAAACACCAAACTATCAGCCAACAATAGTTATGATTCACTGCAAATCATAAAAAAATAAAATAAACAAAACCTCAATTAATCATCAGATTAAAAATCTAATATGACATAACACTTCAATTTATATGATCCATAAGTACAAAAATAATATAAAATACAAAAGAATGTTCCATTGGATAATCTAAAATATAGTATGGAACTTAAAGGGGATTATGGAGCTTTTTTTTCTATATAGTATGTTGATTTAAAAAAAAAAAAATCTTATTTCTCTGTTATTTTCCTCTTGCGTTATGAACTGAATGGCCTACCTGATTAATAGCATAGATTAATAGCATATGTCTTATAAGTAAAAACAAAAGTGAACAACGTTTAATAAATATCGATTTCCTTGAAACTTTAGAATCAAAACAAAGATATACCCAAACAAAAACAATTGCGACCCAATTTGTAAGAGCAGACGCAAGGATTTGAAAATCAAAGACAACAATCGTAACATGAGACATAAGAAGAAAAGAAAGCATTACAATTACAAATAGAAATTAAAGAAGGCAAACCTGAGCGACATTTGTGTGTCGGAGCAGCAAACAGATCCAATACGAAGAAACCCTAGCAAAAAAAGTTTGAAAATCAAAATCAAATGATAATGAGAAAATATATCAACACCTTCCCTTGCGTCCTCAATAAACCCATGCTTCCCAAGCACCGAAATCATAACATTACAAGCAACCACATCTCTTTCAGACATTTCATCGAACACCTTCCGTGCACAACTCAAATCCCCAATCTTCGCATAAAAATCAAGCAACCCAGTTTCCAAAACCACGTCAGAATCAAAACCCATCTTAACCTTCCGTGCACAACTCAAATCCCCAATCTTCGCATAAAAAAAAGATTTAGGGTTTATGATGGAATGAATGAACTGGAAAACTAACAAAAGAGGATTAACCAGACACAAACAGAAATCCATTAAGGTGTATAAGAACATCAATAAACAGACAAATTACAACAATGAACTGGTTAAAATCTCATATCACAAAGAATTAGCGGATCCGTTAACATCAACAACAACATACAAATCATACAACAAAATTGGGGTTTTCTAATAAAAACTAAAAAATCACATACAGAGGTGGAATCCAACTTACCGTTCCTTGTATTTTGGAAGTCTGATGATGAACATAAAACAGAGCACAATTCTTCAGTGATCGATTGAAACATCCGATTAAAAACAATAATTTGTATATAGGCGATAGAATTGGAAACGGTTCCATAATTTCCTAAACAAACTTCCAATTATTGAATCAGTATTCAACCTTCCATATATAATCTAAAGGAAGCGTATTAGAGAATTGAAGGAAATTGAAAGAAAATAGAGAGAAGAGATAGATGGCGCCTAAAATTCCCATTCTCTGGCCAAAGAAAGCAGCCACCTCAAAGTCAAAAAGTCAACCTTTATTTTGCTTTAATATAATAGATAGATTTTGTCTTGTACATATCCGAGCACTAATATATTGTTTCTAAAACTAAAATTAATAATAAAAATAGATTTAATTTGGTAAACTAAGTTATCCAAAACTAGAAAAAGAATAGCAAGTTGTTTTCTGATTTATATTTCCAGCAAATAAAAGTATCTGAAAAACGTTTGCATCTTCAAGTGGGTCTTCATCGTGCTCCCACTTGTTGCTCATTGTCGTCTCTGCCATACTCTTTTTCCTATACTTTTGCTTTCTTTCTTCTCTCTCAAATCAACCAGGTATATCACCCTTCTCAATTTCACCTCTAATTTCCATTTTACATGTACAAATGTGCACAAGTTTGCTAATTTAAGCAAGCATCCGTGTATTTTGAAGTAATTACTGCTCGAATTGTTGGATTTCCTTGATGGGTTTTTGGATACTGGGATAACTGAAGGTGGGTTTGTATGGTTTCTTGAATTTGGTGAAGAAATTTATGTTTGGGTTAAAAAAATGGAGACATTTATGGCATTGTTATGATATCTTTATTTAAAGTGGAATCCATAAGGGTATCAGTATGAAGAATCTGTTAAAAAAGCTGCACATGATGCCGAATCAAGCGTCGGATGACGGGTCTAAGGGTTCTCCAAAGGGGAATCAACGCTTGAGTGGGGGTGTGGAGCAGGAACAGAGTAAATCCCCATTGTCAAGTAGTGTTTCGGGATGGTTGGTTGCGAATCGGGCATCATCGTCTTCTTCGAATTCGAAAGGTGAAGAGGGGGAGGATGTAACTTCAATGGCAGTTGATGCTGCTGCTGCTGGGGATGCTGCACAAGCAGAGGAGGGGTACCAGATTCAGTTGGCTTTGGAGTTGAGTGCACGGGAGGATCCTGAAGCCGTGCAGATCGAAGCGGTTAAGCAGATCAGTCTGGGGTCTTGTCTGCAGCACAATAGTCCTGCTCAAGTTCTTACGTATCGATATTGGGTAATCTTACTTTTGAAGTCATTAACATCATTATGCAAATGTTTGTGATTCTATGTTTCTTGTGACTAAGCTAACAGCAGTGTTAATTCGTAGTAGCGATTAGTTAATAACTGAGTGAACTGCATGCCCTCCCCTGCCTTGGTTTTAGGGTCACAATTAGGGCCTGTAGAAGGCTGATATGTACAAAAAGAAAAAAACCCAAAGGAATGAATAGATTATGAATGGTTTACTTTTTATCAAAGCCTAGTTTGTAATAGAGATGAGATCAATGCAGCTTTTGGTTGCACATAGAGCTTATTCGGTTGTCATAAACTGATAATCCATGGCTTAATATTTGAATTCTGTGCATAATGGCAGAGGTTATGCTTTTGTTAATCAAAAATTCTAAATTAAATGTTATATTGGGTTGGTCCTAAAAAATATACCTTGGATGTGCAAGTGGGTTTGTACATGTTAAAGAGGAATTAGAACTTTCTGGTATAATTTGCCTGGTGCTGTCATTCATATATTTGGATTGCTTCTACATTTCTTCACTTGACAATTCACTCATAATGTAACTATTTGATAACTGCAATTTAATTTTGGTTTTAAAGTTTGACATTTTAGATATGTATATGTATATTGGGGATCTACCCTTTCTTATATCCTAGAATCGTTCATACTTAACAGAATTACAGTGCTCTTAGTTATGATGATAAGATCCTGGATGGATTCTATGATTTGTACGAGGCTTCACCAAGAGCTTTATTATCAGAGATGCCTTCCCTTATGGATTTACAACGAACCCCGGTGTCAGATAACATCACCTGGGAAGCAGTCGTGGTCAACAAGGCTACGGATGATAAGCTGTTACAACTTGAAAAAAGTGCACTAGAGATTGGTATTAAGTCATCAGAATCAGATCAAAATGTGGTACAGAAACTTGCTGTTTTGGTTTCTAATCACATGGGTGGGCCTGTTGGGGATCCAGATAAGATGTTGCTTGCATGGAAAAATTTCAGCTATAAATTCAAGGCAACTTTCGGAAGCATGGTGTTGCCTCTTGGCTCATTGAAAATTGGGATGGCACGTCATCGTGCATTGCTTTTCAAGGTAAACTCTAGATTGTTGGTGCATCTGTTTAAATAAATTTGGCAATTTTGACCCATGAATGGGTCGATTTGGGTCAAAAGTTGCTCAAGGTGTATTTTTGTATTCATAGGTTTTGGCTGATAGTGTTGGTATCCCTTGCTGCTTGGTGAAAGGGAAACAATACACTGGATCTACTGATGTGGCAATGAACTTGATAAAAACTGGCGATGGAAGGTTGTGCCCTTAATGCTAATACATTACATACAAAACTTGTTAGTTATTTTGATGCTAAGTATATGAACCACAGGGAATACATTATTGATCTAATGTCGGAACCCGGAACACTTATTCCATCCCACGTTGACCATGACGAAGCTTCCTTCCCGTCAAGCCCATGGTCCCGAGATGAGGATCGTGTAACTTCTTCCCAAAGTGGTCTTACTACTTCATCTGAAGAATGCTCCAACTTTGGGAACAAAACTGATGAAATCCCTTTAAGGCCTATTAATTTCAGCCATGCACGATCCCCTTCATGGACAGAAGGTGTTAGTTCCCCTGCAGCACGTAAAATGAAGGTAAAAGATGTCTCACAATACATGATTGATGCTGCAAAAGAAAATCCTCAATTAGCCCAGAAACTGCGTGATGTGTTGCTTGAAAGTGGTGTTGTTGCTCCCCCGAATCTCTTTACTGTAGTTCACGATGAACGAGACCGTCCTCGCTTCTTACCTATTTTACCTTCCCATCATGCACACTCTAAGCACAGGACATCACAATCTCAAGCCAATCAAGCGGCGGCTGCTGCAGCGGCAGCTGCTGCAGTTGTGGCGTCATCAATGGTGGTTGCTGCTACAAGAAGTACAAATGATCCGCTACCTGTAGCAGCTGCAGCCACAGTGACAGCTGCAGCGGTGGTAGCAACCGGTTTGCCTAGTTTTGTGGATCGTCCAAGAAGGGATGGAGAAGGAGAATTTGGTAATTTACAAGCGAGTGAGAATGATGTGGCAGGTAACAATACTTTGAATTCAGAAGTCTCCCTGGAGGATGTATCAGATTGTGAGATTTCATGGGAGGATATCACCTTGGGTGAACGCATCGGATTGGGTACTACTAACCTACCTTGTTAATTTTCAAATGTTCAGTGTTCGATAATTTATGAGGCAATACCATTTTATTGAAACATTTCAATTTGGTTAGTCTGGTTGCTAATGTTTGAAAGTGTAACTCTTCATCGTAAAAGAATCTATATAAATTGACCTTTAACATTTGAGAATAAAAAAATATATATATATAAGTTGACCTTTAACATTTGCAAACATACCCCTGAACTTGTTGTTCGAGGCCACATATTTTCAAAGTTAGTGATTGAAAAAAGCAAAGAGACCAAATTAGACTATTTGTTAAACTTGGTTTCTGTTTAATGATATGGCCTCCTGATTCTAATCATATTAGTAAGCAAAGTTATAACTATCTCCATGTTGCAGGATCGTATGGAGAGGTTTATCGTGGTGATTGGCATGGAACTGTAAGTTAATTTTTATATGTGTTTTAATATCACTACTTTTTTTGTTGTATATAGCTCTTTAACTGATTTTCATTATTGGGTTGGGTTATGTGCTTTTGCATGGATGTTTAATACCTAGGTGTATGCTTAAACGCTCATAAGCAGGGCTTTTAAGAACATCACATTGTATAACCACCCTAAGCATACTTGATAAATAGGTAGATTTTTTCAATTTCAGAATGTAACTTGGTTACTGTGCACACCTGTATGGCCTTACTGGTTCGGCATTTTTGTTACATTTGTATTAGATTACTAATAGCTTTTATCATAACCGATATATCACTGATATAACCGATATATCACTGAATTATTGGTGTTAAATTGCTATATATATAAATTCTGCATTATATTAAAATTACCGATATCTCACCGAGATAACCTATATTTCAAATATCTGTCCTTGACCGATATCCGATATTTTACCGCATTAACTGCATAGTTTTTTTGCATGCATATGTCTTCGGTGCTGAAGATATTATCCTGGTTCCAATTGCAGGAAGTTGCTGTTAAAAAGTTTCTAGACCAGGAAGTAACGGTTGAATCCCTTGAGGAGTTCAAAAGTGAGGTATAATCTAAATATCACAATAATCAGTAGCATTGTATTTGCTTGTTGTTAATTTAATTAAACTATTTTGTACAATCATGCAAGTGAATGGAGACCCTGTATTAGTTATGGAATGAGTGCAAGCATAAGTGTTCTTACTGCTTGTTGTTTGTTGTGAAGGTGGGTATCATGAAAAGAGTTCGGCATCCCAATGTGGTACTATTCATGGGGGCTGTAACACGTGCCCCACATCTTTCAATCGTCACTGAATTTCTGCCTAGGTATACCAATATTCTCAACTTAACTACACTCTTCAATACATAAAATATCATTTTGCATGCTTCTTATTACAACTTGAGTATTGTTTATTTCCTAGTCATAGTAATGAAACATATACTATCTTTTGCAGAGGTAGTTTGTATAGATTAATTCATCGGCCCAACAATCAACTGGATATTAGACGGCGTTTGAGGATAGCCCTTCATGCTGTATGCTGCTATTTTCTGCAACCTTTTGATCTACCTTGATGCCTTTTCTTGCATGATTTATTCTGTTGTAAAATGTAACTTTCAGGCGCGTGGTATGAATTATCTGCACAACTGCACGCCAGTTATAGTTCACCGTGATCTCAAGTCTCCAAATCTCCTTGTTGATAAAAACTGGGTTGTGAAGGTACCATACCAACCTTATTAAAAACCGTGATTTCCCTTGATTGAAACAATTCTGTTCTGTCATCAGGTTTGTGATTTTGGGTTGTCAAGAATGAAGCACAGCACATTCCTTTCATCAAGGTCTACTGCAGGGACAGTATGTGCTTCCCTGACCATACATACGTCTTTCAACTATTTAATTCATGCTCAATAAATACACTTCTTATCGTGTTTCATACTTTGGTTGAGAGAGAACACCTTATTTATACAAAAGTGTAGGCAAATAACCATGAAAATGAATCTGAAACATGAATAACTGGTAACGGGTATGTTTTTGGTTGACCCGGAACATTTTTCCCAAAACTTTTTATATTAGCATATTTGTTTATAAATTATTAGTGTGGCAAATATGATTACAAACATAATAATCATTTTTTTTTTCATAAAATGATTTATGAGGTTTTATGCATTAAACGTGCATGCCTTATTGACAATTTGATGTGGCACATATGTTTATTCAGGCAGAATGGATGGCTCCTGAGGTCCTACGAAATGAGCCCTCAGATGAAAAGTTGGTATTTTTTACTCTCCTGTGTAAATAAATTAGTTTCATGTAAAAAAGAAAAAAAATGTATTTTTGTTTACTGCACTGCAGGTGTGATGTTTACAGCTTTGGGGTCATTTTATGGGAGCTATGCACATTGCAACAACCGTGGGGTGGAATGAACCCCATGCAAGTTGTTGGTGCTGTCGGGTTTCAGCATCGCCGTCTTGAAGTTCCTGATGACGTGGACCCCGCCATTGCTGATATTATTACAAGATGTTGGCAAACGTGAGTATTCCATTCCTCTACCAATTTAAATGGGTTGAAAATCCGACACACTTTTACTTAAAGTTGTGTTAATATGGGTCACATTTTATTAAATGTTGGTTTAATGGGTCATGTTAAAGAATACTAGCTAGGTACAAGGTGAATGTTGGGTCAAACGTGTTGAGAATCACCCAAAGTCTACTTTTAATGCGTACAAGTCGTTTTTTTTTCAAAGATTTAGACTATTTGTAGCACACTAATTGTTTATAACTTATTTTAATAAAAAAAATTAATTTAGCCCGCCCATCATGCCACCTGTACTTGGACATGCAAATAGGGCTGTAGAAATGAGTTTAACATGATGCTCCTTGCTTGTACAGAGATCCAAGATTACGGCCAACATTTGCTGACATCATTGCGGTGTTGAAGCCTCTTCAAAAGCCGATCACTAGTTCCAAAACCGCACGGGGCTAGACAACTTGGATTGATGCTCTGTTGGTCCAAATTTGAGATGATAGGTGATTCTTTCTATATGCTTTTCGCTTGCTTGTGTGAGAACTATTGTAAATAAAAGTTAACAATTGTAAAAAAATTATTTCTAGCACTTGCAAGATTTTAGAAGTCTTGTACCCTTTGCATATGCATGCATGGTTGTGCATTAACTTGAGGTAGTATATAATGCAGGACTATTAAAAAAAAGTTACAAAAGAAAAATAAAGGTATATGTTAAATAAAAAAAAAAGATCAAAAGACAAAATTGGCTGCGGGCATACCTGGTAAGTTTTAGAGTGTAAAATTAAGACTTTTTAACGAATTTTAGAAATCATAAGAGCATCGGGAATTTACTTCACAAGAAAGGAAGAAAGATAAGAAGGTAAACTAGATTATCAAATTTCAAGATGTAGAAAATTGGTGAATCATTTGATCGGAAATTTTCTATAAAAAATTTCTATATAAGAACAAAACAAGATAAATAAGAGTCATGCACAAAACAACACTTAGGTAGTGTTTGGTATACAGAAATGAGACACGGAATGAAATGAACTATTACGAGAGAATGAAAAAAGATGTGTTTGGTTGGTCGAGGTAATGGAATCACCCATTACATAAGACTTTCTATTCCCTCAAATCCATTCCATCTGCTACCCTTGTTTTTTTTTTTCATTCTATTCCCCCTCTCACCCTTCATCACCAACATCGCCAGCACCACCGCCACCTGCCACCTTCACCACACTCCGCCGCCGACCATCACCATCACCCGCCGCCGCCACCCTCCGCCGCCAACCACCACCACCGCCCGCCACCACCACCACCACATTTTCCACTCGCCACCACTGGCCACCGCAACCACCGGCCACCGCCACCACCACCCATTGCCACCAGCCTCTACAACCGCCACTGTCACCGACCACCGGTGCTACTGCCAACCAACGCCACCACCACCCGACCACCGCCACCACCTGCGACCGTCGACCATACTGTCGCCACCCTCCATCATCGACCACCACCACCGTCCACTGCCACCACCATCGACCATCATCACCACCCGTCGCCGCCACCACCGCCACCGCAACCACCCACTACCACCACCCATCGCTGATTTTATTCCTTCGTCTTTTCCTGCATACCAAACAAAACAAGGTAGTGATTCATTTCATTCCCATACGGTAACCAAACAGGACTATGGAATGGTAATGATCCATTTCATTCCTTTATCCATTCCATTACCTCGTCCATTCCATTCCCTCGTCATTCCATTACACCATACCAAACATACCCTTATGGTAAATCCATTACATTTCTCATTTATGTTTAACGTTTAACCCGATTAAACATGTAACAATAGCTATTTTCAAAGATTATGAATTTTCGATTGTTTCCATGTTTAATAAAATTCTATATTTATTCATGAAATACGTATTCATACTATCGAGAAAAACGATATTCACAACATTTTCGGAACAAATTCCAAGTCACATATGACAAACAAGTGACAATACAAGTCCAGGGGCCAAAACTGTCAAAAATGCAAAACTTTTGGCGTTAGAGTGCCTTACGGACCGTAAGCTATTGGTTACGGTCTGTAAGGGGTGCCCAGATGCAAATTTTTGCCTTGGTCACCAAGTTTGGCCACCTATCTTCTATTGTTGCCGCCTAGCACGAATTTTGCCACATTCAACCTGGTTATGACACTTATTAGGACACTAATCAACATCTTAACATCTCATCAAACACTTGATCCTCCATCATTATAAATAGGCTTGAAATCCTCCATTTTCAAGCACGCCTTTCTTTTTTTCTCATTCAATTACTCATTTGGAGCTTGCTTCTGCTTTAAGACCTCCTCTGCGTTCTAAGCTTCCCTCCCAAACACTTGTAAGTGTTTCTCCTAGTCTTTTTCATTATTTGGCTAGATATGAGCTAAAAGTCAAGCAAATTGACTTTTGCTTTGACTTTCGGTTATGGCCATTCTGGTCAAGTCAAAGTTCAAATTGAACTTTGCCACGTGATAGTAATATTGAAGGTGTTAATCCCTCACGATAACACCCTCTGATCATCACGTTTAATAGGTGAGATGACGAGTCAAACCTCTACGAAATAAAAGTAAAAAATCCATAAAAAATGCATTTTACGACGAAAGAGTTTTCAAGTATAAAAACATAAAGTTTTGACACCAAATCAGTTTTATAACATTATTAGACATGTTTTAACATGCCCAGCTCGTCATTTCTAGTTTAGTGCCTATTCCTTAGTCGAAAGTCAAGCGGTTTGACTTCTACTTTGACTTTCGAATCTGAACCGTTTGGTAAACCTTAGGATCCGACCAAACCCATTTATATGACCATAGTAACATAGGGAATAACCCTACGAGGTTATACCTTATGGTCATGTCGTTTGATGGGCTAAGTGACCAGTCAACTTTAGATAATTTTAAAATCGTCAAAAATACTCTTTTGTGTAAAATTAGTTTTAAACTTATGTGGGCAATGTTTTTTACATATAATATCATCATACAACATTAGTAAATATGTTTTGACATATCGGACTCGTCATAGGACTCATTCGACCATCCGGACCCGTTATTACGCATACGACCTGTTAAAGTGGCGTAAACCATTTTAACAAGTTGTAACGGGTCGAAACACCTTTAGAAACTTTCCAATCAGAATGTAAGGTTTAGTAGACCATATTATATGAGATACTTTGCTCGTTTTGTCAATAAATCACATTCTATCCATTCTTCCGTTTAAGTCACACTACACACTAAAGGGCTGTTTGGCAACTTCTGAATGGTTAAGTGTTGAACCAGTAAGAGGTCTGAGCTGAATCAGTAAGAGGTCTGAACTATTAAGAGCCAGTATAATGCTTAACCATTCAGAGGCAAACGTTTGACCTATTCAGATTAGAGGTCTTAACCATCCAGACTCTGTATAATGCTTAACCATTTAGAGGCAAATGTCTGAACCATTCAGACATCTGCTTGCGAACAAACAGTCTGAACCATTAAGTGCTGAACCAGTAAGATGTCTGAACTCTTAAGAGGCTCATTAAGAGGTAAACAAACAACTCCTAACTATATAATTATCCGACATAATTAGGAAACACTAAAGCTTTGCATACACTATTGAACAAGACATCTACGCAACCCGTGAGTACATAGTCTGTCACACCCTCAAAATCCACATGCGGAGTATTACCGCGAGGCGTGTGACTGACCAGGATCATGCCACCAATCATATTGAACAATAAATAAAAGTAAATAAAGTCCATCGCAATCAATACAATTAGTGTTTATGAAAGCAAATTTCCAAAACCAAATCTAAGTGTCAGCGGAGGCATAATGTCTAAAATCCAAATTCAAAAGTTTAAAAGTTCATAAAGTTTCATAAGAACCCAATAAAGGTTCTTTTCCCGCAACGACCAGTCCTCCATGCAAGCTCCAGTAAGTACCTAATGACTTACAAAGCATGTAGTAACGTATCAACAAAAATGTTGGCGAGTTCACAGTTGTTTAGTGTTGTTCCAAAAACATAAGTTTTGTTAAATTACTATGTTCTTTAGAAATCATGTCATGGGGAGCTACCCCATTGTTTTTAACAACTAGACTCGTACCATACCGACTACTGACTGTAGTTATGTTTAGTGCCCCGAGACAATGTCTATCGTCATTGACTAAGTGCCCAAGTATATTAGTCCACACCCGTTCTCCGCGGCACGGTGTGAGGCTTGTCATACCTAATAGCGCTATTTAACTAATAACCCGTTCGCCATTGGCCCTGCGATTAATCAGTATAAAATGTATAGGGACTTTCAGATAGAGTTCCGTCTAATCTGTTTAAGACATGTTAAATAAATAGTAAATTAACGGTTTCCGTCCCTCACAAGGGGACGAGGTTGCCCGTATTCTACCCAAGGAGAATACGTAGGTTGCATCCCACCTAAGGGGGGTGGTTGTTATTTGCTCCATTCCCAAACCACCTGGAATTACATGCTTTTTAGAAAAGTGTGAACTTACCTTAGATTAGCTCGGCAGATTAAATTAAGTGTATGAAATCTATAGCAACCGACCACGCCCTATAATAGTTACTATGGTATATTAGACTTTGTTTAGACATTGCACGAAAGTCCTACACATGTCTAGCAACTAGCACACAAACAAGCAATCACATAGTACGTCTATCATATGATTCTATAACCATGTTTACAACCTTTCTACGATATTACATACGCTATTTATACAACTATCAAACAAGCATGGATACTAAAAGTAGCAAGTCGGTTCTTATGCATTCATGCTTTACCACATAGAAAAATCACTGAAAATAGGATGTTTTGGGTGACCCGTTTAACCTGTTTACATGTCTTAAAAAAATATGATTTTTCTTATGTGATGTACTTCTCGGAGGGGTAGGCCTTGTGTTAAAATTTCAAGGTCTAATTCATTACCAATAATTCATAAAAAATCATTTACTAAGCCGCAATCAGATTCGTCCCTTCTGACTGCAGCTTACGGAAAAATTCATTTAAAATTACTCGTTTATCCGATTGACGAAATTCCTGTTGGAGATTTTTGGAATCACGTGGAAGTAGTTACAGTAAAAATTTCAGATCATAACTCAATTCCCATATTGAGTTATGACATTCGTAATGGGCTGCAAATTCTGACAGAAATCGCTGCCTGGACCATTCTTACAAAAAAATCTAATTAAAATATCAAACAGCGTCAAAAAAATGCAATTCCAGTGGGGTTTGAAATATATTTCCTGGAATTACATTATAGAATCAAGAAACACTTATTTTCGTTCAATTTTGACCCGGTTACAGTTGACACAAGTCGGCTGTAACTTTCTGGACAAAATTAGTTTCGTTACCCAGCTTCCTAAAACAACTTTTATGATTTTAATCACATCCCTAGCAACCAAGAACAATATGTATTCATCATTTACAGCAGGTTATCATCATTATATCATCAAATTCATCAACCATGACTAGCAATATTCAAAACAAGTTTATACCACATCAAACCCTAGTAATCATACCAACTCTAATGCGATTATAACACTAATAATCATGCATTCTAGCAACCCTAGACCACAAGTAGCATCACAAACATCAAGAACCAGAAAAACGCAGCCATTTATACATGAAACATCGCAAACCGAATACTACCGAGAACACTAACCTTGAGAAGATGTTAGTGCATTTATGTCTATCGCCTACGTCAATCCAGCTCGTAGCAGAATCTGAAGAAAACTAGAGGTTATATTGTAATATTTAGATAGAAAAAGGCAAGGTGGCATTTTTGTAAATAAGGAAACTCTCCTTATATGCTTTGCCTATAAATAGGACCTTTAGTGTTTCATTTTAGAACTTTTGGCATTTGCTACTTTGGAGCATAGGAGCTAGAAAGAGAAAGTAGCAAGGTGATTCACGTTTCTTGTACAACTTTAAGATCTATCAATGGAATCACAGAGTTAGTACGGTTCTTGTGGTCGGTCCACGCACGTGTACGGATTCCGCACGTCACACGTGTCGATACGCAATCGTTACGGAGTCGAAAACTGGTCCTACAAGTGGTATCAAAGCAGGAGCTCGATTCCACGGATCTCACACACAAAATCGAACAAGATTTTATCAGATTCAGTTCAAGAATTCATCCAGATTTGTCAAATTTCTTCATTTTTCTATCTTCTTCTCTTTTAGTCTGAAAATCACAAAATTAACATGGTTTTTACGGTTAAAATTCGCTGATTTTTGGATATTATGTGCGAAAATCATTGATCTATAAGCCTACAAAATTTCAGATCAAAATTCCAAGTATTTTGAGAGAAATCAAGATTTTTCTGTCCGAATCGTTAAACATGTTCGCTGTTGTTCTTAGTGATGTTCACCGATCGGATGGCCATCCGATCAGATGATCATCCGACCCTCAGCACATTTGTTTGTTTAGTACATAGTGTCAAGTGTCGGATTGCAATCCGAACGAATCACAATCCGATCCATTGCTAGTCATTAAAAGTTGACTTTGTTGACCTTGGCTCGATCGGATTGACATCCGATCCACAGCATATTTGTTATTCAGATATAAAGTTCAAGTGTCGAGTGGCAATCCGAACGGATTGCCATCCGATCCTAATCACTTTATTTGCTTGTGTCACAGGTCCAAGTGTCGGATCACCACTCATCTGATCATCAACACATTTTGGTCAATCGTCGGATCACCATCCGATCCATTGCATTTTGGGTTTATTTGATAAGTGTAAATCGTCGAACAACAATCCGAACGGATTGCCATCCGACACTTAGCTGACATTTGATAAATTGATTAGAGGACCAATCGTCGGATAGCCAATCGATCGGATCACCATCCTATCCATTGTCATCCGATCATTGTTATTCTGTTGACTTTCGTTGACCACACTCGATCGGATACTCATCCGATCCAGTTGTTTGATAGTTCTTAAACTGATCGTTTTGTTTGATTGTTTGAAGGTGATTCGAGTTGATAAACGAGGAGCATCATGGTTGAAGAATTCTACAACACGTTTTACAAGGCTTGCGCATCAGAATCTTCGGAAACTTCAACTGTTAAACCTAAAACCATAACAAAAGCAATCAATGATAATATTAAACATGATAACATCTATGGACTTATTCGAAACCACCTAAACTCGGAAATATTGAGGACTACACATGGTGGAAAGAACGTTTTATCAACTGGGCCAAAGCTTACACACATGAAAGTTGGTTTTGCATGGAGTTTGGATATGATAGACCTGTCAATGACAAAGGCGAATAAATCCCACTCAAGAGTTTATCCACAGATGATAAAAAGAATTTTTTCATACGAACAAAGAATGGTTGCTCTAATTCAACAGTCAATTAGAGATGATATCTTTGCTTTACTTGAACATGATGGTTCTTCTAAATCTGTTTGGGAAGCTTTACGAATTAAAGCTGAGGGGGGCAAACAAATCAAAAAGAACAAAATTGCTTTACTTAAAAAAGAGTTTGATTTGTTTGATAGTTTAAAAGGAGAATCGGTTCGACAAATGATTGAAATATTTTGTCACCTTAAAGTCGAACTTGATAGGTTTGGAATTGTTAAAACACGAGAGGAAATTATTGATAAAATCATAGAAGCGTTACCACGAGCTGATCAGTGGCAAACGTTCGTGTTTATCTTGAAAAATGATGTTTTATATGATTCAATTACTCTTGATGTTTTGATAGAGAAAATTGAAAGTCATGAGCTTGAGCTACAGAAGCAAAGCAAGATGAGCAGTTCTTCGTATCAACAAAATGTCGGTCTTTACTACAAAGGTAACATACCTCCGGTGATTGTTAGTGAATCACCAAAGACGACATACAGTGTTGAGAGGTCAAAGGAACCTCAGAAAAGCTCATCAAGTTATAATCCAGGATATCATTCATCTTCTGCAAAAGCAAATCCTGAAGAATCAGAAGAAATTCTTTGCAACATCGCTCTGAAGTTGAAAAATTCTCCTGCGATGAGCATCAACTCTGCTAAGCTGCAAATGAGCTTTCTTGCATCTGTCCTGGAATCATATGAAGGTCTGGTAGCTGGTAAAATAGGAAATTCTGAATTAACCAAGGAAGACTCTACGACCAGATCGATCCGGAAGAGATGGAACTCATTGACATACATTGGTGTTTGGCAAGCTATATTCGAAGAGCTCAAAGGTACATGGAGATTACTGGCAAACAGTCAATCGGTGGTCCGTCAACGAAGCTGGGATTTGATAAATGCTACGTGACATGCTTCAAGTGCAAGCAAAAATGTCATTTCAAAAGAGAATGCAACAATTCTGCAGTTTGTGGAAATGAAAATCCGTTCAATGACGATTATTATCGGAAAGCAATATACCACCATAGCAAAAAAGAGCCCCCAAACTTGAAACAGATTGAAAACAATACGAAAGGGAAGTCAAGAGCATGTGCAGTCATCCAAGATGACGAAGGGTTTGATTGGGGAGAATTTCTTCCAGAAGATGATCTTAATGATGATCGATTCAGAGTAAGAACCAAGACAGATGCTTATAAACATTGTGCTTTGGTTGCTGAAATAAAGGAGAGAACTCAAGAAGAGATTCTGAAGTAAAAGACATACAGAGAAAGATGTATTGCTGATTATCAGATTGAAGAGATGGAGAAAGAGTATGAAAAGGCAAAGAACTACGGGAGATATGACAAGAAAAGAGATTGTTATGTCAACAGAAACGGAGAACCAGTTGTTCACAAGAAGGAAATAGTCTATGAAGATGTTCTTGCAGTAATCCCTCTATCTGGAGAGTTTTATTCAAATGTTGAAAAAAGACAAATATTATGAGAAAACGCTGAATAAACTCATCAGAGATGTCATGACAGTGAGTCTACGACGAAGAGATGAAGAGAGGATGAAGAAGAATGTTGAGAATCTGGTGGATGAACTGAAGAAAGTTGCTGATGAAACAAAGGTTGAAGAAAAAGAGGAATAGAAGGAAAGTGTTGAAGAAAAAGAAGCTGTTACTGAAGAACAACAGGTTGGTGATGATGAAGTAAAGATGGAAAGTTCAATTGAAATGGATGATGGTGCTGGTGCTGGTGTTGGTGTTGGTGTTGGTGTTGGTGTTGGTGAGGAACAGCAGAACAGAGAAGTCGATCAGACACAGACAGAAGCGAAAGCCAAAGTGCCAATCACAGAGGTAAAAATTGATACTGAAATCTTAAATGAAACTATTGAACAGTGCAAGAAATGCATGGAAACGTGCAATGCTTGTACTGAAAAGGATGAAAAATTCAGAACAAGAGACTTATAATTAATAAAATCGAAAAAGTTTTTAAAGAAAAATGCAAGGAAATATTAGAAAATGAAAAGAGTTTGAAAGATAATGATGAAAAACTAACACAAAAATGCAAGAGTTTAGAAAAAGAAAATGAAATTTTGAAAGAAAAGGTTTCGAAAATGACGGAAGAGTGTGTACAAAAGGAAAATGCTTTTCAAGAAATGAAAAAGGAGTATGATTCAATAAAACTTGCATATCATATCACAAAAGAATCATATGAAGACGTGAAGAGTCAAATGAAACTTGTTCAATCAAGATTGAAACATTGTTCTAAAACATCTGATACGCTTAAGCAACAATATGAAATAAAGCAACAAGTTGTAAACTCTTACATTGAGGATGTTGCTAAGCTAAAGCGTAAAATAGCTGATTTAGAACAAGATAACAACAAGTTACACAGTTATCATGCTTCATCATATGTTCTTGAATGCATTTTCAATCTATAACTGGATGGTAAAGATTCTGAGCAAAACAAGAAAGGAATTGGCTCGGAATATCATCAGGTTCCACCACCGTTTGAGGAAAAGTTTACATTCTATGATGAAGAGAAGGTGGAAAAAGCTTTCAACTTGGTTGATCAATTGCCAGATAACATTGACGTAACCTATTCCAAATCTGATGATTCTAGTGATTCAGAGGTGGTAGGTAAGGTAGTTAAAAGTGTTTTGAAAGAAGAGTCGTTTGAAACAGGTAAAGCTGAATCACAGGATGAAAATGAAGGTAGTTTTCATGAGGGTTATCTGAAAAACTCAAAATCTGAGAAAAAGGCAAATGATGATTCAAAAGGATTGGTTTATACCATGATTGGATCAGACAAATTATTATCAGATCTTGAAGTCCCGATTCAGAATGTGATTTCAGAAAAGATAGACAAAGTTTTCAAGATGGTTGAAATTGAAAAGTCTGAAATTCCAAAGTTTGCTGGAAAGAGTCACAAAACTTTTTATAACAAACCTGGTTACAAAAAGAAAAACATGAAGGCTGGGTTGGGTTATAAGAAGAAACAGAATTGGAAAAGAAACGAAACACCAAACTATCAGACAAAGATGAATTTTGTTCACGGAACAAGTTCAGAAGAAGAGAAAGAACTCCAATTTAGGCGACAGTCTAATGAAGAGTTCTACGCTCAAAAGAAAAAGCAACAACAACAGGTTAAAGATGTATCCAAGAGAACATGCTTTAAGGGTGATCAAATTGGACATCTCAGTCGAAATTGTCCAAATGTTAAATCTGTTGGTGTTGAAACAAAAAAGAAGTCTGATGTTGTGAATCAGAAAACAACCAAGTTTGATTCAAAACAAACTTGGAAGCCGAAAATGTCAAAGGCTGACTCACAACAAACATGGAAACCAGTGACACCCAGACTTAAAACAACACAAAGTTGGAAAACAACTGTTGATGCAACTAAATCAAACCAGTTTTGGAAACCAAAAGTTGTTGTTCAAAATCAAGATGTTCAAAAGAATCACATTTTTACAAAAGAAGTGCTTCGAAAAGACAAACTTGGGTGGAAAAGAAACAAAAGGTTTTTGTGAGTGATAATCGGAATGAAACTACATTTGTGAAAAATGATAAAGAATTTCCGAATGAAGCTTATTGGGTTGAAATGCCTAAGGTTAAACAGACCCGGGCTAACTTGTTCAAGTAATTGAATACATTGAATGTGCAGGTGCTTCAGAAAAGAGGGTGAAAGTCAAATCAACGAAGGAAGCAGCCTGGCACGAGAGAAAGAGGCTGCTGGTCCCCGCGACTGTTAAATAGGGAGTTTGTTTGATTTCTGTACATAAATAAACCATATTTCTAAAACCCTAAAAATTGAAAAATAAAAAAAAAAACAAAAAAATTTGAAAAGTCAAAAATATGTTTGTTTTTAATTTTTGTCAAAAATCAAAAATTACAAAAATATGTTACTTGAAAATGCCGAAACCCTCCCGGCGGAACAAACATGATTAATTTCACAAGATTGAAAAACAGTTTTCAAACTGTAAAATATCAATGTGTTGTAAATCATGGGGGTATATTTTCTACAAAACAGAGCATGTGAAGCATAAAATGGATGGCGTGACACAGCTATCAGTATCCGGTTGTCAAATTTTCTTTAAATGTTTTGAATTTTAGGGGGAGTAAAAATTTCAGAAAATACAAAAACATTTGAAAAATTGGAAAACCCAAAAACATGATAAGAATTCAAAAATGAGTTTTTGTGTAAAAAGAGGAAATGATAGTACATCAGTAGACAATCACAGTACGCTAAAGAAATGGAATGTTAAATGTGATAAAGGGTCTCACTGATGATATGCCAGAAGGTTTTTACATGCTTAGTAGACTGTTTTCGAGATATAAATCTAAATATCAAATACTTACTTATCTCATGGGGAACATCTCTCGGATATATGGGTAACCCCCGAAATCTTGATTGAGAGATTGCCTGATTCTGAGATACTAGGTCTTTATACTGTTTGATATCTGGGGTTTTATACCTGGTCTTCTGATATTGCGGAAGCAATGGCCTAGACCTCTTATAATACTTTAAGCGCTTTAAAAGCTTACCATCTGCATAAAAATTGAAAAAATATCGAAAGATATGAATCAGTTGCAGTTGAAGAAAAGATTCTCTAAAGGGAACACACCTAAAGTCGAACCTTCATCTCTTTGACTGAACGAAAGTTCATACCTGAGCTCTCAAGGTCTTGCACTAACCCAGAATACAGATATCAAATTTGTATACTCACCTGTAAGACTGAATCTAGGGAATCTTGATACGGGAGTATATTCTGAGGTGGGACACACGAATAAGTTAAGCTCTTAAAACACTAATCCGTATCTCGAATCAATTGAACTTTGTGTGAAAATTTAAGTGGACCAGTATACTGACAATCTAAGTGAATCGTTTAGAACTTAAAGTGTTTAAAGCTCAACGGTGCTAGTGATTTGTTATAAACTGATATGATCATCTGACACAAACTCAAACAAAAAAAAATATTGTCTGTAAATATGTTTGTAAATATTTCTTTACTGCTTTATGTTTCAGAAAATTACAAAAAGATTTTGATTTCATCTTTATTTTCAACAACCGATGTCTGAAAGCTGAGTTTTAAAATTTAAGTATGCTGATCGTGTTTATGAAAATAAACAAGTTCATTAATTTGAATCTTGAAGTTTTAAACTTAAAAATTAAAAACAACTTGTGAAATCTCCATGGTCATTAATTTGGACTTGGATGATTAACTATGAGGAATTTGGTTGCTTAAATTGTTAAAATCAGTTGTAAAGAGCTAGGTTTAGATCTTGGATTCTTAATATTGCCAAATCTATGAAGATTGTTGATAGGGGGAGAGAATCAAGTTAATCTGGATATATTCATACTATTATATTTTAGAGCCAGGTTCTTGATTAAATTTTTTTTAGAGCCAGGTCACGATTCTTGGACAGTCGTAAAATCTTTCACTGTCGTACATCTAAAATGTTTTAGCTTAAGCTAAGAGAGCCAGGTCATCAATCCTGGATGTTCAAATTTTTTTTACTTATAAATGTTTGAGATTTTCCAGATGAAAGTACCAAATTATGATCCCGATAGCCGAGTCTAAGGGGGAGTCTGAAGACGAGCTCAACGCAAGGGGGAGCTTGTATCCGGAAAGCCAGGTGTCGATCCCAAAAGCACGGAAGCTTGCCGAAAGGGGGAGCTGAAGCAGAAGACAGATCCACGGGGATTCTGTTCGAGCAAAAGGGAGTCTGTGTTGCTGAAGACGTGTTAAAGCTTCAAGAAGACTTAGAGAGAGGGAGAAAGACAAGACGCTACGAGATTGACTGTGGCAATATCCAAGGGGGAGTCTGTTAGTGCATTTATGTCTATCGCCTACATCAAACCAGTTCGTAGCAGAATCTGAAGAAAACTAGAGGTTATATTGTAATATTTAGATAGAAAAAGGCAAGGTGACATTTTTGTAAATAAGGAAACTCTCCTTATATGCTTTGCCTATAAATAGGACCTTTAGTGTTTCATTTTAGAACTTTTGGCATTTGCTACTTTGGAGCATAGGAGCTAGAGAGAGAAAGTAGCAAGGTGATTCACGTTTCTTATACAACTTTCAGATCTATCAATGGAATCATAGATTTAGTACTGTTCTTGTGTTCGGTCCACGCACGTGTACGGATTCCGCACGTCACACGTGTCGATACGCAATCGTTACGGAGTCGAAAACCGGTCCTACAGAAGAGATGGAAGAACTAGAGAGAAAGAGAGATGTGGGATCGATTGGGGGGGGGGGGGGTTGCTTGCTACTGCCGTCGCACACCACAGGAACCAATTAGGGTTTTAAATTTTTTTTGAACTCTCTCCTCTCATGCAAACAATACGTGTTTTATAAAATAACAAGGGGTGGGGGCGGTTTGCTATTTGGGTCGAGATGGGTTGGGCCGAATTGGGGATGGTTGGCGGGTTGGGTTAGGGGTTTGGGTTTCAAGTTTGTTTTAATCGCAGAACTAGCGTAGTGGTTTAAGTTATAAGTTTCTGTTGGACCGTTTTAAGACCTCGAAAAGTCAGTTAAGGCAGTTCATCTTCAAATACGAGGGCGGAATCAACGTAAAAGAAGTCACAACAGCTAGTTTCCTTTTAATCTATCTTTTCTAATTGATTTTTGTGCTTTTACAATGTATTCTGAAGCAAATCCGGCAGCTCCTTCTCTTACATACACATACATGTTCGCTTCAAATGAACAACACACTCTCCTATTTATAGACCTAGGGGGTTTCGCTTGAAGATGTCAACCCATAGGGTTTCGCTTGAGCTGATCACCACCCTGTTCAAGCGAACTCAACTGATAGGGTTTTGCTTAAACTGACACATATACATATTCAAGCGAAATACCTTCCTAAAACATGTATAAACCCTAGTTTTGACCTTGTTGTGTGTTCATTCAACCTATCTAGACAAAAGACTTGTATAAGACAAAGTTAACAGACACTAAGTGCACCAACAGACTCCCCCTTGGATGTTGACGAAGTCTTCGGCTTCAAGTCTTTGTCTTTGTCAATCTCCAACTCTGTCTTTTCATCATAAACATTCTATCTTCACAGGTTCACAATCTTGTCCTAGCTTCATCTTCAGCATTCCCTTTGACCATTGATCCAGACTCCCCCTTTCACAGACTCCCCCTCTCGATATGCTAGAATCTGAGGTCTGGTTCAAGCTTTGACATTTAGCTTCCGTGGGAATAATGAAGTCCAAAACCTGTGTCTCAAACATCAAACATTACAAACTATCTTTTCAACAATAAATCACAAACTTAATCAGTTTTAAAAATCCACTCAAGTATTCAGGTCCAAGTTAATGACCCTGATTACTCAATTAATCTACCAAGTTCAATTTAATGACCTTGGTTGATCATTTGACGAATCAAACTGATTTTGAAAAACATTTTACACATTTTCTGAAAATAACAAGTATCAAGTTAATGAACTTGTTTTTGACTTAAAAAAAAAATCAAACTCCATCAAGATAAGCTCTCCTCATTCTTCAGTCCAGAATCTCCTGCATCTGCTTCAAACATCTGAGAATCCAACAATCAACTCTCCACTTTGGTTTGTCGGAAAATAAAGCAGAAATAAAATCTTTTTGGATTTTAAAAAATGTTCTAAACTAAGAAATGAAATATAGAAAACTTAAATTGCAGAAAGTAAACAAAGTAAACTATTTACAAACATATTTTTGGCTAAGCGTGTCAGGGAATCATATCAGCTATCAGACAAATTACAAGTACCGTTAAGCTTCATTTCATACTCAGACTTAAACAATTCACCTCGATTGTCGATATACTGATCCATCTTAAATTCTCACACAAATTTCAATTTACTCAGGATACGATTTAGATGTATTATGAACTTAGCTCATTCATGTGTCCCACCTCTTGAATATACTCCCGTATCCAGAATCCCAATATTTAGTCTTACAGGTGAGTATACTACAATGATATCTGTACATAAATTAGGTAATGCGAGGGCCGAGGGATCTCAGATCGATACTTCCGTATACGCAGAGAGATATCAGCTTCGACTTTACGGTATGTCCCCTTTAGAGGATCTTTTAGCTACATCAGCAATGATTATCAATTTTATTGTCTAATCAGCTGAGGGTTTATGCTATGTTTCAAGCATTTGAAACAAAGTATTATCCAAGGACTAGGTCAGAACTTCCATTCAGCAGAAGTCCCGGAATAATACCCCAGACATCATTGAGTATAAAAACCTGTATATCAGAATATGAGACCTTTCAAACGAGATTTCAGGGGTTACCTATATATCCAAGTAATGTTCCCCACGAATTTCACAAGTTTGAAATTTTAGGTTTATATCCCGAATAAATCTACTAAATGTGCGAAAACCTATCGACACATCATCAGTGAGACTGTTTAACTCATTTAAACTTTACAAATCTTTAGCATACTGTAATTGTCTAGCCGATGTACTATCATTTTCCCTATATACACAAGCTCTTTTTCAGATTTTATCATGTTTTTGTATTTTTGCATTTTTTACTGTTTTTGTATTTTCTGAAAATATATCTATATACATCTATCTACTCCCCCTAAATACCAAAACAAGTAAAAAATCGACAAACCATTGCAGATTGTTTCTCGTCTTCATCCGCAACAGTACTCTCATCAACGCCAATTATGCCATCCGACACTGAAAGAAGCTTCATACCGTTCAGTTTTAACAAATATTTAAACCGATTTTTATCAAAAGCTTTGGTATGTAAATCAGCTTTCTGTTCATCAGTGTGGATTTTCTCAATTCGTATCAACTTTTTCTCAAAGTAATCACGAATAAAGTGATGACGAATTTCTATGTGTTTAGTTTTAGCGTGATGTGCTGGATTCTTTGTTATATTTATTGCGGCCTCATTATCAACAAAAAGAGGTGTGTTAAGAAACTGCAAACCGTAGTCGCGCATCTGTTGCTGTATCCACAAGATCTGAGAGCAGCAACTGCTAGCAGAAACGTACTCTGCTTCACATGTAGATAACGCCACAGACGTTTGTTTCTTACACTGCCAAGTAACCAATCTAGTTCCAAAGAACTGGCATCCTGCAGTTGTTGATTTTGAATTGACTTTGCAGCATCCGAAATCTGAATCGGAATACCCTTCGAGCGTAAAATCGCCTTTCCTAGGATACCACAACCCCAATGAAGGAGTTCCTTTCAGGTAGCGTAATATCCTCTTCACAATAATCATATGCGAAGCTCTTGGGTTAGATTGATATCTTGCTGCGAGGCACGTTGGGTACATGATATCAGGACGTGAAGCAGTTAGATACATCAAAGAACCTATCATGGATCGGTAGAACGTTTCATCAGCCCTGTCTCCGGTGAGATCTGGGTGAATCCCATGATTTGTTACAAGTGGGGTAACAGCTGGAGTAGAACTTGACATCCCAAATTTCTCTAGAATATCATGAACGTACTTTGACTGGTGAATGAAAATTCCCTCAGAAAGTTGTTCAACTTGTAATCCCAGAAAGAATTTCATCTCCCCCATTGATGACATTTCGAATTTTTGCTTCAAAACTGATTCAAAATCTTTGCATAGATTTTCATTTGTTGACCCAAAGATTATATCGTCCACATAAATCTGAACTATCAGAAGATGACCGTCGACCTCTTTAGTGAAGAGAGTGGCATCCACTTTTCCACGAATGAACTTGTTGGCTAGTAGGTGTTGAGACAAAGTCTCGTACCAAGCTCTCGGGGCCTGGTGTAAACCATACAGCGCTTTTTCCAATAGGTAAACCTTGTTTTTGTGGATTGGATCGGTGAAGCCCGACGGCTGTCCGACATAAACCTCCTCTTTGACCTTCCCATAAAGAAACGCCGATTTTACATCTAACTGATATACTTTGAAATTCTT
The DNA here is from genome assembly GCA_030545235.1 of Helianthus tuberosus. NCBI lineage: Eukaryota > Viridiplantae > Streptophyta > Magnoliopsida > Asterales > Asteraceae > Helianthus > Helianthus tuberosus. Next base: position 106,564,261 of record CM060377.1, on the reverse strand, counting down.
CCAAGACGCAAATGCAAGGAAAATTCTGATTGCCTCTAGTCGTGCCACAGGAGCATAGACTTCTATAAAATCAATCCCCTCCTGTTGACTAAAACCCTGAACAACGAGTCGAGCTTTGTTCCTTACAACAACTCCTCTGTCGTCTCTCTTGCACTTGAATACCCATTTTGTATTAATTTTTCTGTGACCATCCGGCAAATCAACTAACTTCCACACTCCCAATTTCTCGAATTGACTAAGTTCCTCCTGCATTGCAATGACCCAAGAATCTTCAGTAAGCGCCTCTTTGTAAGTTCTTGGTTCAACCTGCGAGATAAAACAACTCAATGAGAATTCAGTTTGCAAAGGAGCAACTTTTGTATAAAAACATATAAGCCCTTTATCAATCTGATTTCGAGTGCGAACTCCTGTCTGCAATTCTCCTATGATCAACTCCTCTGGATGATATGAAAAAGTTCGCGGCATCACTTCACTTGGAAGATCTACATTGCCCTCCAGATTAGTAACATTCTGCTCTGCATCTTGTTCACCAACTTGGTTTGTTTGACTTGAAATCTGAATTTGCTCCCCCTCAGAATCTGAATCACCATGATCAAAGACTGGCATGTTTTCAGCTTCTTGATTATCATTCTGAACCGACTGATTATCCTGAGCAACTTCATTCTGTTGGACATCATCATGTTCACCAGCATTACTTGGACCTGCTTCATCATCATTTGAAGTTTCCCGTGGTCGCCTCGAATACTCAGCTGGGAACCTTAGCTGTGACTCGTATTCACGCAAAATATCCAACTCATCAAAGAAATCTTCATCATCCTCTGATTCTTCTCTCATGTCAAACGAAACCCATAGTTTGTCATAATGATAACGCCATGAATCTCCAGGATTCTGCGGCGGCATAGTATAACCTTGACATTCAACATTTCCAGCTTCAATAATCCGCTTTTCACTTGGAATGAAGACACGTCGCATCGGATTTGCATAACCAACAAATATTCCCTCAATGCTCTTCTGACCAAACTTTCCATGAGGCTCTATAACAGTACAGGGTGACCCGAACGGTTCTAGATACTTCAAATTCGGTTTGCGATTATTGATTAGCTCAAAGCATGTTTTGTTGAACTTCTTGACAGTAAGAACCCTGTTGAACGTATAGCATGCGGCAGAAACAGCTTCAGCCCAAAAATTTATCGGTAACTTTGAATCTGCGAGCATAGTTCTAGCCGTCTCGATTAGTGTCCGGTTTTTGCGTTCTGCAACTCCATTCTGCTGCGGAGTGTACGGAGCACTAAACTCATGCAATATACCTCTTTCATCACAAAATTCTTCCATCTTACTGTTCTTGAATTCAGTACCATTATCACTTCGAATTCTTTTGATACGCCGTTGGTACAAATTCTCAATTTTCTTGAATAACCCCATCAAACTATCAAATGTTTCGTCTTTCGTCTTCAAGAAAGAAACCCATGAAAATCTGGAATAATCATCAGTAACGACCAAACAGTAGTAATCTCCTGTAATACTTTTGACATTCACAGGACCAAATAAATCCATATGAAGTCTTTCCAGAGGTCTCGAAACTGAATTGACTTGCTTTGTAGGGTGTGACTTTTTCTTCTGCTTGCCTTTAACACAGCTAATGCACTCCCCTTCCAGATGAAAGCCTTTGACATGAACTCCAAGAACCAAATCATTGTGCACCAAGTGATTCATCTTCCTTAGGTGAATATGCCCCATCTTGCGGTGCCACAATCTCGATTCTTTCTCAGTTGCTCTAGAAACAAAACAATGTGCTTGACCAGTAGTTGTAGTTGCTACAGTCATATCCAACACATATAAATCATTCAATCTAGGTGCCCGCATGATAATCCATTCTTCAGGGATAACAAATCCTGGTTTCAAGATCAAACATTCTTTATCAGTGAAGTGAGTAGTATACATATTGTCACAAATCTGTGAGATACTTAGCAGATTGTTCTCCAGCTCAGTAATGTAGTTAACTCTTTCAAACGTCACAATCCCGTTGGATAACGTTCCTTCACCTATAATCCTTCCTCCTTGATTACCCGCAAAACCTACGTAACCACCATTGATATTTCTCACATCATACAGCAACGCAGTCTTCCCTGTCATATGTCGAGATGCTCCACTATCCATGATCCATCTGGATACAAGTTTTGGAAGATCCTGCACATAACAAACTATGACTTAACCAACTTCAATAAAGATGCCGATTCATGCTTCACGATCAAGGAAGCTCCAGCAATTCAAACTGTTTAGTCGAACATGGAGTCCACCCAGGCCTCATCAGCCTTAGGCGTAACCTTGACTCTCGCAATTTGAATTTTGAAGTTTTCAGCCTTCAAAGGTGGAAAATTCGCATCATAATCAATTTGAATTGAATCCTCAGAAGGTGAAATCTTTTTCTCACTTTTTGGTTTCCAAACTTGTTGAGATAATGCAACCCGCTTGTAAAATTTGTCATTTTTAGTTACCACTTTCTTTACTGGTTCATTTTTCACTTTGATGTTGTCATTTTTCACACTCTTCTTCTCAACAACCATTGGTGCTTTACCCTTCACATCAACTTTCTTCTGTTGAACCTTCACAGTTTCAGTCTTAGGCTTCACATTGGTACACTTTCGTGCAATGTGACCAACTTGATTACATCTGAAACATGTTCGAGTATCAACAACTCGACTTGTGCCTCCAGACTGATACTGTGAAGCTCTTTTCTCAAAGAACTCTTCATTCGATTTTGAAAAAATCTCATTTTCCTCATCAGAAAGTGAACTTGAACCATTCACAAACACTTTCTTTTCAGCAAACCTTTTGTTTTGAAAACTCTTTTTCTGATAACTCTTACCACCCTTATATCCACCCGACCAATTGTTTCGATTGTTATTATAAAAACGTGGTGGAACAACAGGCTTTTTGTAGTAAGCTTTATCTTTCTCAAAATTCATTTGCCTTTTTGTTTGTTTCAAACTGTTCACTTCTGAAAAATCAACTTCAACCAATTTGTAAACATTTGTCAACTTTTTCACATTAACATTCTCAATGGGAAACTCAGAATCTGAATACAACTTATCAGATCCAGCCATCTTGTACATCACAAGACCCGGTTCATCACTTAAGTTGTTTTTGAATTTTGGTTTCTGAATGTACTTGTCCAAGAAACACCCATCTTCCTCAGTAGTGTCACTATCCATTTTTAGCACATTTTCAACAACACCTTTTACAATATCATTTTGAACACTATCATCATTGGAAGATGTAAACGTGACATCAATTGAATCCGGAAGATTCATTTCACTTTCTTCTTCAATTTCAACCAACCCTGATTGCTTTTTCGTGTAGTTATCAAGAACAGGTGGTGGAACTTGATGAAAACCCACCCCAGTTCCATCAAAATAAACATCTTCGCCAGCTTTGTTTTTCCCGATGGGTTTGGGAACAATGTGTTGCAAAACAAAGCTTGCGGAGCTGTAACTGTTAAGCTTCAACTGGATTCGCTCGTTTTCAATTTCAGCCTCTTGAAATTTAAGTTTCAGTTTAGCGATTTCATCCAGTTGTTTGTTGATTGATTCTTCTTTTACTCTAAGCACTGCTTTTAGGTGTTCATTTTCTTTATAAGTTTTACCATTTCGATCATCATTATCTTTCATTGTGCTTTTGAGTTTTTCAAACTTCTCATAAATCTGACGGTTTTCAAGAATTAACTTTTCATTTTCTTGTTTAATTTTGTCATCATCAATTTTATCATTTTCAATTTGATTAGTTAACTCTTTTATCCGTTCAGTTGAAGCTTTAACTGTTTTGTCACGATCAAGAATCTGATTCTCAACGTTTCTGACCTTTGCTGTCAGATCTTCAACTTTCTTACCGTTGAGATACGTCACTGTATTACAAAATTTGCACTCTTTGTTGCAATTTTTGCAATCAGCATTTCCATCAATTTTCTTACCTGACGCATTTGTTGACACGTTTGAACTGACCTGGCTTTTTGACTCAGACACGGAGTTAGAGTCTATCTCAAGTGTCTTAGCAGCCAGCACTTTGTCAGCCATTTTTCCGAGATTTTCAGCAGTTAACTCATGCGTTGTGTCAATAACCCCAGTGTCAACTTTCTTTGACTTCTCTATCTCTTCTTTCTCCTTCTCGTCTCCAGTTCCCCACCATTTATTCTGCCAATACTCATCCTCATCTTTGATCTCCTTGATTATAGTTTCCAGATCAAGAGTTTTGTCATCAATCGCAATATTTCCATATTCATCAAGATAACACTCTCTGTCCGGATCCCATCTATTCGCTTTTCTCGCTTCCAGATAGATACGAGATATTCTAATTATTCTGTTTTCAGCCAGCATTTTTCTGTATCTATATTTCTGCTCTTCAGTTCTATCGTCTTTCCACGGAATAGGTTCATTGTTTTTCGCCATGAATGCGTAACCAACCGCATCTTCCTCCGGTAGAACCTCTTGACTCCAATCATACCCTTCATCATCGTAAATCACCGCAAGAGCTCTAGATTTCTCTTTGTTATCTTCAACCTGCTTCAATCTAGGCGGTTCAGATTTATTCTGGTTATAAATTGCCTTCTTGTAATAATCATCTCTGAAAGGGTTTTCTGACTCATCGGCATAAGTGTTTCTGCATTCTCGCTTGAAGTGACCTTTCTGCTTACACTTGAAGCATGTCACCTTGGACTTATCTTACCCCAGCTTGGTAGATGGACCACCAATTGTCTTCCTGCCGGTAATTTCCATGAAACGCTGTGCTCGACGAACAGCACTGGCCATAGCCCAACGAATATCGATCAGCTCCATTTCTTCAGGATCTATCTGATCATAATCTTCTTTCGTTAAGTTGGTGTTGCCTATCTTCCCAGCTACTAACCCTTCATACGATTCCAACACCGATGCTAGGAAGATCATCTGCTGTTTGGCCGACTCCTCATCAAAATTTTGAGCATTCTTCAAGTCTATTGCAATATTGCATTGAAAACGATTCTTTGCATCAGAATGACTTGCAGATGATGAAGATCCACTGTGATAACCACTGCTTTGACCACTTTGACTTTCTTTGCTTGATGTGGACACATTCTCAACAGAAAACGCAGTCTTTGGAGAAGTTGCTTTTGGCATCATGCTCTTTGGATAATACAAATCCAAATTCTG
>CM060377.1:106538240-106558881 GCA_030545235.1 Helianthus tuberosus | reverse complement strand
GATGTTTCAGAACAATGTTTCAATCTTGATTGAACAAGTTTCATTTGACTCTTCATGTCTTCATATGATTCTTTTGTGATATGATATGCAAGTTTTATTGAATCATACTCCTTTTTCATTTCTTGAAAAGCATTTTCCTTTTGTATACACTCTTCCGTCATTTTCGAAACCTTTTCTTTCAAAATTTCATTTTCTTTTTCTAAACTCTTGCATTTTTGTGTTAGTTTTTCGTCATTATCTTTCAAACTCTTTCCGTTTTCTAACATTTCCTTGCATTTTTCTTTAAAAACTTTTTCGATTTTATTAAATTCTAAGTCTCTTGTTCTGAATTTTTCATCCTTTTCAGTACAAGCACTGCACGTTTCCATGCATTTCTTGCAATGTTCAATAGTTTCATTTAAGATTTCAGTATCAATTTTTACCTCTCTGATTGGCACTTTGGCTTTCGCTTCTGTCTGTGTCTGATCGACTTCTCTGTTCTGTTGTTCCTCACCAACACCAACACCAACACCAACACCAACACCAACACCAGCACCAGCACCATCATCCACTTCAATCGAACTTTCCATCTTTACTTCATCATCACCAACCTGCTGTTCTTCAGTAACAGCTTCTTTTTCTTCTACACTTTCCTTCTCTTCCTCTTTTTCTTCAACCTTTGTTTCTTCAGCAACTTTCTTCAGTTCATCCACCTGATTCTCAACATTCTTCTTCATCATCTCTTCGTCGTAGACTCACTGTCATGACATCTCTGATGAGTTTATTCAGCTTTTTCTCATAATGTTTGTCTTTTTCAACATTTGAATAAAACTCTCCAGATAGAGGGATTACTGCAAGAACATCTTCATCGACTATTTCCTTCTTGTGAACAACTGATTCTCCGTTCCTGTTGACATAACAATCTCTTTTCTTGTCATATCTCCCGTAGTTCTTTGCCTCTTCATACTCTTTCTCCATCTCTTCAATCCGATAATCAGCAATACATCTTTCTCTGTATGTCTTTTCCTTCAGAATCTCTTCTTGAGTTCTCTCCTTTATTTCAGTAACCAAAGCACAATGTTTATAAGCATCTGTCTTGGTTCTTACTCTGAATCGATCATCATTAAGATCATCTTCTGGAAGAAATTCTCCCCAATCAAACCCTTCGTCATCTTGGATGACTGCACATGCTCTTGACTTCTCTTTCGTATTGTTTTCAATCTGTTTCAAGTTTGGCGGCTCTTTTTTGCTGTGGTGGTATATTGCTTTCCGATAATAATCGTCATTGAACGGATTTTCATTTCCATCAACTGCAGAATTGTTGCATTCTCTTTTGAAATGACCTTTTTGCTTGCACTTGAAGCATGTCACGTTGCATTTATCAAATCCCAGCTTCGTTGACGAACCACCGATTGACTGTTTGCCAGTAATCTCCATGTACCTTTAAGCTCTTCGAATATAGCTTGCCAAACACCAATGTATGTCAATGAGTTTCATCTCTTTCGGATCGATCTGGTCGTAGTTTTCCTTGGTTAATTCAGAATTTCCGATTTTACCAGCTACCAGACCTTCATATGATTCCAGGACAGACGCAAGAAAGCTCATTTGCTGCTTAGTAGAGTTGATGCTCATCGCAGGAGAATTTTTCAACTTCAGAGCGATGTTGCAAAGAATTTCTTCTGATTCTTCAGGATTTGCTTTTGCAGAAGATGAATGATATCCTGGATTATAACTTGATGAGCTTTTCTGAGGTTCCTTTGACCTCTCAACATTGTATGCCGTCTTTGGTGATTCACTAACAATCACCGGAGGTATGTTACCTTTCTAGTAAAGACCGACATTTTGTTGATACGAAGAACTGCTCATCTTGCTTTGCTTCTGCAGCTCAAGCTCATGACTTTCAATTTTCTCTATCAAAACATCAAGAGTAATTGAATCATATAAAACATCATTTTTCAAGATAAACACGAACGTTTGCCACTGATCAGCTCGTGGTAACGCTTCTATGATTTTATCAATAATTTCCTCTCGTGTTTTAACAATTCAAAACCTATCAAGTTCGACTTTAAGGTGACAAAATCTTTCAATCATTTGTCGAACCGATTCTCCTTTTAAACTATCAAACAAATCAAACTCTTTTTTAAGTAAAGCAATTTTGTTCATTTTGATTTGTTTGCCCCCCTCAGCTTTAATTCGTAAAGCTTCCCAAACAGATTTAGAAGAACCATCATGTTCAAGTAAAGCAAAGATATCATCTCTAATTGACAGTTGAATTAGAGCAACCATTCTTTGTTCGTATGAAAAATTCTTTTTATCATCTGTGGATAAACTCTTGAGTGGGATTTCTTCGCCTTTGTCATTGACAGGTCTATCATATCCAAACTCCATGCAAAACCAACTTTCATGTGCGTAAGCTTTGGCCCAGTTGATAAAACGTTCTTTCCACCATGTGTAGTCCTCAATACTTTCGAGTTTAGGTGGTTTCGAATAAGTCCATAGAAGTTATCATGTTTAATATTATCATAGATTGCTTTTGTTATGGTTTTAGGTGTAACAGTTGAAGTTTCCGAAGATTCTGATGCGTAAGCCTTGTAAAACGTGTTGTAGAATTCTTCAACCATGATGCTCCTCGTTTATCAACTCGAATCACCTTCAAACAATCAAACAAAACGATCAGTTTAAGAACTATCAAACAGCTGGATCGGATGAGTATCCGATCGAGTGTGGTCAACGAAAGTCAACAGAATAACAATGATCGGATGACAACGGATCGGATGGTGATCCGATCGATTGGCTATCCGACGATTGGTCCTCTAATCAATTTATCAAATGTCAGCTAAGTGTCGGATGGCAATCCGTTCGGATTGTCGTTCGACGATTTACACTTATCAAATAAACCCAAAATGCAACGGATCGGATGGTGATCCGACGATTGACCAAAATGTGTTGATGATCGGATGAGTGGTGATCCGACACTTGGACCTGTGACACAAGAAAATTAAGTGATTAGGATCGGATGGCAATCCGTTCGGATTGCCACTCGACACTTGAACTTTATATCTGAATAACAAATATGTTATGGATCGGATTTCTATCCGATCGAGTCAAGGTCAACAAAGTCAACTTTTAATGACTAGAAATGGATCGGATTGTGATTAAATCGGATTGCAATCCGACACTTGACACTATGTACTAAACAAACAAATGTGCTAAGGGTCGGATGGCCATCCGATCGGTGAACATCACTAAGAACAACAGCGAACATGTTTAACGATTCGGACAGAAAAATCTTGATTTCTCTCAAAATACTTGGAATTTTGATCTGAAATTTTGTAAGCTTATAGATCAATGATTTTCGCACATAATATCCACAAATCAGCCAATTTTAACCGTAAAAGCCATGTTAATTTTGTGATTTTCAGACTAAAAGAGAAGAAGATAGAAAAATGAAGAAATTTGACAAATCTGGATGAATTCTTGAACTGCATCTGATAAAATCTTGTTCGATTTTGTGTGTGAGATCCGTGCAATCGAGCTCCTGCTCTGATACCACTTGTAGGACCGGTTTTCGACTCCGTAACGATTGCGTATCGACACGTGTGACGTGCAGAATCCGTACACGTGCGTGGACCGACCACAAGAACCGTACTAACTCTGTGATTCCATTGATAGATCTGAAAGTTGTATAAGAAACGTGAATCACCTTGCTACTTTCTCTCTCTAGCTCCTATGCTCCAAAGTAGCAAATGCCAAAAGTTCTAAAATGAAACACTAAAGGTCCTATTTATAGGCAAAGCATATATGGAGAGTTTCCTTATTTACAAAAATGTCACCTTGCCTTTTTCTATCGAAATATTACAATATAACCTCTAGTTTTCTTCAGATTCTGCTACGAGCTGGATTGACGTAGGCGATAGACATAAATGCACTAACATCTTCTCAAGGTTAGTGTTCTCAGTTGTATTCGGTTTGCGATGTTTCATGTATAAATGGCTGCGTTTTTCTGGTTCTTGATGTTCTTGATGTTTGTGATGCTACTTGTGGTCTAGGGTTGCTAGAATGCATGATTATTAGTGTTATAATCGCATTAGAGTTGGTATGATTACTAGGGTTTGATGTGGTATGAACTTGTTTTGAATATTGTTAGCCATGGTTGATGAATTAGATGATATAATGATGATAACCTGCTGTAAATGATGAATACATATTGTTCTTGGTTGCTAGGGATGTGATTAAAATCATAAAAGTCGTTTTAGGAAGCTGGGTAACGAAACTAATTTTGTCCAGAAAGTTACAGCCGACTTGTGTCGACTGTAACCGGGTCAAAATTGAACGAAAATCAGTGTTTCTTGATTCTATAATGTAATTCCAGGAAATATCTTTCAAACCCCCTGGAATTGCATTTTTTTGACGCCATTTGATATTTTAATTGGATTTTTTTGTAAGAAAGGTCCAGGCTGCGATTTCTGTCAGAATTTGCAGCCCATTACGAATGTCATAACTCAATATGGGAATTGAGTTATGATCTAAAATTTTTACTGTAACTACTTCCACGTGATTCCAAAAATCTCCAATAGGAATTTCGTCAATCAGATAAACGAGGAATTTTAAATGAATTTTTCCGTAAGCTGCAGTCAGAAGGGACGAATCTGATTGCAGCTTAGTAAATGAATTTTTATGAATTATTGGTAAAGAGTTAGACCTTGAAATTTTAACACAAGGCCTACCCCTACGAGAAGTACGTCACATAAAAAATCATAATTTTTTAAGACATGTAAACAGGTTAAACGGGTCACCCAAAACAACCTATTTTCAGTGATTCTTCTATGTGGTAAAGCATGAATGCATAAGAACCGACTTGCTACTTTTAGTATCCATGCTTGTTTGATAGTTGTATAAATAGCGTATGTAATATCGTAGAAAGGTTGTGAACATGGTTATGGAATCATATGATAGACGTGCTATGTGATTGCTTGTTTGTGTGCTAGTTGCTAGACATGTGTAGGACTTTCGTGTAATGTCTAAACAAAGTCTAATATACCATAGTAACTATTATAGGGCGTGGTCGGTCGCTATAGATTTCATACACTTAATTTAATCTGCCGAGCTAATCTAAGGTAAGTTCACACTTTTCTAAAAAGCATGTAATTCCCGGTGGTTTGGGAATGGAGCAAATAACAACCACCCCCCTTAGGTGGGATGCAACCTACGTATTCTCCTTGGGTAGAATATGGGCAACCTCGTCCCCTTTTGAGGGACGGAAACCGTTAATTTACTATTTATTTAACATGTCTTAAACGGATTAGACGGAACTCTATCTGAAAGCCCCTACACATTTTATACTGATTAATCGCTGGGCCAATGGCGAACGGGTTATTAGTTAAATAGCGCTATTAGGTTTGACAAGCCTCACACCGTGCCGCAGAGGACGGGCGTGGACTAATATACTTGGGCACGTAGTCAATGACGATAGACATTGTCTCGGGGCACTAAACATAACTACAGTCAGTAGTCGGTATGGTACGAGTCTAGTTGTTAAAAACAATGTGGTAGCTCCCCATGACATGATTTCTAAAGAACAGAGTAATTTAACAAAACTTATGTTTTTGGAACAACACTAAACAACTGTGAACTCGCCAACATTTTTGTTGATACGTTACTACATGCTTTGCAGGTCATTAGGTACTTACTGGAGCTTGCATAGAGGACTGGTCGTTGCGGGAAAAGAACCTTTATTGGGTTCTTATGAAACTTTATGAACTTTTAAACTTTTGAATTTGGATTTTAGACATTATGCCTCCGCTGACACTTAAATTTGGTTTTGGAAATTCGCTTTCATAAATACTAATCGTATTGATTGCGATGGACTTTATTTACTTTTATTTATTGTTCAATATGATTGGTGGCATGATCCTGGTCAGTCACACGCCTCGCGGTAATACTCCGCATGTGGATTTTGAGGGTGTGACAGACTATGTACTCACGGGTTGCGTAGATGTCTTGTTCAATAGTGTATGCAAAGCTTTAGTGTTTCCTAATTATGTCGGATAATTATATAGTTAGGAGTTGTTTGTTTACCTCTTAATGAGCCTCTTAATAATTCAGACATCTTACTGGTTCAGCACTTAATGGTTCAGACTGTTTGTTCGCAAGTAGATGTCTGAATGGTTCAGACATTTGCCTCTAAATGGTTAAGCATTATACAGAGTCTGGATGGTTAAGACCTCTAATCTGAATAGGTGAAACGTTTGCCTCTGAATGGTTAAGCATTATACTGGCTCTTAATAGTTCAGACCTTTTACTGATTCAGCTCAGACCTCTTACTGGTTCAGCACTTAACCATTCAGAAGTTTCCAAACAGCCCTTTAGTGTGTAGTGTGACTTAAACGGAAGAATGGATAGAATGTGATTTATTGACCAAACGAGCAAAGTATCTCATATAATATGGTCTACTAAACCTTACATTCTGATTGGAAAGTTTCTAAAGGTGTTTCGACCCGTTACAACTTGTTAAAATGGTTTACGCCACTTTAACAGGTCGTATGCTTAATAACGGGTCCGGATGGTCGAATGAGTCCTATGACGAGTCCGATATGTCAAAACATATTTACTGATGTTGTATGATCATATTATATGTAAAAAACATTTCCCATATAAGTTTAAAACTCATTTTACGCAAAAGGGTATTTTTTATCATTTTAAAATTATCTAAAGTTGACTCGTCACTTAACCCATCAAACGACATGACCATAAGGTATAACCTCGTAGGGTTATTCCCTATGTTACTATGGTCATATAAATGGGTTTGGTCGGATCCTAAGGTTTACCAAACGGTTCAGATTCGGAAGTCAAAGTAGAAGTCAAACAGCTCGACTTTCGACTAAGGAATAAGCACTAAACTAGAAATGACGAGCTGGGCATGTTAAAACATGTCTAATAATGTTATAAAACTGATTTGGTGTCAAAACTTTATGTTTTTATACTTGAAACTCTTTCTTCGTAAAATGCATTTTTTATGGATTTTTTACTTTTATTTCGTAGAGGTTTGACTCGTCATCTCACCTATTAAACGTGATGATCAGAGGGTGTTATCGTGAGGGATTAACACCTTTAATATTACTATCACTTGGCAAAGTTCAATTTGAACTTTAACTTGACCAGAATGGCCATAACCGAAAGTCAAAGCAAAAGTCAATTTGTTTGACTTTTAGCTCATATCTAGCCAAATAATGAAAAAGACTAGGAGAAACACTTACAAGTGTTTGGGAGGGAAGCTTAGAACGCAGAGGAGGTCTTAAAGCAGAAGCAAGCTCCAAATGAGTAATTGAATGAGAAAAAAAGAAAGGCGTGCTTGAAAATGGAGGATTTCAAGCCTATTTATAATGACGGAGGATCAAGTGTTTGATGAGATGTTAAGATGTTGATTAGTGTCCTAATAAGTGTCATAACCAGGTTGAATGTGGCAAAATTCGTGCTAGGCGGCAACAATAGAAGATAGGTGGCCAAACTTGGTGACCAAGGCAAAAATTTGCATCTGGGCACCCCTTACAGACCGTAACCAATAGCTTACGGTCCGTAAGGCACTCTAACGCCAAAAGTTTTGCATTTTTGCCAGTTTTGGCCCCTGGACTTGTATTGTCACTTGTTTGTCATATGTGACTTGGAATTTGTCAATGATCTCTAGATCAAGTGGTGGAAGACTTGCATTTCTCTTGGGAGATGCAAGTTCAACTCCTACTTGGTGCAGAGTGAGACATTGGTGGGCAATGATAGGAGACCCAGGGAAACCTGGGTTGGATCCTTGAGCCAAACGGGTTTTACCGGTAATTTCATCGTCGTGCCTACGGGCGGGTGGGTTATCGGGTTTTCCCCGGAATTGGTGGTGGGCCCGGGTTACTCTCGGAGTACTCCGTTTGGTCCAGTGGGTGCCCCGAGAGTGCTCGGGATTGATTCTGTTGGCCGTTCAAAAAAAATGTGACTTGGAATTTGTTCCGAAAATGTCGTGAATATCGTTTTTCTCGATAGTATGAATACGTATTTCATGAATAAATATAGAATTTTATTAAACACGGAAACAATCGAAAATTCATAATCTTTGAAAATAGCTATTGTTACATGTTTAATCGGGTTAAACGTTAAACATAAATGAGAAATGTAATGGATTTACCATAAGGGTATGTTTGGTATGGTGTAATGGAATGACGAGGGAATGGAATGGACGAGGTAATGGAATGGATAAAGGAATGAAATGGATCATTACCATTCCATAGTCCTGTTTGGTTACCGTATGGGAATGAAATGAATCACTACCTTGTTTTGTTTGGTATGCAGGAAAAGACGAAGGAATAAAATCAGCGATGGGTGATGGTAGTGGGTGGTTGCGGTGGCGGTGGTGGCGGCGACGGGTGGTGATGATGGTCGATGGTGGTGGCAGTGGACGGTGGTGGCGGTGGTGGTCGATGATGGAGGGTGGCGACAGTATGGTCGACGGTCGCAGGTGGTGGCGGTGGTCGGGTGGTGGTGGCGTTGGTTGGCAGTAGCACCGGTGGTCGGTGACGGTGGCGGTTGTAGAGGGTGGTGGTGGCGGTGGCCGGTGGTGGCGGTGGCCAGTGGTGGCGAGTGGAAAATGTGGTGGTGGTGGTGGCGGGCGGTGGTGGTTGGCGGCGGCGGGTGATGGTGATGGTCGGCGGCGGAGTGTGGTGAAGGTGGCAGGTGGCGGTGGTGCTGGCGGTGTTGGTGATGAAGGGTGAGAGGGGGAATGGAATGAAAAAAAAAACAAGGGTAGTAGATGGAATGGATTTGAGGAAATGGAATGCCTTATGTAATGGGTGATTCCATTACCTCGACCAACCAAATACATCTTTTTTTATTCTCTCGTAATAGTTCATTCCATTCCGTCTCTCATTTTTGTATACCAGGTGTTGTTTTGTGCATGACTCTTATTTATATCTTGTTTTGTTCCTATATAGAAATTTTTTTATAGAAAATTTCCGATCAAATGATTCACCAAATTTCTACATCTTGAAATTTGATAATCTAGTTTACCTTCTTATCTTTCTTCCGTTCTTGTGAAGTAAATTCCCGATGCTCTTATGATTTCTAAAATTCGTTAAAAAGTCTTAATTTTACACTCTAAAACTTACCAGGTATGCCCGCAGCCAATTTTGTCTTTTGATCTTTTTTTTTTATTTAACATATACCTTTATTTTTCTTTTGTAACTTTTTTTTAATAGTCCTGCATTATATTTTACCTCAAGTTAATGCACAACCATGCATGCATATGCAAAGGGTACAAGACTGCTAAAATCTTGCAAGTGCTAGAAATAATTTTTTTACAATTGTTAACTTTTATTTACAATAGTTCTCACACAAGCAAGCGAAAAGCATATGGAAGGAATCACCTATCATCTCAAATTTGGACCAACAGAGCATCAATCCAAGTTGTCTAGCCCCGTGCGGTTTTGGAACTAGTGATCGGCTTTTGAAGAGGCTTCAACACCGCAATGATGTCAGCAAATGTTGGCCGTAATCTTGGATCTCTGTACAAGCAAGGAGCATCATGTTAAACTCATTTCTACAGCCCTATTTGCATGTCCAAGTACAGGTGGCATGATGGGCGGGCTAAATTAATTTTTTTTATTAAAATAAGTTATAAACAATTAGTGTGCTACAAATAGTATAAATCTTTGAAAAAAAAACGACTTGTACGCATTAAAAGTAGACTTTGGGTGATTCTCAACACGTTTGACCCAACATTCACCTTGTAGCTAGCTAGTATTCTTTAACATGACCCATTAAACCAACATTTAATAAAATGTGACCCATATTAACACAACTTTAAGTAAAAGTGTGTCGGATTTTCAACCCATTTAAATTGGTAGAGGAATGGAATACTCACGTTTGCCAACATCTTGTAATAATATCAGCAATGGCGGGGTCCACGTCATCAGGAACTTCAAGACGGCGATGCTGAAACCCGACAGCACCAACAACTTGCATGGGGTTCATTCCACCCCACGGTTGTTGCAATGTGCATAGCTCCCATAAAATGACCCCAAAGCTGTAAACATCACACCTGCAGTGCAGTAAACAAAAATACATTTTTTTTCTTTTTTTACATGAAACTAATTTATTTACACAGGAGAGTAAAAAATACCAACTTTTCATCTGAGGGCTCATTTCGTAGGACCTCAGGAGCCATCCATTCTGCCTGAATAAATCATATGTGCCACATCAAATTGTCAATAAGGCATGCACGTTTAATGCATAAAACCTCATAAATCATTTTATGAAAAAAATGATTATTATGTTTGTAATCATATTTGCCACACTAATTATTTATAAACAAATATGCTAATATAAAAAGTTTTGGGAAAAATGTCCCGGGTCAACCAAAAACATACCCGTTACCAGTTATTCATGTTTCAGATTCATTTTCATGGTTATTTGCCTACACTTTTGTATAAATAAGGTGTTCTCTCTCAACCAAAGTATGAAACACGATAAGAAGTGTATTTATTGAGCATGAATTAAATAGTTGAAAGACGTATGTATGGTCAGGGAAGCACATACTGTCCCTGCAGTAGACCTTGATGAAAGGAATGTGCTGTGCTTCATTCTTGACAACCCAAAATCACAAACCTGATGACAGAACAGAATTGTTTCAATCAAGGGAAATCACGGTTTTTAATAAGGTTGGTATGGTACCTTCACAACCCAGTTTTTATCAACAAGGAGATTTGGAGACTTGAGATCACGGTGAACTATAACTGGCGTGCAGTTGTGCAGATAATTCATACCACGCGCCTGAAAGTTACATTTTACAACAGAATAAATCATGCAAGAAAAGGCATCAAGGTAGATCAAAAGGTTGCAGAAAATAGCAGCATACAGCATGAAGGGCTATCCTCAAACGCCGTCTAATATCCAGTTGATTGTTGGGCCGATGAATTAATCTATACAAACTACCTCTGCAAAAGATAGTATATGTTTCATTACTATGACTAGGAAATAAACAATACTCAAGTTGTAATAAGAAGCATGCAAAATGATATTTTATGTATTGAAGAGTGTAGTTAAGTTGAGAATATTGGTATACCTAGGCAGAAATTCAGTGACGATTGAAAGATGTGGGGCACGTGTTACAGCCCCCATGAATAGTACCACATTGGGATGCCGAACTCTTTTCATGATGCCCACCTTCACAACAAACAAACAACAAGCAGTAAGAACACTTTAGCTTGCACTCATTCCATAACTAATACAGGGTCTCCATTCACTTGCATGATTGTACAAAATAGTTTAATTAAATTAACAACAAGCAAATGCAATGCTACTGATTATTGTGATATTTAGATTATACCTCACTTTTGAACTCCTCAAGGGATTCAACCGTAACTTCCTGGTCTAGAAACTTTTTAACAGCAACTTCCTGCAATTGGAACCAGGATAATATCTTCAGCACCGAAGACATATGCATGCAAAAAAGCTATGCAGTTAATGCGGTAAAATATCGGATATCGGTCGAGGACAGATATTTGAAATATAGGTTATCTCGGTGAGATATCGGTAATTTTAATATAATGCAGAATTTATATATATATAGCAATTTAACACCAATAATTCAGTGATATATCGGTTATATCAGTGATATATCGGTTATGATAAAAGCTATTAGTAATCTAATACAAATGTAACAAAAATGCCGAACCAGTAAGGCCATACAGGTGTGCACAGTAACCAAGTTACATTCTGAAATTGAAAAAATCTACCTATTTATCAAGTATGCTTAGGGTGGTTATACAATGTGATGTTCTTAAAATCCCTGCTTATGAGCGTTTAAGCATACACCTAGGTATTAAACATCCATGCAAAAGCACATAACCCAACCCAATAATGAAAATCAGTTAAAGAGCTATATACAACAAAAAAAGTAGTGATATTAAAACACATATGAAAATTAACTTACAGTTCCATGCCAATCACCACGATAAACCTCTCCATACGATCCTGCAACATGGAGATAGTTATAACTTTGCTTACTAATATGATTAGAATCAGGAGGCCATATCATTAAACAGAAACCAAGTTTAACAAATAGTCTAATTTGGTCTCTTTGCTTTCTTCAATCACTAACTTTGAAAATATGTGGCCTCGAACCAACAAGTTCAGGGGTATGTTTGCAAATGTTAAAGGTCAACTTATATATATTTTTTTTTATTCTCAAATGTTAAAGGTCAATTTATATAGATTCTTTTACGATGAAGAGTTACACTTTCAAACATTAGCAACCAGACTAACCTAATTGAAATGTTTCAATAAAATGGTATTGCCTCATAAATTATCGAACACTGAACATTTGAAAATTAACAAGGTAGGTTAGTAGTACCCAATCCGATGCGTTCACCCAAGGTGATATCCTCCCATGAAATCTCACAATCTGATACATCCTCCAGGGAGACTTCTGAATTCAAAGTATTGTTACCTGCCACATCATTCTCACTCGCTTGTAAATTACCAAATTCTCCTTCTCCATCCCTTCTTGGACGATCCACAAAACTAGGCAAACCGGTTGCTACCACCGCTGCAGCTGTCACTGTGGCTGCAGCTGCTACAGGTAGCGGATCATTTGTACTTCTTGTAGCAGCAACCACCATTGATGACGCCACAACTGCAGCAGCTGCCGCCGCAGCAGCCGCCGCTTGATTGGCTTGAGATTGTGATGTCCTGTGCTTAGAGTGTGCATGATGGGAAGGTAAAATAGGTAAGAAGCGAGGAGGACGGTCTCGTTCATCGTGAACTACAGTAAAGAGATTCGGGGGAGCAACAACACCACTTTCAAGCAACACATCATGCAGTTTCTGGGCTAATTGAGGATTTTCTTTTGCAGCATCAATCATGTATTGTGAGACATCTTTTACCTTCATTTTACGTGCTGCAGGGGAACTAACACCTTCTGTCCATGAAGGGGATCGTGCATGGCTGAAATTAATATTAGGCCTTAAAGGGATTTCATCAGTTTTGTTCCCAAAGTTGGAGCATTCTTCAGATGAAGTAGTAGTAAGACCACTTTGGGAAGAAGTTACACGATCCTCATCTCGGGACCATGGGCTTGACGGGAAGGAAGCTTCGTCATGGTCAACATGGGATGGAATAAGTGTTCCGGGGTCCGACATTAGATCAATAATGTATTCCCTGTGGTTCATATACTTACTTAGCATCAAAAATAACTAACAAGTTTTGTATGTAATGTATTAATTAGCATTAAGGGCACAACCTTCCATCGCCAGTTTTTATCAAGTTCATTGCCACATCAGTAGATCCAGTGTATTGTTTCCCTTTCACCAAGCAGCAAGGGATACCAACACTATCAGCCAAAACCTATGAATACAAAAATACACCTTGAGCAACTTTTCGACCCAAATCGACCCATTCATGGGTCAAAATTGCCAAATTTATTTAAACAGATGCACCAACAATCTAGAGTTTACCTTGAAAAGCAATGCACGATGACGCGCCATCCCAATTTTCAATGAGCCAAGAGGCAACACCATGCTTCCGAAAGTTGCCTTGAAATTTTTCCATGCAAGCAACATCTTATCTGGATCCCCAACAGGCCCACCCATGTGATTAGAAACCAAAACAGCAAGTTTCTGTACCACATTTTGATCTGATTCTTCTGATGACTTAATACCAATCTCTAGTGCACTTTTTTCAAGTTGTAACAGCTTATCATCCGTAGCCTTGTTGACCACGACTGCTTCCCAGGTGATGTTATCTGACACCGGGGTTCGTAGTAAATCCATAAGGGAAGGCATCTCTGATAATAAAGCTCTTGGTGAAGCCTCGTACAAATCATAGAATCCATCCAGGATCTTATCATCATAACTAAGAGCACTGTAATTCTGTTAAGTATGAACGATTCTAGGATATAAGAAAGGGTAGATCCCCAATATACATATACATATCTAAAATGTCAAACTTTAAAACCAAAATTAAATTGCAGTTATCAAATAGTTACATTATGAGTGAATTGTCAAGTGAAGAAATGTAGAAGCAATCCAAATATATGAATGACAGCACCAGGCGAATTATACCAGAAAGTTCTAATTCCTCTTTAACATGTACAAACCCACTTGCACATCCAAGGTACATTTTTTAGGACCAACCCAATATAACATTTAATTTAGAATTTTTGATTAACAAAAGCATAACCTCTGCCATTATGCACAGAATTCAAATATTAAGCCATGGATTATCAGTTTATGACAACCGAATAAGCTCTATGTGCAACCAAAAGCTGCATTGATCTCATCTCTATTACAAACTAGGCTTTGATAAAAAGTAAACCATTCATAATCTATTCATTCCTTTGGGTTTTTTTTTTTCTTTTTGTACATATCAGCCTTCTACAGGCCCTAATTGTGACCCTAAAACCAAGGCAGGGGAGGGCATGCAGTTCACTCAGTTATTAACTAATCGCTACTACGAATTAACACTGCTGTTAGCTTAGTCACAAGAAACATAGAATCACAAACATTTGCATAATGATGTTAATGACTTCAAAAGTAAGATTACCCAATATCGATACGTAAGAACTTGAGCAGGACTATTGTGCTGCAGACAAGACCCCAGACTGATCTGCTTAACCGCTTCGATCTGCACGGCTTCAGGATCCTCCCGTGCACTCAACTCCAAAGCCAACTGAATCTGGTACCCCTCCTCTGCTTGTGCAGCATCCCCAGCAGCAGCATCAACTGCCATTGAAGTTACATCCTCCCTGTCTTCACCTTTCGAATTCGAAGAAGACGATGATGCCCGATTCGCAACCAACCATCCCGAAACACTACTTGACAATGGGGATTTACTCTGTTCCTGCTCCACACCCCCACTCAAGCGTTGATTCCCCTTTGGAGAACCCTTAGACCCGTCATCCGACGCTTGATTCGGCATCATGTGCAGCTTTTTTAACAGATTCTTCATACTAATACCCTTATGGATTCCACTTTAAATAAAGATATCATAACAATGCCATAAATGTCTCCATTTTTTTAACCCAAACATAAATTTCTTCACCAAATTCAAGAAACCATACAAACCCACCTTCAGTTATCCCAGTATCCAAAAACCCATCAAGGAAATCCAACAATTCGAGCAGTAATTACTTCAAAATACACGGATGCTTGCTTAAATTAGCAAACTTGTGCACATTTGTACATGTAAAATGGAAATTAGAGGTGAAATTGAGAAGGGTGATATACCTGGTTGATTTGAGAGAGAAGAAAGAAAGCAAAAGTATAGGAAAAAGGGTATGGCAGAGACGACAATGAGCAACAAGTGGGAGCACGATGAAGACCCACTTGAAGATGCAAACGTTTTTCAGATACTTTTATTTGCTGGAAATATAAATCAGAAAACAACTATGCTATTCTTTTTCTAGTTTTGGATAACTTAGTTTACCAAATTAAATCTATTTTTATTATTAATTTTAGTTTTAGAAACAATTTATTAGTGCTTGGATATGTACAAGACAAAATTCCAGCATATGTGACAAGTGTTATCGGTAAGAATGGGTAATTTTTTCTTTTCATAAATGAACTAATTTCCTCTTGATTTTCAATTCGCTTTAACTTTTTCATACATTAATATTTAAAAAAGCATCGTATTAACGAGTATTTCATTTTTTTAATTCGAGTAGCCTATTACTATATTTTTATTAAAAATATTTATAGAATTTTGAATACTTATTACGTGATTTTGAATACCCAGTAAATGACTATGTGATTTTTGAATACCCATTACATTATTACACATTCAATACAAAATTCATTAAGTGATTACAAATTCAATAAGATTTGTTATAACTAATGTTATCACAATTATACTTATTACATGATTACACATTCAATAATAAGAACTTGATTGTTTATGCTTTGTTACGTGATTAAATCTCTAATATACGGTATTATGTGGTTATTATATGTTGATTTAGCTAATGTGTATATATCCTTAATACATGACAATACTTAAAATATTATGTATGACATGTTTTATTTTTACGTAATTACGTAATCACCCAGTAGGGTTTCACATAAATACTATAATGAAATCACATAATCATGAAATAGGTATTCAAAATCACGTAGTCACGTAATAATACATAGTCAACTATTGTACGTAATCATTTAGTGGGTTTCAGATAAAATACGTAATCACTCAATGGGGTTTCACATAAAAAAGAAAAAGAATACGCCATTGGTCCTTGTGGTTTCTGTCAAATTTCAATGTTGGCTAGTAATAGTTTTTTGTAGCAAAATTAGATATTAACGTTCTAATTTGTTATAATGTTGAATACTAATGCCAAACCTTGTCACAATGTTGAGTGCTAAGGCCAAACTTTTTAAAAAAAAATTGTTAAGTTTTACGAAAATGAGAAAAATGCTCTTTAATAACTAGAGGGTCTATTTTTTAATTAATTATATTTGACTAAAATAATTTAAAGTAATGCTTTCTGTTTTAATTATATATTTTTTATGAAAATTGAATGGATTTAAAGTTTAAATAATATGCTAGTAAAATAAACTTTTTAACTTAATCTAAATAATAAACCTAGTTAACATTCATAAAAATAACTAAAACAAATTTTTGATCTAGGAATATAAGAATTGTGTAACTTGAAATAAATATAGGGCTTTGGTTCTGTATAATAAAACGAATACTCTTTCTCAATTTGTTTTTTCAATTGTTTGAACCTCATATTTACAAAAATGTCACCGTCTACTTTTGAGCGATTGATATTTGGAGATCAATGGATGAGATTCTCCAATACACTTCGTACACTTCACATGTTTTGTACAGAAACTCTTCTCCAATTTATTAATCACGTTTCATGAAATATTATTATTAGGGGGAGGGGGTGGTTATCACTTGCAAAAATCACATCACTCGCAACATCCAATCAAGTTTCGCCATGTCATCAACCATTATTCCATCACTTACAACCTTTTTTAGTGACAATGGTCATCACTCACAACACCCAACAATAAACCCTCACACCTCCTCGCATGTTCCATCTCTCAAACCTTATCACGCGTGAAGTTTTCCACGGAATCTATCCATCACTCGTTATAGATGATGGTGGCGATGGTATGTTGTCGCAACCCCCGATCCCTTATCTGTCCCGGGAACGGGCGGACGCGAACTCAGAATTTCGGTGGTATCAGTTTGGTTAATTTGGTAGCGGAAATTACATGAGGACCGTAGTTAGGAAATGTTTATCAGAATAAAACCACCATATTTGATATTAATAATCACATTGGTAAAACCCAAGTTTCTTATTACAATATGTTTATAGGGATAAACCCTATTTTATTGAATTTAAAACATCGTCTTTTAGGTAACTTTTATAGCCACATTTTTCCCAAGCCTTCAGTGCTTTTCAGTTGGCTTTTTACTAATTGGCTGTCACATTGTGTTACCTGAAACGCGTTTTAAAAACATTTGTCAGTGGGAAATACTGGTGAGTGAATCCCAGTTTAATCAAGAAACATTTTATTCATTAAAACAGTATTAAGAGCGATCACATTGTTTATTTCTACACAATTACTCATTCAGTACTGTCAATCCTGACTAGTGGGTCATATTACACATTGGCTAACTCGTTGTCCAATGGTAACGTATTGTCGTCCCGACTTACTACTCACAGTGTAGTAAATTTTGTATACAAAACCCCAACATACCGGCAGTAATTGAAGAACTACAAAGACTCAATCACCGCTTAATCGCATTGTAAAACATTTAAGGTTTTGTAAATTATTACAAAAAGGTTAACAAAAAGAGGATAAACTCACATTGCTATCTTAGACTTCGCGTAAGGGTTTCCTGTGATTAATCTATAATTTACACAAATGTACATAGGTTAATATAATAACCTTTTGATAATATTAATGATACCCTCCCCGAGACGGTATTCCAACAAATACGTCGGGCAGAACCACGACAGTTGTTACGGAACCCCAAATCAATCGGGCAGCGTATCTAATACGAAACTGGGGTTATAATACTTACAACGGAGCAGAACTTCGCTAATTAGGGGGTATTATACTCGGGAATTATGCCTACTATTGAGAGAATTCGAGATACAGAAAAGAAAATGAACAATTTGCTGTTGAAGCCCAAGGCCTCCTTATATAGTGTATGATTCTAGTTCTCTCGCGGCCCGCGTAAGTGTAAGCAAGGGCTTACGCGGCCCGCGTCAAAGCTAGTCAACGGACTAGCTTGTCTGGCTCATCAGGTAGGTCCGCCACGTGTCCTAGGGTGTCTCTGCGTTCTTGATCTCACGTGGCCCGCATAAGTGTTAAGGTTTAGCTTACGCGGCCCGTCTTAACTTAAAATTCACCGAAATCAGTTTTTAGCCCTGATACCGCCCCCGTAAGGTTGGGGTGGGTCCTACGCGGCCCGCCTCAACTTAATAATCAAATTTTAAATTTTATTTTTAATGCTATACTGTATTTCGGGCTCGATTTTTACATACGGGGTATATTTAAAGACATATTGAGACATTTTAAAATATACTAGGATGTCGGAATTTATTATGAGGGTGTCGGTTTTATTTGAGGGTTGTTACATTCTCCCCTCCTTGTTTTAGAGCTCGTCCTCGAGATCTACTAGAACAAGTGCGGAGATTTCCTTTGCATTTCTGATTCAAGCTCCCATGTGTACTCAGGTCCTCTTTTGGAGTTCCACTTTACTTTGACCAGAACTAATCTCTTATGCTTGAGATTCTTGACTTTCCTGTCTTCAATCTGTAGAGGCATTTCTACAAACTTAAGTTGTTCATTTACCTCTATATCCTTAAGAGGTACTATCAGTGATTCATCAGCTAAACACTTTTTGAGATTAGATACATGAAATACATCATGTATTTCTGCCATTTCTTCTGGTAGTTGTAGCTGATAGGCTACAGGTCCTATTCTTTTAATAATCTCAAAAGGTCCAACATACCTGGGACTTAGCTTACCCCTTTTTATGAATCTTACCACTCCTTTCCAAGGAGAGACCTTTAATAATACTTTATCTCCTACTTGAAATTCCAAGGGTTTGCGTCGGTTATCAGCATAGCTCTTCTGTCGATCACGTGCTGCTTTCAGTCGTTCCTTGACTTGAATAATCTTGTCGGTTGTTTCTTGCACTATCTCAGGGCCAGATAGTTACTTTTCCCCAATTTCTGCCCAACAGACTGGGGTTCGGCACTTTCGTCCATAAAGTGCTTCGAATGGTGCAGCATTGATACTTGTGTGATAACTGTTATTATAAGAAAATTCTATTAAAGGTAAGTGATCGTCCCAATTACCTCTGAAATCAATTACACAGGCTCTAAGCATGTCTTCCATTGTCTGAATTGTCCTTTCGCTTTGTCCATCCGTTTGAGGGTGATAAGTCGTGCTTAGATTTAACTTGGTTCCCATTGCCTTTTGGAAACTTGACCAAAAATGAGAGGTAAATCGACTATCCCTATCAGAAACAATTGATAAAGGAATTCCATGTAATGAAACAATTTCATTTACATACAATTTAGCTAGCTGTTCCATACTGAAAGTTTCTTTCATTGGTAGGAAATGAGCTGACTTGGTTAATCTATCTACAATCACCCAGATTGTATCATTTCCCTTCCTTGTTTTGGGTAGTTTGGTAACAAAATCCATTGTTATCAGTTCCTATTTCCAAACTGGCATTTCTAATTGTTGCAATAGGCCTGAGGGTTTCTGGTGTTCAGCTTTAACTTGTGAACAGGTTAAACACTTAGAAACATAGGCTGCTATGTCTTTCTTCATTCCTATCCACCAAAAATTCTTTCTTAAATCTTGATACATCTTATCATTTCCTGGATGCATCGTATATTTAGACTTATGGGCTTCTTCTAATATACGATGACGTAGGTTTCCTAATTTAGGTATCCATATTCTTTTCTTATGGAATCTCCAAATTCCATCTGCTCCTTGTTCTAATTCTTTTAGCATACCTTTCAATTTTTCAGTATCTTCCTTGATTACTGATTCTTGTGCTTCTCTTATCTGATCATTTAAATCTACTTGTAGATTTAATTTAAGAGAACGTACCATTTTTGGCTTTTCATGATACTTTCGGCTTAAAGCATCTGCCACTACATTTGCTTTTCCTTCATGATACTGGATGTCACAATCATGGTCACTAAGCATCTCCATCCAGCGTCTTTGTCTCATATTCAACTCCTTTTGCTTGAAAACATACCTTAAACTCTTATGATCAGTGAATATGGTAAACTTACTACCATAAAGGTAATGTCTCCAAATCTTAAGAGCAAAAATTATAGCTCCTAATTCTAGATCACGGGTTGAATAATTCTCTTCATGATTCTTAAGTTGTCTAGATGCGTAAGCTATAACCTTTTGACGTTGCATTAATACACATCCATAACCTAATCTGGAAGCGTCACAATAGACTACAAAGTCTTCAGCTCCTTCTTGTAATGCCAGTATGGGTGTATGGGTTAATCTTTGCTTAAGGATTCTAAAGGCTTCTTCTTGTTTTAATCCCCATTCAAACTTAACAGAATTACAGGTTAGCTTAGTTAAAGGAATGGCTATTCTAGAAAAATCTTGAATAAATCTTCTATAATAACCAG
>CM060377.1:106447703-106538040 GCA_030545235.1 Helianthus tuberosus | reverse complement strand
ATCTGAATAACAAATATGTTATGGATCGGATTTCTATCCGATCGAGTCAAGGTCAACAAAGTCAACTTTTAATGACTAGAAATGGATCGGATTGTGATTAAATCGGATTGCAATCCGACACTTGACACTATGTACTAAACAAACAAATGTGCTAAGGGTCGGATGGCCATCCGATCGGTGAACATCACTAAGAACAACAGCGAACATGTTTAACGATTCGGACAGAAAAATCTTGATTTCTCTCAAAATACTTGGAATTTTGATCTGAAATTTTGTAAGCTTATAGATCAATGATTTTCGCACATAATATCCACAAATCAGCCAATTTTAACCGTAAAAGCCATGTTAATTTTGTGATTTTCAGACTAAAAGAGAAGAAGATAGAAAAATGAAGAAATTTGACAAATCTGGATGAATTCTTGAACTGCATCTGATAAAATCTTGTTCGATTTTGTGTGTGAGATCCGTGCAATCGAGCTCCTGCTCTGATACCACTTGTAGGACCGGTTTTCGACTCCGTAACGATTGCGTATCGACACGTGTGACGTGCAGAATCCGTACACGTGCGTGGACCGACCACAAGAACCGTACTAACTCTGTGATTCCATTGATAGATCTGAAAGTTGTATAAGAAACGTGAATCACCTTGCTACTTTCTCTCTCTAGCTCCTATGCTCCAAAGTAGCAAATGCCAAAAGTTCTAAAATGAAACACTAAAGGTCCTATTTATAGGCAAAGCATATATGGAGAGTTTCCTTATTTACAAAAATGTCACCTTGCCTTTTTCTATCGAAATATTACAATATAACCTCTAGTTTTCTTCAGATTCTGCTACGAGCTGGATTGACGTAGGCGATAGACATAAATGCACTAACATCTTCTCAAGGTTAGTGTTCTCAGTTGTATTCGGTTTGCGATGTTTCATGTATAAATGGCTGCGTTTTTCTGGTTCTTGATGTTCTTGATGTTTGTGATGCTACTTGTGGTCTAGGGTTGCTAGAATGCATGATTATTAGTGTTATAATCGCATTAGAGTTGGTATGATTACTAGGGTTTGATGTGGTATGAACTTGTTTTGAATATTGTTAGCCATGGTTGATGAATTAGATGATATAATGATGATAACCTGCTGTAAATGATGAATACATATTGTTCTTGGTTGCTAGGGATGTGATTAAAATCATAAAAGTCGTTTTAGGAAGCTGGGTAACGAAACTAATTTTGTCCAGAAAGTTACAGCCGACTTGTGTCGACTGTAACCGGGTCAAAATTGAACGAAAATCAGTGTTTCTTGATTCTATAATGTAATTCCAGGAAATATCTTTCAAACCCCCTGGAATTGCATTTTTTTGACGCCATTTGATATTTTAATTGGATTTTTTTGTAAGAAAGGTCCAGGCTGCGATTTCTGTCAGAATTTGCAGCCCATTACGAATGTCATAACTCAATATGGGAATTGAGTTATGATCTAAAATTTTTACTGTAACTACTTCCACGTGATTCCAAAAATCTCCAATAGGAATTTCGTCAATCAGATAAACGAGGAATTTTAAATGAATTTTTCCGTAAGCTGCAGTCAGAAGGGACGAATCTGATTGCAGCTTAGTAAATGAATTTTTATGAATTATTGGTAAAGAGTTAGACCTTGAAATTTTAACACAAGGCCTACCCCTACGAGAAGTACGTCACATAAAAAATCATAATTTTTTAAGACATGTAAACAGGTTAAACGGGTCACCCAAAACAACCTATTTTCAGTGATTCTTCTATGTGGTAAAGCATGAATGCATAAGAACCGACTTGCTACTTTTAGTATCCATGCTTGTTTGATAGTTGTATAAATAGCGTATGTAATATCGTAGAAAGGTTGTGAACATGGTTATGGAATCATATGATAGACGTGCTATGTGATTGCTTGTTTGTGTGCTAGTTGCTAGACATGTGTAGGACTTTCGTGTAATGTCTAAACAAAGTCTAATATACCATAGTAACTATTATAGGGCGTGGTCGGTCGCTATAGATTTCATACACTTAATTTAATCTGCCGAGCTAATCTAAGGTAAGTTCACACTTTTCTAAAAAGCATGTAATTCCCGGT
The DNA here is from genome assembly GCA_030545235.1 of Helianthus tuberosus. Classification (NCBI taxonomy): domain Eukaryota; kingdom Viridiplantae; phylum Streptophyta; class Magnoliopsida; order Asterales; family Asteraceae; genus Helianthus; species Helianthus tuberosus. Next base: position 106,535,942 of record CM060377.1, on the reverse strand, counting down.
GGTTTGGGAATGGAGCAAATAACAACCACCCCCCTTAGGTGGGATGCAACCTACGTATTCTCCTTGGGTAGAATATGGGCAACCTCGTCCCCTTTTGAGGGACGGAAACCGTTAATTTACTATTTATTTAACATGTCTTAAACGGATTAGACGGAACTCTATCTGAAAGCCCCTACACATTTTATACTGATTAATCGCTGGGCCAATGGCGAACGGGTTATTAGTTAAATAGCGCTATTAGGTTTGACAAGCCTCACACCGTGCCGCAGAGGACGGGCGTGGACTAATATACTTGGGCACGTAGTCAATGACGATAGACATTGTCTCGGGGCACTAAACATAACTACAGTCAGTAGTCGGTATGGTACGAGTCTAGTTGTTAAAAACAATGTGGTAGCTCCCCATGACATGATTTCTAAAGAACAGAGTAATTTAACAAAACTTATGTTTTTGGAACAACACTAAACAACTGTGAACTCGCCAACATTTTTGTTGATACGTTACTACATGCTTTGCAGGTCATTAGGTACTTACTGGAGCTTGCATAGAGGACTGGTCGTTGCGGGAAAAGAACCTTTATTGGGTTCTTATGAAACTTTATGAACTTTTAAACTTTTGAATTTGGATTTTAGACATTATGCCTCCGCTGACACTTAAATTTGGTTTTGGAAATTCGCTTTCATAAATACTAATCGTATTGATTGCGATGGACTTTATTTACTTTTATTTATTGTTCAATATGATTGGTGGCATGATCCTGGTCAGTCACACGCCTCGCGGTAATACTCCGCATGTGGATTTTGAGGGTGTGACAGACTATGTACTCACGGGTTGCGTAGATGTCTTGTTCAATAGTGTATGCAAAGCTTTAGTGTTTCCTAATTATGTCGGATAATTATATAGTTAGGAGTTGTTTGTTTACCTCTTAATGAGCCTCTTAATAATTCAGACATCTTACTGGTTCAGCACTTAATGGTTCAGACTGTTTGTTCGCAAGTAGATGTCTGAATGGTTCAGACATTTGCCTCTAAATGGTTAAGCATTATACAGAGTCTGGATGGTTAAGACCTCTAATCTGAATAGGTGAAACGTTTGCCTCTGAATGGTTAAGCATTATACTGGCTCTTAATAGTTCAGACCTTTTACTGATTCAGCTCAGACCTCTTACTGGTTCAGCACTTAACCATTCAGAAGTTTCCAAACAGCCCTTTAGTGTGTAGTGTGACTTAAACGGAAGAATGGATAGAATGTGATTTATTGACCAAACGAGCAAAGTATCTCATATAATATGGTCTACTAAACCTTACATTCTGATTGGAAAGTTTCTAAAGGTGTTTCGACCCGTTACAACTTGTTAAAATGGTTTACGCCACTTTAACAGGTCGTATGCTTAATAACGGGTCCGGATGGTCGAATGAGTCCTATGACGAGTCCGATATGTCAAAACATATTTACTGATGTTGTATGATCATATTATATGTAAAAAACATTTCCCATATAAGTTTAAAACTCATTTTACGCAAAAGGGTATTTTTTATCATTTTAAAATTATCTAAAGTTGACTCGTCACTTAACCCATCAAACGACATGACCATAAGGTATAACCTCGTAGGGTTATTCCCTATGTTACTATGGTCATATAAATGGGTTTGGTCGGATCCTAAGGTTTACCAAACGGTTCAGATTCGGAAGTCAAAGTAGAAGTCAAACAGCTCGACTTTCGACTAAGGAATAAGCACTAAACTAGAAATGACGAGCTGGGCATGTTAAAACATGTCTAATAATGTTATAAAACTGATTTGGTGTCAAAACTTTATGTTTTTATACTTGAAACTCTTTCTTCGTAAAATGCATTTTTTATGGATTTTTTACTTTTATTTCGTAGAGGTTTGACTCGTCATCTCACCTATTAAACGTGATGATCAGAGGGTGTTATCGTGAGGGATTAACACCTTTAATATTACTATCACTTGGCAAAGTTCAATTTGAACTTTAACTTGACCAGAATGGCCATAACCGAAAGTCAAAGCAAAAGTCAATTTGTTTGACTTTTAGCTCATATCTAGCCAAATAATGAAAAAGACTAGGAGAAACACTTACAAGTGTTTGGGAGGGAAGCTTAGAACGCAGAGGAGGTCTTAAAGCAGAAGCAAGCTCCAAATGAGTAATTGAATGAGAAAAAAAGAAAGGCGTGCTTGAAAATGGAGGATTTCAAGCCTATTTATAATGACGGAGGATCAAGTGTTTGATGAGATGTTAAGATGTTGATTAGTGTCCTAATAAGTGTCATAACCAGGTTGAATGTGGCAAAATTCGTGCTAGGCGGCAACAATAGAAGATAGGTGGCCAAACTTGGTGACCAAGGCAAAAATTTGCATCTGGGCACCCCTTACAGACCGTAACCAATAGCTTACGGTCCGTAAGGCACTCTAACGCCAAAAGTTTTGCATTTTTGCCAGTTTTGGCCCCTGGACTTGTATTGTCACTTGTTTGTCATATGTGACTTGGAATTTGTCAATGATCTCTAGATCAAGTGGTGGAAGACTTGCATTTCTCTTGGGAGATGCAAGTTCAACTCCTACTTGGTGCAGAGTGAGACATTGGTGGGCAATGATAGGAGACCCAGGGAAACCTGGGTTGGATCCTTGAGCCAAACGGGTTTTACCGGTAATTTCATCGTCGTGCCTACGGGCGGGTGGGTTATCGGGTTTTCCCCGGAATTGGTGGTGGGCCCGGGTTACTCTCGGAGTACTCCGTTTGGTCCAGTGGGTGCCCCGAGAGTGCTCGGGATTGATTCTGTTGGCCGTTCAAAAAAAATGTGACTTGGAATTTGTTCCGAAAATGTCGTGAATATCGTTTTTCTCGATAGTATGAATACGTATTTCATGAATAAATATAGAATTTTATTAAACACGGAAACAATCGAAAATTCATAATCTTTGAAAATAGCTATTGTTACATGTTTAATCGGGTTAAACGTTAAACATAAATGAGAAATGTAATGGATTTACCATAAGGGTATGTTTGGTATGGTGTAATGGAATGACGAGGGAATGGAATGGACGAGGTAATGGAATGGATAAAGGAATGAAATGGATCATTACCATTCCATAGTCCTGTTTGGTTACCGTATGGGAATGAAATGAATCACTACCTTGTTTTGTTTGGTATGCAGGAAAAGACGAAGGAATAAAATCAGCGATGGGTGATGGTAGTGGGTGGTTGCGGTGGCGGTGGTGGCGGCGACGGGTGGTGATGATGGTCGATGGTGGTGGCAGTGGACGGTGGTGGCGGTGGTGGTCGATGATGGAGGGTGGCGACAGTATGGTCGACGGTCGCAGGTGGTGGCGGTGGTCGGGTGGTGGTGGCGTTGGTTGGCAGTAGCACCGGTGGTCGGTGACGGTGGCGGTTGTAGAGGGTGGTGGTGGCGGTGGCCGGTGGTGGCGGTGGCCAGTGGTGGCGAGTGGAAAATGTGGTGGTGGTGGTGGCGGGCGGTGGTGGTTGGCGGCGGCGGGTGATGGTGATGGTCGGCGGCGGAGTGTGGTGAAGGTGGCAGGTGGCGGTGGTGCTGGCGGTGTTGGTGATGAAGGGTGAGAGGGGGAATGGAATGAAAAAAAAAACAAGGGTAGTAGATGGAATGGATTTGAGGAAATGGAATGCCTTATGTAATGGGTGATTCCATTACCTCGACCAACCAAATACATCTTTTTTTATTCTCTCGTAATAGTTCATTCCATTCCGTCTCTCATTTTTGTATACCAGGTGTTGTTTTGTGCATGACTCTTATTTATATCTTGTTTTGTTCCTATATAGAAATTTTTTTATAGAAAATTTCCGATCAAATGATTCACCAAATTTCTACATCTTGAAATTTGATAATCTAGTTTACCTTCTTATCTTTCTTCCGTTCTTGTGAAGTAAATTCCCGATGCTCTTATGATTTCTAAAATTCGTTAAAAAGTCTTAATTTTACACTCTAAAACTTACCAGGTATGCCCGCAGCCAATTTTGTCTTTTGATCTTTTTTTTTTATTTAACATATACCTTTATTTTTCTTTTGTAACTTTTTTTTAATAGTCCTGCATTATATTTTACCTCAAGTTAATGCACAACCATGCATGCATATGCAAAGGGTACAAGACTGCTAAAATCTTGCAAGTGCTAGAAATAATTTTTTTACAATTGTTAACTTTTATTTACAATAGTTCTCACACAAGCAAGCGAAAAGCATATGGAAGGAATCACCTATCATCTCAAATTTGGACCAACAGAGCATCAATCCAAGTTGTCTAGCCCCGTGCGGTTTTGGAACTAGTGATCGGCTTTTGAAGAGGCTTCAACACCGCAATGATGTCAGCAAATGTTGGCCGTAATCTTGGATCTCTGTACAAGCAAGGAGCATCATGTTAAACTCATTTCTACAGCCCTATTTGCATGTCCAAGTACAGGTGGCATGATGGGCGGGCTAAATTAATTTTTTTTATTAAAATAAGTTATAAACAATTAGTGTGCTACAAATAGTATAAATCTTTGAAAAAAAAACGACTTGTACGCATTAAAAGTAGACTTTGGGTGATTCTCAACACGTTTGACCCAACATTCACCTTGTAGCTAGCTAGTATTCTTTAACATGACCCATTAAACCAACATTTAATAAAATGTGACCCATATTAACACAACTTTAAGTAAAAGTGTGTCGGATTTTCAACCCATTTAAATTGGTAGAGGAATGGAATACTCACGTTTGCCAACATCTTGTAATAATATCAGCAATGGCGGGGTCCACGTCATCAGGAACTTCAAGACGGCGATGCTGAAACCCGACAGCACCAACAACTTGCATGGGGTTCATTCCACCCCACGGTTGTTGCAATGTGCATAGCTCCCATAAAATGACCCCAAAGCTGTAAACATCACACCTGCAGTGCAGTAAACAAAAATACATTTTTTTTCTTTTTTTACATGAAACTAATTTATTTACACAGGAGAGTAAAAAATACCAACTTTTCATCTGAGGGCTCATTTCGTAGGACCTCAGGAGCCATCCATTCTGCCTGAATAAATCATATGTGCCACATCAAATTGTCAATAAGGCATGCACGTTTAATGCATAAAACCTCATAAATCATTTTATGAAAAAAATGATTATTATGTTTGTAATCATATTTGCCACACTAATTATTTATAAACAAATATGCTAATATAAAAAGTTTTGGGAAAAATGTCCCGGGTCAACCAAAAACATACCCGTTACCAGTTATTCATGTTTCAGATTCATTTTCATGGTTATTTGCCTACACTTTTGTATAAATAAGGTGTTCTCTCTCAACCAAAGTATGAAACACGATAAGAAGTGTATTTATTGAGCATGAATTAAATAGTTGAAAGACGTATGTATGGTCAGGGAAGCACATACTGTCCCTGCAGTAGACCTTGATGAAAGGAATGTGCTGTGCTTCATTCTTGACAACCCAAAATCACAAACCTGATGACAGAACAGAATTGTTTCAATCAAGGGAAATCACGGTTTTTAATAAGGTTGGTATGGTACCTTCACAACCCAGTTTTTATCAACAAGGAGATTTGGAGACTTGAGATCACGGTGAACTATAACTGGCGTGCAGTTGTGCAGATAATTCATACCACGCGCCTGAAAGTTACATTTTACAACAGAATAAATCATGCAAGAAAAGGCATCAAGGTAGATCAAAAGGTTGCAGAAAATAGCAGCATACAGCATGAAGGGCTATCCTCAAACGCCGTCTAATATCCAGTTGATTGTTGGGCCGATGAATTAATCTATACAAACTACCTCTGCAAAAGATAGTATATGTTTCATTACTATGACTAGGAAATAAACAATACTCAAGTTGTAATAAGAAGCATGCAAAATGATATTTTATGTATTGAAGAGTGTAGTTAAGTTGAGAATATTGGTATACCTAGGCAGAAATTCAGTGACGATTGAAAGATGTGGGGCACGTGTTACAGCCCCCATGAATAGTACCACATTGGGATGCCGAACTCTTTTCATGATGCCCACCTTCACAACAAACAAACAACAAGCAGTAAGAACACTTTAGCTTGCACTCATTCCATAACTAATACAGGGTCTCCATTCACTTGCATGATTGTACAAAATAGTTTAATTAAATTAACAACAAGCAAATGCAATGCTACTGATTATTGTGATATTTAGATTATACCTCACTTTTGAACTCCTCAAGGGATTCAACCGTAACTTCCTGGTCTAGAAACTTTTTAACAGCAACTTCCTGCAATTGGAACCAGGATAATATCTTCAGCACCGAAGACATATGCATGCAAAAAAGCTATGCAGTTAATGCGGTAAAATATCGGATATCGGTCGAGGACAGATATTTGAAATATAGGTTATCTCGGTGAGATATCGGTAATTTTAATATAATGCAGAATTTATATATATATAGCAATTTAACACCAATAATTCAGTGATATATCGGTTATATCAGTGATATATCGGTTATGATAAAAGCTATTAGTAATCTAATACAAATGTAACAAAAATGCCGAACCAGTAAGGCCATACAGGTGTGCACAGTAACCAAGTTACATTCTGAAATTGAAAAAATCTACCTATTTATCAAGTATGCTTAGGGTGGTTATACAATGTGATGTTCTTAAAATCCCTGCTTATGAGCGTTTAAGCATACACCTAGGTATTAAACATCCATGCAAAAGCACATAACCCAACCCAATAATGAAAATCAGTTAAAGAGCTATATACAACAAAAAAAGTAGTGATATTAAAACACATATGAAAATTAACTTACAGTTCCATGCCAATCACCACGATAAACCTCTCCATACGATCCTGCAACATGGAGATAGTTATAACTTTGCTTACTAATATGATTAGAATCAGGAGGCCATATCATTAAACAGAAACCAAGTTTAACAAATAGTCTAATTTGGTCTCTTTGCTTTCTTCAATCACTAACTTTGAAAATATGTGGCCTCGAACCAACAAGTTCAGGGGTATGTTTGCAAATGTTAAAGGTCAACTTATATATATTTTTTTTTATTCTCAAATGTTAAAGGTCAATTTATATAGATTCTTTTACGATGAAGAGTTACACTTTCAAACATTAGCAACCAGACTAACCTAATTGAAATGTTTCAATAAAATGGTATTGCCTCATAAATTATCGAACACTGAACATTTGAAAATTAACAAGGTAGGTTAGTAGTACCCAATCCGATGCGTTCACCCAAGGTGATATCCTCCCATGAAATCTCACAATCTGATACATCCTCCAGGGAGACTTCTGAATTCAAAGTATTGTTACCTGCCACATCATTCTCACTCGCTTGTAAATTACCAAATTCTCCTTCTCCATCCCTTCTTGGACGATCCACAAAACTAGGCAAACCGGTTGCTACCACCGCTGCAGCTGTCACTGTGGCTGCAGCTGCTACAGGTAGCGGATCATTTGTACTTCTTGTAGCAGCAACCACCATTGATGACGCCACAACTGCAGCAGCTGCCGCCGCAGCAGCCGCCGCTTGATTGGCTTGAGATTGTGATGTCCTGTGCTTAGAGTGTGCATGATGGGAAGGTAAAATAGGTAAGAAGCGAGGAGGACGGTCTCGTTCATCGTGAACTACAGTAAAGAGATTCGGGGGAGCAACAACACCACTTTCAAGCAACACATCATGCAGTTTCTGGGCTAATTGAGGATTTTCTTTTGCAGCATCAATCATGTATTGTGAGACATCTTTTACCTTCATTTTACGTGCTGCAGGGGAACTAACACCTTCTGTCCATGAAGGGGATCGTGCATGGCTGAAATTAATATTAGGCCTTAAAGGGATTTCATCAGTTTTGTTCCCAAAGTTGGAGCATTCTTCAGATGAAGTAGTAGTAAGACCACTTTGGGAAGAAGTTACACGATCCTCATCTCGGGACCATGGGCTTGACGGGAAGGAAGCTTCGTCATGGTCAACATGGGATGGAATAAGTGTTCCGGGGTCCGACATTAGATCAATAATGTATTCCCTGTGGTTCATATACTTACTTAGCATCAAAAATAACTAACAAGTTTTGTATGTAATGTATTAATTAGCATTAAGGGCACAACCTTCCATCGCCAGTTTTTATCAAGTTCATTGCCACATCAGTAGATCCAGTGTATTGTTTCCCTTTCACCAAGCAGCAAGGGATACCAACACTATCAGCCAAAACCTATGAATACAAAAATACACCTTGAGCAACTTTTCGACCCAAATCGACCCATTCATGGGTCAAAATTGCCAAATTTATTTAAACAGATGCACCAACAATCTAGAGTTTACCTTGAAAAGCAATGCACGATGACGCGCCATCCCAATTTTCAATGAGCCAAGAGGCAACACCATGCTTCCGAAAGTTGCCTTGAAATTTTTCCATGCAAGCAACATCTTATCTGGATCCCCAACAGGCCCACCCATGTGATTAGAAACCAAAACAGCAAGTTTCTGTACCACATTTTGATCTGATTCTTCTGATGACTTAATACCAATCTCTAGTGCACTTTTTTCAAGTTGTAACAGCTTATCATCCGTAGCCTTGTTGACCACGACTGCTTCCCAGGTGATGTTATCTGACACCGGGGTTCGTAGTAAATCCATAAGGGAAGGCATCTCTGATAATAAAGCTCTTGGTGAAGCCTCGTACAAATCATAGAATCCATCCAGGATCTTATCATCATAACTAAGAGCACTGTAATTCTGTTAAGTATGAACGATTCTAGGATATAAGAAAGGGTAGATCCCCAATATACATATACATATCTAAAATGTCAAACTTTAAAACCAAAATTAAATTGCAGTTATCAAATAGTTACATTATGAGTGAATTGTCAAGTGAAGAAATGTAGAAGCAATCCAAATATATGAATGACAGCACCAGGCGAATTATACCAGAAAGTTCTAATTCCTCTTTAACATGTACAAACCCACTTGCACATCCAAGGTACATTTTTTAGGACCAACCCAATATAACATTTAATTTAGAATTTTTGATTAACAAAAGCATAACCTCTGCCATTATGCACAGAATTCAAATATTAAGCCATGGATTATCAGTTTATGACAACCGAATAAGCTCTATGTGCAACCAAAAGCTGCATTGATCTCATCTCTATTACAAACTAGGCTTTGATAAAAAGTAAACCATTCATAATCTATTCATTCCTTTGGGTTTTTTTTTTTCTTTTTGTACATATCAGCCTTCTACAGGCCCTAATTGTGACCCTAAAACCAAGGCAGGGGAGGGCATGCAGTTCACTCAGTTATTAACTAATCGCTACTACGAATTAACACTGCTGTTAGCTTAGTCACAAGAAACATAGAATCACAAACATTTGCATAATGATGTTAATGACTTCAAAAGTAAGATTACCCAATATCGATACGTAAGAACTTGAGCAGGACTATTGTGCTGCAGACAAGACCCCAGACTGATCTGCTTAACCGCTTCGATCTGCACGGCTTCAGGATCCTCCCGTGCACTCAACTCCAAAGCCAACTGAATCTGGTACCCCTCCTCTGCTTGTGCAGCATCCCCAGCAGCAGCATCAACTGCCATTGAAGTTACATCCTCCCTGTCTTCACCTTTCGAATTCGAAGAAGACGATGATGCCCGATTCGCAACCAACCATCCCGAAACACTACTTGACAATGGGGATTTACTCTGTTCCTGCTCCACACCCCCACTCAAGCGTTGATTCCCCTTTGGAGAACCCTTAGACCCGTCATCCGACGCTTGATTCGGCATCATGTGCAGCTTTTTTAACAGATTCTTCATACTAATACCCTTATGGATTCCACTTTAAATAAAGATATCATAACAATGCCATAAATGTCTCCATTTTTTTAACCCAAACATAAATTTCTTCACCAAATTCAAGAAACCATACAAACCCACCTTCAGTTATCCCAGTATCCAAAAACCCATCAAGGAAATCCAACAATTCGAGCAGTAATTACTTCAAAATACACGGATGCTTGCTTAAATTAGCAAACTTGTGCACATTTGTACATGTAAAATGGAAATTAGAGGTGAAATTGAGAAGGGTGATATACCTGGTTGATTTGAGAGAGAAGAAAGAAAGCAAAAGTATAGGAAAAAGGGTATGGCAGAGACGACAATGAGCAACAAGTGGGAGCACGATGAAGACCCACTTGAAGATGCAAACGTTTTTCAGATACTTTTATTTGCTGGAAATATAAATCAGAAAACAACTATGCTATTCTTTTTCTAGTTTTGGATAACTTAGTTTACCAAATTAAATCTATTTTTATTATTAATTTTAGTTTTAGAAACAATTTATTAGTGCTTGGATATGTACAAGACAAAATTCCAGCATATGTGACAAGTGTTATCGGTAAGAATGGGTAATTTTTTCTTTTCATAAATGAACTAATTTCCTCTTGATTTTCAATTCGCTTTAACTTTTTCATACATTAATATTTAAAAAAGCATCGTATTAACGAGTATTTCATTTTTTTAATTCGAGTAGCCTATTACTATATTTTTATTAAAAATATTTATAGAATTTTGAATACTTATTACGTGATTTTGAATACCCAGTAAATGACTATGTGATTTTTGAATACCCATTACATTATTACACATTCAATACAAAATTCATTAAGTGATTACAAATTCAATAAGATTTGTTATAACTAATGTTATCACAATTATACTTATTACATGATTACACATTCAATAATAAGAACTTGATTGTTTATGCTTTGTTACGTGATTAAATCTCTAATATACGGTATTATGTGGTTATTATATGTTGATTTAGCTAATGTGTATATATCCTTAATACATGACAATACTTAAAATATTATGTATGACATGTTTTATTTTTACGTAATTACGTAATCACCCAGTAGGGTTTCACATAAATACTATAATGAAATCACATAATCATGAAATAGGTATTCAAAATCACGTAGTCACGTAATAATACATAGTCAACTATTGTACGTAATCATTTAGTGGGTTTCAGATAAAATACGTAATCACTCAATGGGGTTTCACATAAAAAAGAAAAAGAATACGCCATTGGTCCTTGTGGTTTCTGTCAAATTTCAATGTTGGCTAGTAATAGTTTTTTGTAGCAAAATTAGATATTAACGTTCTAATTTGTTATAATGTTGAATACTAATGCCAAACCTTGTCACAATGTTGAGTGCTAAGGCCAAACTTTTTAAAAAAAAATTGTTAAGTTTTACGAAAATGAGAAAAATGCTCTTTAATAACTAGAGGGTCTATTTTTTAATTAATTATATTTGACTAAAATAATTTAAAGTAATGCTTTCTGTTTTAATTATATATTTTTTATGAAAATTGAATGGATTTAAAGTTTAAATAATATGCTAGTAAAATAAACTTTTTAACTTAATCTAAATAATAAACCTAGTTAACATTCATAAAAATAACTAAAACAAATTTTTGATCTAGGAATATAAGAATTGTGTAACTTGAAATAAATATAGGGCTTTGGTTCTGTATAATAAAACGAATACTCTTTCTCAATTTGTTTTTTCAATTGTTTGAACCTCATATTTACAAAAATGTCACCGTCTACTTTTGAGCGATTGATATTTGGAGATCAATGGATGAGATTCTCCAATACACTTCGTACACTTCACATGTTTTGTACAGAAACTCTTCTCCAATTTATTAATCACGTTTCATGAAATATTATTATTAGGGGGAGGGGGTGGTTATCACTTGCAAAAATCACATCACTCGCAACATCCAATCAAGTTTCGCCATGTCATCAACCATTATTCCATCACTTACAACCTTTTTTAGTGACAATGGTCATCACTCACAACACCCAACAATAAACCCTCACACCTCCTCGCATGTTCCATCTCTCAAACCTTATCACGCGTGAAGTTTTCCACGGAATCTATCCATCACTCGTTATAGATGATGGTGGCGATGGTATGTTGTCGCAACCCCCGATCCCTTATCTGTCCCGGGAACGGGCGGACGCGAACTCAGAATTTCGGTGGTATCAGTTTGGTTAATTTGGTAGCGGAAATTACATGAGGACCGTAGTTAGGAAATGTTTATCAGAATAAAACCACCATATTTGATATTAATAATCACATTGGTAAAACCCAAGTTTCTTATTACAATATGTTTATAGGGATAAACCCTATTTTATTGAATTTAAAACATCGTCTTTTAGGTAACTTTTATAGCCACATTTTTCCCAAGCCTTCAGTGCTTTTCAGTTGGCTTTTTACTAATTGGCTGTCACATTGTGTTACCTGAAACGCGTTTTAAAAACATTTGTCAGTGGGAAATACTGGTGAGTGAATCCCAGTTTAATCAAGAAACATTTTATTCATTAAAACAGTATTAAGAGCGATCACATTGTTTATTTCTACACAATTACTCATTCAGTACTGTCAATCCTGACTAGTGGGTCATATTACACATTGGCTAACTCGTTGTCCAATGGTAACGTATTGTCGTCCCGACTTACTACTCACAGTGTAGTAAATTTTGTATACAAAACCCCAACATACCGGCAGTAATTGAAGAACTACAAAGACTCAATCACCGCTTAATCGCATTGTAAAACATTTAAGGTTTTGTAAATTATTACAAAAAGGTTAACAAAAAGAGGATAAACTCACATTGCTATCTTAGACTTCGCGTAAGGGTTTCCTGTGATTAATCTATAATTTACACAAATGTACATAGGTTAATATAATAACCTTTTGATAATATTAATGATACCCTCCCCGAGACGGTATTCCAACAAATACGTCGGGCAGAACCACGACAGTTGTTACGGAACCCCAAATCAATCGGGCAGCGTATCTAATACGAAACTGGGGTTATAATACTTACAACGGAGCAGAACTTCGCTAATTAGGGGGTATTATACTCGGGAATTATGCCTACTATTGAGAGAATTCGAGATACAGAAAAGAAAATGAACAATTTGCTGTTGAAGCCCAAGGCCTCCTTATATAGTGTATGATTCTAGTTCTCTCGCGGCCCGCGTAAGTGTAAGCAAGGGCTTACGCGGCCCGCGTCAAAGCTAGTCAACGGACTAGCTTGTCTGGCTCATCAGGTAGGTCCGCCACGTGTCCTAGGGTGTCTCTGCGTTCTTGATCTCACGTGGCCCGCATAAGTGTTAAGGTTTAGCTTACGCGGCCCGTCTTAACTTAAAATTCACCGAAATCAGTTTTTAGCCCTGATACCGCCCCCGTAAGGTTGGGGTGGGTCCTACGCGGCCCGCCTCAACTTAATAATCAAATTTTAAATTTTATTTTTAATGCTATACTGTATTTCGGGCTCGATTTTTACATACGGGGTATATTTAAAGACATATTGAGACATTTTAAAATATACTAGGATGTCGGAATTTATTATGAGGGTGTCGGTTTTATTTGAGGGTTGTTACATTCTCCCCTCCTTGTTTTAGAGCTCGTCCTCGAGATCTACTAGAACAAGTGCGGAGATTTCCTTTGCATTTCTGATTCAAGCTCCCATGTGTACTCAGGTCCTCTTTTGGAGTTCCACTTTACTTTGACCAGAACTAATCTCTTATGCTTGAGATTCTTGACTTTCCTGTCTTCAATCTGTAGAGGCATTTCTACAAACTTAAGTTGTTCATTTACCTCTATATCCTTAAGAGGTACTATCAGTGATTCATCAGCTAAACACTTTTTGAGATTAGATACATGAAATACATCATGTATTTCTGCCATTTCTTCTGGTAGTTGTAGCTGATAGGCTACAGGTCCTATTCTTTTAATAATCTCAAAAGGTCCAACATACCTGGGACTTAGCTTACCCCTTTTTATGAATCTTACCACTCCTTTCCAAGGAGAGACCTTTAATAATACTTTATCTCCTACTTGAAATTCCAAGGGTTTGCGTCGGTTATCAGCATAGCTCTTCTGTCGATCACGTGCTGCTTTCAGTCGTTCCTTGACTTGAATAATCTTGTCGGTTGTTTCTTGCACTATCTCAGGGCCAGATAGTTACTTTTCCCCAATTTCTGCCCAACAGACTGGGGTTCGGCACTTTCGTCCATAAAGTGCTTCGAATGGTGCAGCATTGATACTTGTGTGATAACTGTTATTATAAGAAAATTCTATTAAAGGTAAGTGATCGTCCCAATTACCTCTGAAATCAATTACACAGGCTCTAAGCATGTCTTCCATTGTCTGAATTGTCCTTTCGCTTTGTCCATCCGTTTGAGGGTGATAAGTCGTGCTTAGATTTAACTTGGTTCCCATTGCCTTTTGGAAACTTGACCAAAAATGAGAGGTAAATCGACTATCCCTATCAGAAACAATTGATAAAGGAATTCCATGTAATGAAACAATTTCATTTACATACAATTTAGCTAGCTGTTCCATACTGAAAGTTTCTTTCATTGGTAGGAAATGAGCTGACTTGGTTAATCTATCTACAATCACCCAGATTGTATCATTTCCCTTCCTTGTTTTGGGTAGTTTGGTAACAAAATCCATTGTTATCAGTTCCTATTTCCAAACTGGCATTTCTAATTGTTGCAATAGGCCTGAGGGTTTCTGGTGTTCAGCTTTAACTTGTGAACAGGTTAAACACTTAGAAACATAGGCTGCTATGTCTTTCTTCATTCCTATCCACCAAAAATTCTTTCTTAAATCTTGATACATCTTATCATTTCCTGGATGCATCGTATATTTAGACTTATGGGCTTCTTCTAATATACGATGACGTAGGTTTCCTAATTTAGGTATCCATATTCTTTTCTTATGGAATCTCCAAATTCCATCTGCTCCTTGTTCTAATTCTTTTAGCATACCTTTCAATTTTTCAGTATCTTCCTTGATTACTGATTCTTGTGCTTCTCTTATCTGATCATTTAAATCTACTTGTAGATTTAATTTAAGAGAACGTACCATTTTTGGCTTTTCATGATACTTTCGGCTTAAAGCATCTGCCACTACATTTGCTTTTCCTTCATGATACTGGATGTCACAATCATGGTCACTAAGCATCTCCATCCAGCGTCTTTGTCTCATATTCAACTCCTTTTGCTTGAAAACATACCTTAAACTCTTATGATCAGTGAATATGGTAAACTTACTACCATAAAGGTAATGTCTCCAAATCTTAAGAGCAAAAATTATAGCTCCTAATTCTAGATCACGGGTTGAATAATTCTCTTCATGATTCTTAAGTTGTCTAGATGCGTAAGCTATAACCTTTTGACGTTGCATTAATACACATCCATAACCTAATCTGGAAGCGTCACAATAGACTACAAAGTCTTCAGCTCCTTCTTGTAATGCCAGTATGGGTGTATGGGTTAATCTTTGCTTAAGGATTCTAAAGGCTTCTTCTTGTTTTAATCCCCATTCAAACTTAACAGAATTACAGGTTAGCTTAGTTAAAGGAATGGCTATTCTAGAAAAATCTTGAATAAATCTTCTATAATAACCAGCTAATCCTAAGAAACTTCTAACCTCGGTTAGTGACTCAGGGGTTTTCCATTTAGTAATCGCCTCGATTTTTGTTGGATCTACATGAATTCCTTCATGATTCACTAAATGTCCAAGAAATTGTACCTGTTCTAACCAAAATTCGCACTTTGAAAATTTAGCGTAAAGCTTTTCCTTCTTAATAAACTTAAAAGTGCGTGTAAATGCTTTGCATGATCCTCTTTATTCTTAGAGTAAATGAGAATATCATCTATAAAAACAATTGTGAATTTATCCAAATATGGCTTACATATTCGGTTCATCATGTCCATAAATGCTGTTAGGGCATTGGTTAAACCAAATGGCATGACAGTAAATTCATAATGGCCATACCTTGTTCTAAATGCGGTCTTAGGAATGTCCTCTTCCTGTACCTTTAATTGATGATATCCTGACCTTAAATCGATTTTAGAGAAAAATCGAGCTCCTTGCAATTGATCGAACAGATCATCGATTCTTGGTAATGGGTACCGGTTCTTAATCGTGACCTTATTTAATTCACGGTAGTTAATGCACATACGCATTGATCCGTCCTTCTTTTTAATAAACAGTATCGGTGCTCCCCATGGTGACGAACTTGGTTGTATATGTGACACCCCAGGAAAACCAGTAAACCACGCAACTTAACTAGCTTCCTCAGTAACCGCATGCTAAATTTCGTCATTTCGGGATGAAATTTCTTTCAAGCTGGGGATAATGTGACAACTCGAGTTTCCAAGATTCCATCTTCGCATTAATTGCACGTTAATTGTTTACGTTATTTGTTTCACAACTGTATTTGCAAAACTTGTTTGCTTTGTAATTGTACATGCTGGATTATGCTTGAGTTATGGTGTTTCTGTTTGATTAATGAATGTTAGAAACTTATTAACTGTTGAACTCATAAACCCACAATCAACGAAACCTTGTGAGCCACACACACACCACGACGAAACGTATGGAGTTTCGTCAACACCCTCACGAAACTAGAGAGTTTCGTCATTCATCTTTCGACGAAACTAGAGAGTTTCGCCATAATGGGCTTCGGCCCAAGTAAAGCCCAATCGAGATGACAGTTACGCTATATAATGCACACACCACCATTCATGAAACCCTAGGCTTCTCTTTCGAAACAACTTGACGGCAACCATCCTCTCTCTCTAGAAGTTCTTGCTTAACCCATCTCACATCCGGTTAGTTTTATGATAACCCGACTCGATCAAATTTTTAGATTGTTTATGTAAATGATTGCTATCATAACTTGATTTCATTGACTGATTTATGATGATTATCACGATGTGTATGTATATCGGGATTTAGTTGTTTGATGAGAAGGATACTTGTAATGGTGGATTCGATAACCTGCTATGAGATGCTTAGATGATGAGATGATAAACAGTAGGGTTTGATATTCGGTTGTTAATCCGTAAGACTAGATCAGATGTTTGAGATTTGTATTTGTTTATGTTCATAGTTCATACTCTGTTGATGTTTGTACATCATGATGACACTTATTTAGAATGGTTAAATGAATATGTGTTATAGTCTTGTATATGCCAATAAATCTGGTAGCAATCCGTGGCTAGGTTTGATGTTGATGATAAATTGTTACGATGAAATTAGAGTTTTTCTGTGTTTGAAACTGTTACGCGACGTAACAGTTGCTTGTCGACGAAACACATGTCGACGAAACCTGAGAGTTTCGTTGATGGGGATTACGACGAAACATGGGGGTTTCGCCGAAGGGGTTCACGATGAAACAAGTATGTTTCGTCAAGCTATTAATCAAGCGCAGTAACTTGGTTAATTCTGTTAGTAATTAACTAGGTTAGTGAAGACTATGTTAACTGATAAGGATAGTACAAGTAACTGGTAATTGTAAAGCATGGTTGCATGAGCTTGTATAACTGATGAATGCTATGTGTTAGTTGTTACTTGCATGTACGTGATGATCTTGACTGTTAGTCGAACTTGGTGAATGTCAACTGATTGTGTGCACGTGCAAACTATAGGCCTTGATTGAATTAATTGAGCACAAGTAATTAAGCATACCGAGCAAACCGAGGTGAGTTCACACTTTCTACAAGGCATGGGATTCCCGGTGGTTTGGGAATGGGTTAATAAACTAAAACGGAACCTACATATCCTCCTTGGGTAGGATATGTACGGCCATCCTCCCTTGGGTATGATGCCACTATAAATCCTGCGTATTCTCCTTGGGTAGAACTACGTACGTTCGTCCTCCTTGGGTAGGACAACAACCTTAAACTTACTAGACAAAAACTCTATCATGAAGTCCCTCACTTTATATCGACTTAATCGCCGAGGCCGATGGAGAGCGGTGTGACAACCCTCACCAAATCAGGTATCCGTACGAATTAATTAATATTTAATTAATGCTTAATTACTGTGCTTGCTTACAGTTGTGAATAAACTGCTACTTGATTTCTGATACATACATGTACATGCATCATACTTTATTACTGTCACTCCATTATTTATACACAGAACATTAGTGACAACCTTGATGCACAAAAGCACAGTAGCACAATGAACGGATAACCCAGTAAACATGCTGACATAGCCAGCATCAGACAGGCACTGTCTCTGAGGCCAGTATGAGCCGGGAATAATTTACTACACTAATAGGGAGTGTAGGGAGTTGAGGTTTGTAGAACTGCGTCACTAGGTAATAATTATAGTGACCGGATGTGCCTAAAACGTACTTTAATTACATTCTGCACTTTAAACAAAAATTCAGCGTTTTAGCTAACTAGTAAAGTGCAAAAACATGGGAAAATAATACTAGACACTTTCCAAAGTGTCGGGAATTCATTGTGTCACTAAAAATAATATTAACGACACTTTAAATGCTTATAAAGCACTTTAAAGGATCAATATCCAACCGAACAACCGGACTTTACCCGGGACATAAAAATATTGTCAATGACATAGTTTTTCTTTTTCTGAGCTAGTTAGGGTCCCCGAATACCCTAACACCCGTTATATTTCACAACCCACTAATAACTAAATTAAATCTCTAAACTAACAAACTAATCACTAACTATGAGGTTGAAATCCAACCAAATGCCCCACCCCCCATATCCGGTCGGTTTCCCCTAGGGAAACACACACCACAAACTTTTGATTATTCTATTTGCTTATGCCCCATATCTAACATACATATTACACCATGGTTAAAGCTAATAAGGTCTATAAGTATATTTGGAGGATAAGAGTTCCATTCATTCAAAACACTTAGCAAAAACTTCTTTCTCTTTCCCTCTTTGATACTCACGGCCGAACCCACACACAACCACCTCACCATCATTCAACTTTGATCTTGTAATTCCATACATACCCAAAGGTGTTACATATCATACAAGGAGACCCGGTGCTTACGGAATCGCAAGGACCTCACTACGTTGCTTTTATCCACCTAGTTTTCGCTTCGATTCTTCCCTAGCCTTGTGCTAGTTGTAAGTGATTCTAAACACCCTCTTGATCTTGTCTAAAGTGGTTAATAAGAAGTTTAACGGATAAAATTCATGAACATGCGAAAACAAAACTAAAAGTCTTGCTAGAATGATGAATATGGTGGTTAATGAGTAAATATTAGTGTAAAACTCATAAATCTTGTTTAGTTATGATTGTTTTATGTTGTTGATTGCTAGTGTTGGAATGGCTTGTCATCTAACCATGCTAGTTCATGTTCATGGAACATGAACTAGTGTTATGTTAAATAGAAAAGTTACAAGATGACGAACCCTTTCATACGGAAACATGAACTTGTGTAAAAACGATTTTTCTTATGAAATGGAGTTCTAAACTAGTAGATCTAAGGATCTACAAGTGGTATTTTTGAAGAACTAAGTGTATGATGAGATCATGTTTAAAAAGCCGGATATTTCTTGAAATAAAGACATTTTTGTGAACAAACAAGTGTGTAGACACTTGTGTAACGAAAGGATTTACCAAAGGAATATTTTCGTAATCCTTGGACTAGAAGTTGTAAACTTGCATTTTCTTTAAAAATAAGATTTTCAAGAAACCGATTTCATTTTTAAGGATAGAAAGGTCTACTAAAAATAATGGAAGATTACTACGTATTTTTACACAACTTACAAGTTCATGTGTTTGCAATTTATGTATATTTTTTACTAGTTCGATATTTGAATATTGTTTGTTGATGATGGTAAAATTGTTGATTGAATATTGGAAAAGAAAATGATACGCTTGTAAGCGTGGCCACCTCCAGTTACAGAGGAAACTCTGGCGTTTCCAGAAAATAACACTTAGAATATTTTTGTGATAAGTGTTATGAAAATATTTTCGACTCGTTTTCCAAACAAACTTGCCAGGATTTTTATTATAAAATAACCAAGTATTCGGAGGTGGATTTTCTTAAATAAAACTTGTTAAATATATATTGAGAATATATATTTCATAATAAAACACTTGTGTGATTTTATGATTATTTTGTGAATTATATATTATTTTTAGAGTAAAAATAATATAACTGGAATACATTGTGAAAGCACGACTCCAAAATAATACCAACGCTATCACAAATAAATATTTAAGTTGCACCGGTATTATTTTTACCACACGAACTGTAAAATGTAACTTACGTATTTTTCGGAAAATACTCTTAAATGTGTATTTTGACAAAGTATTATTTTTGAAATCGTATGGAATAAAATATAATATTTTTGGGAAAAAATATGTATATTTTGGAGATAGAATATTTTAGAAAAGGGAATAAAAATGTATTTATTTAAGTGAGACTTAATAATATATTTCGAAGATATAAAAACGCACATGTATTTAAAACCCCCATCCTTGGGAAGGAATATAAATAATTACAAAGTGTAACACAAAATAGTTGCCTAACTATTTCCCATCCTCATTAAACCATAAGCCAAGGCACGGCTGTCCGTCTAATAGAAGTTAGTACGTATAGGTCGTCAAGCAGCAGGTTACTTTGGGATTACTATTTCGAGACGCACTTCTGTGAGTTCATGTCCCCCTTTTCTCTTAACTGTTTTCAGTTTTTTTTATACTGCGGGGGTGAAATACATGTTACTATGATTACGAATACTTTTTACATGGTATGGTTAGCGTAAGGAGGTTTACTACTTAGATCATGTGAGTGGGTAGGCGCAACTTGAGGCCATTAATCCTCATTGTAGGACCGAGGGTCGTAAGCGGTAGATCTATCTGGGTGTAGCGAGCCCAACCCCTGAGCCCGCATAGTGGACCAGGTGGTGACTTTGAGCCCGACGCAAAATCCGCTAGGTTTGAGTCTTCCTACGGCACTTCACACATATCATTGGCTTTGCAACCCAATGGGATTTCTTTTTCCTTAATTGCTACATACCAGGGACTTTTATACATACTTACAACATTTTCAAATGTTTGTACATACTCACTTACACATGAACTCGCTCAACTTTATGTTGACTTTTCAAACTACATGTATTTCAGGAAACTAACGGATCTGGCACGGTATGCACGTATTTTCAAGCTGCATTTGAATAAAGAAGTCATCTAGGGTTTAGAAGGTGTAACCTCTTCCTGGACGGGTTACATATCTCTAAACCTAGTATTGTTTAAAGTCTTTTGTTAAGTCTTTATAAACTCAAATAAATCAAGTTAAGGTTTGTAACTTATTTTGTGATTGTTGAAAAATGGGATTTTTCTAAACTTTATTAATGAATGAATACCTAATGTTTGTTTTTATCATATAGTATGGTTATGATTGTTGCTACGGTATTAAGAAGTCACACCAAATAAACCCACGCTTCCGCAAAGCCAGGGTGTGACAAGCGGGTCATTAGTTAATAGCGCTATTAGGTTTGACAAACCTCACACCGTGTCGTTCGAACGGGCGTGTACTAATGGACTATGGCAAACTGTCAGTGATGATAGACACTGATGTAGGGCACAACTTATTTTCGTTAGTAGTCGATATGGTACGGTCTAGTGGTTCACATGGGAAGCCCCCACTAATTATGGTTATGGTTTGGGAAACAAAAGTACTGGTTATCTTGTGGTTTACGAAAACAACTTATGATTTCAAAACAAACTGGTAAAACTAAACAACCAACTGTGAACTCGCTCAACTTTGTTCTTGACTCGTTGTTACATGCCTTGCAGGTCGTTAGGTACTTCTGAAGCTTACACGGGGAGGCGTGATCGTTGTGGGATATGGAATGTTATGTCCTACACTTAACACTTGAACGTTAAACTATGTTTTGGTTATTTACTCATTACTATGCTTCCGCTGATTTCTTAAACATGTTTGGTTTATTTTGAAACACCAATTATATTGGGTTTGGTTTTTATTTACTTAATGGTATTGTTCAATATGATTGGTGGCTTGATCCTGGTCAGTCACGCCTCCAAGCGGTGATACTCCGCATGTGGATTTTGGGGGTGTGACAGTATAAATCCTTTCTCTAACAATTCGTCTAATTGTTTCTTTAATTCTTGCATTTCTGCGGGTGCCAAACGGTAAGGTGCTTTGGCAATCGGTGTTGTTCCTGGTATTAAATGGATTCTGAATTCAACTTCTCTGTCCGGTGGTAGTCCTGGTAATTATTCTGGAAATACAACTGAAAACTGGGATACTACTGGAATATCTTTCAAATCTTTTCCTTTAGTGTTAGTGATTATAGAAATCAAATACACTAATAATCCTTTTCTTATGTAACTTGCAGTTTTCATCACAGAGATGAATTTTGTAGATCTAGATGGTTTATCTCCTTTAATTGTGATCGTTTTACCTTTTGGTGAATTTACTTGAATTAACTTTTGATCACATAAAATACTAGCTTTATTGGCTATTAACCAATCCATTCCTAAAACAACATCAAATCCTACCAGATTCATGGGATAAAGGTTTGCAATAAACTTTTGATTTAAAATTTCTATTCTTGCTCCCTGCAAGATTTCAGAAATCTTAACAATTTCTCCATTAGCTGTCTCTACTAAGCATTCTTGTGGTAGTTTAGTTAATGACTGTCACGGCCCCCGACCCCCCTGGACGGAATCGGGAGTTGTGAATAGCCCAGTGGTACAGGTGGTTTAATTTGAAAAATATTGCAGCGGAAATTTCATCAGGACCGTGAGTTAGGAAAAATATCAGAGTTTAGAAAACACCGGATTTTATTTATTAAATAGATGGGATAAACCCATGTTTTACAATGGTAGCTTTAATAAGGATAAATTTGATTACATAAAACAATATTTCTTAATTTGATTTAATTTAAAAAAATAAGCCACTTCTTGAAGCCTTTCAATGCTGTATCCATCTTTTACTCCAATCTACTGTAATTACCTGAAACATGTTTGAAAAAGGTTTTGTCAGCGGGAAATACTGAGTGAATCATTCTATTTACAGAAAATGATGCATAGTTATTAATTACGGCATAAGAGCGATTACAATGGCTTCTATCTTATTTTTATCTGGCGCCGTGTTACAATGGTGACATGTCACAATGGTGACGATGGTCATACCACTATTAAGTCAATGAACCTAAATAGTGATGATTATCCCTAGTAGGTCAATGAACCTAACTGGGAGAAAATTAGTAATGTGCACAATACCCTACTAGCCAGTGATTCAAGATATCCACGACTTAGTCCCTGTAATTATAACTTTTGAAAATAATTTGAGGTATTGTAAAATAGTTGATAAAAAGAGAATGACTCACTTTATAAGCATACAGATTCATACTGGCAACTTTTAGTCTACAGATAAGCTTTGCTATTGCAGATTTATACAGGCAGAGCTTAGCCTATTGATTTTAGCCTTGTAACCTAGTGCACACGAACTAGGTAGGTAACTTAATACAGCAATTACGATAACTCACGAGATTAAAACCCTCACAACGAATGACAAAGTGCAATCACTTAAACATCCATCGGATTCACAACGAATGACAGAGTATTCCCTGAGTTCGGGTGGTACTCAAACATCCTATCGGAATCACGACTAATGACAAAGGATAGTACTAAAACATCCATCGGATAGTTTCAATCGATCGGACATTGAATCGTAGCAGCGATCGAGTTAATACCCTGTATCGTAGCAGCATCCGCTATACTAATTAGTGATTTGTGTGTGTTTTTAGAGTATTTGGACGATATCTCTGCGTACAATTTGAATTTTATCGTCGTTCAATCGCCAGAAATCAAGTGCCAATGCCTGCTATTTATACACGATTTTTGACATGCTTACGGACCGTAAGCATAATCCCTTACGGTCCGTAAGGGACACATTTTCACTATAGCTTTGCCACGTGTGGGAGTAGGCCTGCTGAGTCGACGATTCTTGAAATTTCGATTTTGACAACGAGATATGAAGATAATCGTCAAGTAGGGAATACCCCCCCTGAGTTTTAGGGGCCCTGATCCTGATTCTGATTGTTCTGAAATTTGTAGGGTTTGTGCAGAATCACTTGGGTGTCTCAATTAGGGTTTCCTATTGGATAAAATAATAAAATAAATAGGACTTTTAATGAGGGTTGTTACATTCTCCCCACCTTAATAAAAATCTCGTCCTCGAGATTTAGGTTATGATATTTCTTTTAGACTTATGTCATATTTTAGTTAATAAAAACAATATTAAGATAGATGGTACAGAATTAAAATATTAAATTTTGTGAATACAAGTTGTATAATAAGTAGGATTAATGGTTCAAAATGAATTAGTTCAAGAAATTGATGATAAACGAATGAGATGAAATGATTTAATTTTCAAGGTGACTAGGTTCAAGCCAAAAGATATATGATCAATAGATATTTAGAATGAATGTGAAGGACTTTTTAGAATCAATAAAATTCTTTGTCAAAAGAAAGCTTACTTTGATTGGTAACTGAGGAAGACTTAGAATTGACAGGTTCAAAATGAAATAAAAGCATGAAAAATGATTTGTCAAATATTTAAATTATGATATGAGAAAATCAATGTGCTGAGATAAGTGAATTGCAAAGATACACCAAAAGACAATAGAGTTAGTGTATCATTATTTAGAGTTCCAAGTTATTTTAATTGCGAAACAATGTGATAGTACACTATTAGTGACCATATTTTTCATACTATATCATAGAGATCAAAATATAATAAGAACAAGTTGTTTTGGCATGACCAATTATATTATATTTGTAAAGCAATTGTAATATATATTATTTATTATGCATTTTTACTATATGTAAATGGTCACCACTTTTAAATAAATATTTTAGTATTTTACTATATTATGTAAAATAACTATATAATATATATTACAAAACACCGCAATGAAGTTATTACATTTACAAAATATTTTAGTATTATTATTTTGTAAAAGAAATCACTTTTGTTAAATAAAGGTGCAAAAATATTTATTGTACAAAAGTATTTGTAAATATATAACACTTAATGGGTCGATTCTATTTGATTATTTATTTTTATTTTGAAATCATATAACGTTGTGAATGTATTTACAAATATTGTAAATAAGTGAAAACGGGTCTATTCTTATATTATAATGTATCCCTAACCCGAAGTAGTTGATGACTACCATATTATTCTTATATGGTCGTTTTATTGTTAGAGTGTTACGGTACATAGTTACCACAAAACATGTGATAAACAATTATTTATATATAATTTTTTTTATTCGTCCCTCTAATTCTTGTATTGTTTTATGAAAATATGTCTTCTCCTTACAGTACAAAGTAAAATATTTTTATATATAATTAAAATTTACTAAATAAGTATGATGACTTAATTTATATATATTTAACTAGTCATTATCATAGTGGATATTGGTTAGTGCTGCCTTGTTTAAGCATAGGTGGTCAGTCCATGCCTAACTAAGGCTAGGTTATTCAATATCTGCCCTTGATAATAACCCTAGTATTTTAAAAATAATACTAACACTATTACTATTAATATTTTATTACTAATAATAAAACTGATATTAGTAATAATTATCTAAACATACACTTAAATGAGAGTATAACTCAAACATAATTTTTATACATATATATAAAAATATAAATTCTTTACCTCAATGGTTTAATAAGAATATAGTAATACTATTTTGTAAATTAGGTAATCACTTATGTAAGTTTCCATATATAATTAATTTTATATAATGTTTTTCGATTGAAGATGTTAAAGCAATAATTATCACGAAAGGCTAGATTGATGTTGTAAGAATCATTAAGAGATACACTGAAATATGACAAGAATTTGTGTATTATTATCTTAGCACACGATTTGTGTTAAGATGGCTTATATAAATAATTAAGGGGCTGTTTGGTAGCATCTGAATGGTCATTAAGAGGCTACCTCTTAATGGAACCATTAAAAATTTTAACAATGAGAATGTAGAAGAATGTGACATGTGATGATTTACCATTCAGAGGTTAACTCTTAACCATTCAGACTTGAGGTTACCTCTTATTCATTCAGAGGTTTTAAACCATTAAGAGGTAGCCTCTGAATGGTCATTAAGAGGCTACCAAACAGCCCCTAAATCCGTATATGATATATATAAACGAGATTAGTGCAAAATTTTTGTGAAAACGTCAGTACAAGGTGGTCGTGATCAAAGAAATGATTTAATGAAGTCGAAGATTTAAACAAGCCTATTATGGTTTAAAACAAATGAAGTACTTGTTGGGACTATTTTGAATATGATAGCTTCCATCCATCATATGGGATCTTGAAATGAATATGTAATGTGAGCAAATCAAATAATTTGAACTTGATTTAAACAAAACAAGTTTTAATAAGAAAATTCGAACATGGTCACTATAGAAACTATGTATGCCAAAGAAAATTTAGTTTTTCAAGAAATTTATTGACTCGATATCAAGGAGTTATTGTTTTGCAATAATGCGGTTCATAGTGCAAAAAGCGGAATGATATTTGAGTTTGGATAAAATAACAAATCGGAATGAAGCCCTCCAGTGGTCTTTATAATAAAACGAACCACATGCGCAACAAACAGTGCATGTGTAACGTAGGGATTTACCAAGAAATGAAATAGATCAATACTCGCTACTATGAAAGAAATTCCTCATGGTATGATGACCATTAGGGGAAGTAGAAATGCAAAAGTCAACTTATTATATGCAGAATTCAGAAAAAGAAATATAAGAATTTTATCTGGAATTTCGTGTAATAACCGTTGTTAAGTGACATTACCAGGGAATGTCGAATAAAATGAAATAGGAAATTTGCAAAGGTATGTGACTCCTTTTGCGGTGATAATAATTATGACTCTGATTTAGACTGTGCACTGATGGTTGTGAAATATTGTTCCAACGTACCTTAGCAAAATTCATGTCGTTTGTGGACAAGTGCTTCATTTTGATTAGTAGTTCTTTTTCTGACGGAATTAGCATTGGTGTCATTGTGCCTAATTTATATTTTCCAAAGGTCTTGCCTTGGAAGTCGTGTGTGATATACTTCAATGTATGTGGATGTATAATTTAAATTTCATGTGTTTTCTTGTACATTATCACAATTTTACATGCTTCTTACTTGCGTTAATAGTTTCTATTGTCGCACGAGTTACGAGGTAGATGATCAAATGAAATAATGTTTGATATCAGAAAAGAGATTCTTAATAAAGAAATCTAGACACAGATGCTTATGCTTTATTCCAAATTGACTTTTGGAATTTCTTATAGATATACATATCTATATAATCACATATTTTACATGCTGTAATATACATACCCTTTATAAGATCATGTTTTGAACATATTCATATTTCCAAAAACGAGTCAGATATCAGATCATGATACTATTTAGGGAAATCTTGTCACTTGTTTGACATATTATATACCCCGTTTTATCCGGTTCGCGCCGGAGCGGTAACTTCAGTATATCCGGACAAACTGGAGAGTCTGCTACACCATACCCAGTCTTGCCGGAGAAAATTTTCTTATTTCCCATAAATAGTATTTTTAAAAAGTGCCTCTTTTATTAGGACTTTTATCCAGAATCAAGGAAACTTGTATTTCCCGTAACTTATCTTATTCTAGCCCAAGTAATATCAATAAGCAAGATTTAAATGTTATTGCTTATTTATCATATCTTGCAATATTCTAATTACCATTCTTATGGCATACCAAAATTCATCATATTTTATTTACAAAAGTACTTAGCTTATCTTGAAGTTTATACTAAGGCATCTTTTCTTAAGTTCAAGACTAAATACTATCCTGTGTGCTACCAGTTAACAGCAATCTCCTAACTCTTTTATTTAGGTATTATTATCACAACACCTATTGGCTTTAAGCAGTGGCTCTGATACCACCTTCTGTCACGGCCCCCGACCCCCCTGGACGGAATCGGGAGTTATGAACAGCCCAGTGGTACCGATGGTTTAATTTGAAAAATATTGCAGCGGAAATTTCATCAGGACCGTGAGTTAGGAAAAATATCTGAGTTTAGAAAACACCGGATTTTATTTATTAAATAGATGGGATAAACCCATGTTTTACAATGGTAGCTTTAATAAGGATAAATTTGATTACATAAAACAATATTTCTTAATTTGATTTAATTTAAAAAAATAAGCCACTTCTTGAAGCCTTTCAATGCTGTATCCATCTTTTACTCCAATCTACTGTAATTACCTGAAACATGTTTGAAAAAGGTTTTGCCAGCGGGAAATACTGAGTGAATCATTCTATTTACAGAAAATGATGCATAGTTATTAATTACAGCATAAGAGCGATTACAATGGCTTCTATCTTATTTTTATCTGGCGCCGTGTCACAATGGTGACGATGGTCATACCACTATTAGGTCAATGAACCTAAATTGTGATGATTATCCCTAGTAGGTCAATGAACCTAACTGGGAGAAAATTAGTAATGTGCACAATACCCCACTAGCCAGTGATTCAAGATATCCACGACTTAGTCCCTGTAATTATAACTTTTGAAAATAATTTGAGGTATTGTAAAATAGTTGATAAAAAGAGAATGACTCACTTTATAAGCATACAGATTCATACTGGCAACTTTTAGTCTACAGATAAGCTTTGCTATTGCAAATTTATACAGGCAGAGCTTACCCTATTGATTTTAGCCTTGTAACCTAGTGCACACGAACTAGGTAGGTAACTTAATACAGCAATTACGATAACTCACGAGATTAAAACCCTCACAACGAATGACAAAGTGCAATCACTTAAACATCCATCGGATTCACAACGAATGACAGAGTATTCCCTGAGTTCGGGTGGTACTCAAACATCCTGTCGGAATCACGACTAATGACAAAGGATAGTACTAAAACATCCATCGGATAGTTTTAATCGATCGGACATTGAATCGTAGCAGCGATCGAGTTAATACCCTGTATCGTAGCAGCACCCGCTATACTAATTAGTGGTTCGTGTGTGTTTTTAGAGTATTTGGACGATATCTCTGCGTACAATTTGAATTTTATCGTCGTTCAATCGCCAGAAATCAAGTGCCAATGCCTGCTATTTATACACGATTTTTGACATGCTTACGGACTGTAAGCATAATCCCTTACGGTCCGTAAGGGACACATTTTCACTATAGCTTTGCCACGTGTGGGAGTAGGCCTGCTGAGTCGACGATTCTTGAAATTTCGATTTTGACAACGAGATATGAAGATAATCGTCAAGTAGGGAATGCCCCCCCCCCCTGAGTTTTAGGGTCCCTGATCCTGATTCTGATTGTTCTGAAATTTGTAGGGTTTGTGCAGAATCACTTGGGTGTCTCAATTAGGGTTTCCTATTGGATAAAATAATAAAATAAATAGGACTTTTAATGAGGGTTATTACAATGACTGATTTAGAAATTTGCAAAATGATGTATTAATAAAACTTTGGTTTGCACCAGAGTCAAATAATACTTTAGCAAAGACATCATTAACTAAAAACGTACCAGCTATGACATCTGGAATCATCTTGGCTTCATCTACAGTCAGAACAAATGCTCTAGCATTTTTAGTATTCTTGTTGTTTGTAGCTGGAGCTAATTTCGGGAAATTAGGCTTGATATGACCTTGTTCTCCGCAGTTGTAACATATCCTGTTGTTAGCTTTCTTTCTGCAGTCTTCTTCCTTGTGTCCCGATATTTTGCAAAAGTTACAGTATATGGAGCATCTTCCTGAATGCTTTCTTTTTCAATTCTTACAATAAGGTGTAAAGGTAGAACCTGTATTTTTCCCACGATTAAAATTTCCAGAACGAAATTCTTGTGTGAGCTTCTGGGTTAGGTTCCTCCTTTGATCCTCTTCTCGGGTACGGACTAATTCATCTGTCAAGGTATTTTCCAGTTCTACAGCTTCTTCTATGGTTTGAGATCTAGCTGCCTTGACTACGTGTCTTATCTCCCCGATTAATCCCCAGATGTAACGGGAAATTAATACTGGTTCAGGTGAAGCAAGGGTTGGCACTATTCTAGCATATTCAAAGAATAATTTAGTGTATCCCTTACTATCCACACCAGTCATTCTAAGGTTTAGGAATTTGTTTGCTATCTGTTCCTTCTCATTGGGTGGGCAGAATTTCCTTTCTACCTTGTCCTTAAATTCTTCCCATTCCATATTGTAAGTTCTATCACTCCCTCTTGATTGGAGGATAGTGTTCCACCATTCTAGTGCTGAATTCTTAAACAGATTAGAAGCAAACATTATCTTATCTTCTTCAGCACACTTGCTTATTCTTAAGACTGCCTTAGTCTTCTCTATCCAGCGTAGGGTTGCAATGGCCCCTTCATTGCCCGAGAATTCCATTGGTTTACAAGACCAGAATTCTTTATAAGAACAACCGTAAGACACGGTTCTTCTCCTTTTGGGAATGGACATTTGAAGTACAGGTCCATTGTTCATGTTGTTTTCTGGTTCGATTGGTCTCTTACTGCTATGCTTACTTTTATTATTTGCTTCTTGAATCGTTTGAATAATAAATGGCATGGCATCTATGATTCCTTGTGCCACAATATGTTGAACGGCACTATTATCCATTTGTTTCCATTGTTATTTGTGACAACCCACATAATTCCATGTATTCGTACAATTTATTAATGATAATTAAAGTGCTTGACGACTGTGTGGAATCACTTAACTGCTTTCTGATTACTGAGTTATACTTACATGTGCTTGTTAACATACTAGTAGTGTACAGAAAAATTGACTAAATGACCCTGTATGCCTTTCTATGTGTTGAGAATTAATTGTGTTACAAAAGATGCATAAAAGACACTATACGGTACAATTTAACACATTAACGGAACGGTACTTAACCGAACAACCGGACATTACCCGGGACACCAAAAGTTTGTCAGAAACATCATTTTATTATTTTTAACTAATTATGGTCTCAAATATCCCAACACACTATGAAAATATGTCATGCACATAATACCCTAGATAAAACACTTAACCTCCTAAATAAATACCCACTTATAATCAAAACTTACAATTTACCCCCCCCCTCTCACTATTTTCGGCTCCAAGGAGGGACCCACCTCATCATCACCAAATCCCCAATGAAATATTCCTTTTAACTTTGATTGGACCTCTTTATTTGTTGCACTTGCCAAGAAATATCCATGATGACATTAGGTTGGGCTATAAGGTTAATCTCATCATCTCACCTACAAGTTCACCTCACCTTCTCCACTCTCTCTCTCCCTCTTGGCTGCACATAATCGCCACCACCATCATCACATCAACACTCACTCATTTGATCCATTATCAAGTCCAAAACAAGTGCTAGAAGAAGTCATGTGAAGCTTGGAGCTTGGAGTCTTGAAGAAACATCACACCTTGCATTCTCACGCCATTTTCATCACCATTCTTTATTCACAAGTTCATCCCTAGCCCTTGTGCTAGTTGTAAGTCCTCGATTTAACTTTAGGTCACTTCTACGTTGATTATTCGAAAGATTGTAGTTGATGTGTAACACAAGAACATAAAAGAGAATGAACTAGAAAATGGTCATAAACTTACATAAAATCTGGTTGGATTAAGTTGGTATAAGCATGCATGTTGTTTGATCATTAATTTATTGATAAACCCGTTGTCAGGACACTTGTTGATGCGTTTTTGGTAACATTTACACTATAAAAAGCATGCTGATTGACATTTTCAGCCAACTTCAACAGGCTGTAAACAGATCATAATAAATCGAAAAACTGATTTTCTGAAGCCTACATTATGTATTTTCGAAAAACAGATCCAATGGCACTGGAATCGTAATTTTTCGAGGTTGTTTACTATTTTTAAAGGTCTGTTTTTGGATAGCAGCTCAAGCTGCATTTTTCTGCAGAAAATATGTGTTATGTGTTTCGTCATAACTTAAAACCTGATTAGAACAAGCTCAGGAAATTTGTACTGTAAATGACCACTGATGTCATAGTAATTCTCCCACTGGAATTTCATCAATCGGGCTTACGATAAATTTTTAATAAATTATTCCGTGGACTGCAGTCAGAAGGTGATGAATCTGATTGCAGTCCGGTAAACGAATTTTTATGAAATATTGGTGAGGATTTGGATCCCGAGATTTTTACACAATAATATTTGAATCGTTTAAGACCTTCTGTAAAAAGTTGGGAATTTTTGGAACAAGTTAACTATTTTATTAAAATTCCCAAAAACAGCCCAGTTTTGAAGATTAAAGCTGAAACGACATAGGTAGTAAATTGCTTGTCTAAATGTCGGGTAGGTTATTTATAAATGATATAACATGTTATATGTCAATAAAAGTGTTATGTGCAATGTCGTATGTTTGTTTATGAGTGGGGAATAGATGGGAAGTTTATATGGGCATGAACCGTTAAAGTAATGCATGTTATGTGATAGATACGTGTAGGAACTTTGTGTTCTATTTGAAGTCACTAATAAACTAAGTGGTAATCGTACTAGGACGTGAATGACCGACCTTGACTGTTAGCTATTTTTGAGAGTCAAACCGAGCAACCGAGGTGAGTTCACACTTTTCTACAAAGCATGGTTAATTCCCGGTGGGAATGGCAATGGGTTCAGGAATAGGGATTCCTTGTCCTTTGGGACACGTTCAGGAATGTGAATTCCTCGTCCTTGGGACGTACTTAGACTTATTGGACTAGAACTCTATCAGCGAAGTCCCTCCCTTTTTGTATCGACTTAATCGCCGAGGCTATGGCGAGCGGGTCATTAGTTAATAGCGCTATTAAGTTTAACAAACCTCACACCGTGCCAGTTGGACGGGTGTGTACTAATGGACTATGGCACGTCGGTGATGATAGACACCGACGCTAGGGCACAAATGATTTTCGTTAGTAGTCGATATGATAAACGAGTCTGGTAGTTTAAATAATGGGGTAGCCCCCATGGCCGGAGTGCCGGGCTGGATAGCCAGGGAAGGTGGACATGGGTTGGTTAACTAATAAACGTTTTCGAACTATGGGGTAACCCCCATGGCTGGATAGTTGAATGAGATTAAACGACGTTTTTGGAAACAACTCTAAAATGGACAACCGAACGTGAACTCACTCAACTTTGTTGTTGACTCTTTGTTACATGCTTTGCAGGTCGCTAGATGTTATGGAGCTTGCATATGGAGGTGGTCGTTGTGGGATGCGAACTGATATGTTCCGTACTTAATGAATAAACTTTATGAACTTATGAAACTTATGTTTGGGTCTTTAAACTTACGAACTATGAATTTGTGTTTTAGTTTAACGTCTTATGCTTCCGCTGTTAACTTAAAGTCGGATTACTTTCTTTTGGTCACCAATCGTATTGTGGTTGGTTTTATTTACTTAATTGTGTTGTTCAATATGATTGGTGGTTCGATCCTGGTCATGTCACGCCTCCAAGCGGTGATACTCCGCGTGGTGGATTTTGGGGGTGTGACAGATTGGTATCAGAGCCATTGGTTATAGTGAACTTGGTTTTAAAAAGAGAAAAGCTTTTTGGTAAAACCAGACTATAACCTGTTTAGTGCTCAACGATCCACAACGACGCTTCGCTCCACGTGCAAGACTCGACACAATAGGTGGTATGATTTATGTTATATTGTCGGTTAGATAGTTCACACTGTGCATTAGTTAACGTGATAATTTCTATTTGGAGCTTGTGTGCTTACTCTCTCCTGTCGTCCCACACTTACGCACTTTCGCGACACTTTTCTCACTTACGTCGCTTCGTTGTGAAGATCATGAACGGACGCGGAGGACATATCAACCTAACTCAGGCCCATTTGACGGCTTTGATCAATGAACGAGTTGCTGAGGCACTCGCAGCTATCCCTGCAGGAGGTATAACCTGCCGTATCAACCCATTTTAGGACGTTTAGATCCTACCTTCGCAAACCAACCCTCGTGCTTAACCTTGTCTTTTATTCTCGTGCAACAGGTCAACATGCTCAGCCTCCTGTGTGCACGTTCAAAACCTTCATGGACTGCCGACCTACTACTTTTAGTGGCACTGAAGGAGCTGTAGGCCTTCTTCACTGGTTTGAGAAGCTTGAGTCTGTCTTCGAGATGTGTGAATGCCCTAAAGACCGCAGGGTGAAATATGCTACCGGAACACTTGAAGGTGCTGCGTTAACCTGGTGGAAAGAGCAGGTTCAACTACTTGGGTTGGCGGTTGCTAATGCCACCCCATGGAATAACTTCAAGGAACTGATCAAGGAAGAGTACTGCAGTCGTGATGACATCCACAAGCTAGAGGTGGAAATTTTCAACCTGAAGATGACGGGGTCAGAGATTGAGGCGTATACAAAAAGGTCAAACGAGCTGGCCATCTTGTGCCCTACTATGGTGGACCCTCCCATCAAACGTATTGAGCTTTACCTCAAGGGTCTTGTACCAGAGATTCAGAGTCACGTAACTTCAGCTAACCTGGGTACCATTCAATAAATCATCAAGTTGGCTTACCGTCTCACCGACCAGGCAGTGGAACAAAACAGACTGCCTAAGCGTATTGGTACTGCTACTACTGACGCTCCCAATGATAACAAGCAGAAATGGGATGGGAATTCCAGTAAAGGTTCTACTTCAGCTCAGTCCCAGCAGCGAAAGATAGATGAGTACAGGTGCCCCAGTCAGCAGTCTTCTGGGAATCAAGGTCAGAGTGGATACAAGGGGAATCACCCCAAATGTAATCGTTGTAACTTGCACCACAGTGGGCCATGTGGTAAAGGAAACTGTCATCGATGCAACAAGCCTGGTCACATTGCAAGGGATTGCAGGAGTCAGCGTCCGGCGAATCAGAACCGGCAGCAACAGCAAGCCCCACCCAATCAACGCCGGCAGCATCAACAACAAGCTAATAACAAAGGGTACTTTCAATGTGGTGCTGAGGAAAATTTCAAGAAAGACTGCCCCCAGCTAAATCAGAACCAGAACAACAACAATCAGGGGAATGGAAACGGCAATGGGGGAAACAACAATGGTAATGGGGCAAGGGGTCGTGTGTTCGTGATTGGTCAGGGTGACGCAAGGAACGATCCCAACGTTGTGATATGTAAGTTTCTTCTGGACGACTTCTTTGTTACTGTTTTATTTGATTCGGGTGCCGATACTAGTTATGTGTCCCTAAAAGTTAGTCAAATGCTTAAGCGCACTCCAACACTTTTGAACACCAAACACACAGTAGAGCTAGCAAACGGTAAAAGTCTCGAGGCCACACACATAATTAAAGGTTGTAACCTCGTCTTAGCTGGTCATACTTTCCCTATCGATCTTATTCCTATCACACTTGGTAGTTTCAACGTCGTTATTGGGATGGATTGGCTATCTCATCAACAAGCGAAAATTCTTTGCAACGAGAAGATTTTCCGCATCCCTCGTTCTGGTAAAGAGCCCCTCGTGATTCATGGCGACAAGAGTGGTACTGTCGTAGGCATTATCTCTTTCCTTAAGGCCCAGAAGTGTTTGCGAAAGGGCCACACTGCCATCCTGGCACTCGTTACTGACACATCAACGAAAGAGAAGAGAATTGAAGACATTCCTATTGTGCGCGATTTTCCTGAGGTATTCCCTGAGGAATTACCTGGTCTCCCGCCCCATCGACAAGTCGAGTTTCAAATCGAGCTAGCTCCTGGAGCAGCACCAGTAGCTCGAGCACCCTATCATCTAGCTCCATCAGAACTCGAAGAACTGTCCACGCAACTACAAGAACTCTTGGAAAAGGGTTTTATACGTCCTAGCTCTTCGCCCTGGGGAGCTCCAGTCTTGTTTGTGAAGAAGAAAGACGGTACTTTCAGAATGTGTATTGACTACCGTGAACTCAACAAGGTGACCGTGAAGAATCGTTATCCTCTTCCACGCATTGACGACTTGTTCGACCAGCTGCAAGGGTCGAGCTATTACTCTAAGATTGATTTGAGATAGGGATACCATCAGCTGAGAGTCCGAGAGGAGGACGTCTCCAAAACAGCATTCAGAACTCGCTACGGCCATTATGATTTTCTGGTCATGCCTTTCAGGTTGACGAATGCGCCAACGGTCTTCATGGATCTCATGAACCGAGTATGCAAACCTTACCTGGATAAGTTCGTTATTATTTTCATCGATGATATCCTGATCTATTCTAAGAGTCAGGAGGAACACGAGCAGCATCTACGACTTATGCTGGAACTTCTTCGAACAGAGCAACTGTATGCCAAGTTTTCGAAATGTGACTTCTGGCTTCGCGAAGTCCACTTTCTAGGCCACGTAGTAAACAAGGATGGGATTCATGTTGATCCATCCAAGGTTGACTCGATCAAGAACTGGCCTGCACCCTGTACACCAACAGAAATCTGCCAATTCTTGGGCTTGGCAGGATACTACAGAAGATTCATCAAGGATTTATCCAAGATTGCGCAACCTCTCACTACACTGACTCAGAAAGGTGTCACCTATCGTTGGAGTGATGCACAGGAATCTGCTTTTCAGCACTTAAAGGATAGACTCTGTAGCGCGCCTATCCTCTCATTGCCTGAAGGCACAGATGATTTTGTGGTTTATTGCGACGCTTCCATCCAAGGACTGGGTTGCGTGTTGATGCAACGTGCCAACTTAAGGTCCACAAAAGGAACTACACTACGCATGACTTGGAACTGGGAGCAGTTGTTTTCGCGCTTAAGATATGGAGACATTACCTGTACGGTACCAAGTGCACCATTTACACCGATCACAGGAGTCTCGAGCATATCTTCAAGCAAAAGGAGTTAAACATGCGACAACGTCGATGGGTCGAGCTCTTGAATGATTATGAATACGTGATCAAGTACCATCCGGGCAATGCCAATGTTGTGGCTGATGCCCTAAGTTGAAAGGATACTATACCTAAGCGTGTACGTGCATTACAGCTTACCATCCAATCTAGTCTTCCTGCTCAAATTCGTGATGCTCAGGTTGAAGCATTGAAAGCAGAGAACATCAGGGCTGAGTCCTTACGAGGATCGAGGCAGTGGCTAGAACAAAAGGAAGACGGCGCCTACTATGTAAACGGGCGCATCTGGGTTCCACTCTATGGAAACTTACGCGAGCTTGTGATGGATGAAGCGCATAAGTCCCGTTACTCAGTACACCCTGGTTCGGATAAGATGTACCACGATCTCAAGACTACATATTGGTGGCCTGGTATGAAGGCCCACATAGCAACCTACGTCAGTAAATGTTTGACTTGTGCCAGAGTCAAGACTGAATAACAGAAACCATCAGGCCTACTCCAACAACCAGAGATCCCGACATGGAAATGGGAGCAAATTTCCATGGATTTCGTTACTGGCCTGCCTAGATATCAATGCGGAAATGATACCATTTGGGTGATCGTGGATCGACTGACCAAGTCTGCACATTTTCTAGCTATCAAGGAAACCGACAAGTTTTCTAATCTAGCAGACATCTACCTAAAGGAAGTAGTATCAAGGCACGGAGTGCCAACCTCCATCATTTCTGATCGTGACGATCATTTTACTTCGGAACGGTGGCAAGCTATGCACAGGTCTTTTGGCTCACGTTTAGATATAAGCACCGCTTATCACCCACAGACGGATGGGCAATCTGAACGCACCATCCAGACCCTTGAAGACATGCTTAGGGCGTGCGTAATTGACTTTGGTAATGGCTGGGAAAAACACCTCCCGTTAGTGGAATTTTCGTATAACAACAGTTACCACACCAGCATTCAGGCCGCTCCGTTCGAGGCGTTGTACGGGAGGAAGTGCCGATCACCTCTTTGTTGGGCAGAGGTTGGCGACAGTCAAATCACTGGCCCAGAGCTTGTAGTAGATACAACCGAGAGAATTGCTCAGATACGACAACGAATGGCGGCAGCTCGCGACCGTCAGAAAAGCTATGCGGATAAGCGAAAGAAGCCACTCGAGTTCCAGGTTGGGGATCGAGTGCTACTCAAAGTCTCACCTTGGAAAGGTGTAGTTCGTTTTGGCAAACGAGGCAAGCTCAATCCACGTTATGTCGAACCGTTCGAAATCATTGAGAAAATTGGCAAGGTCGCCTACAGGTTGAATCTACCTGAAGAACTCAGCGGAGTTCACAATGTTTTCCATGTGTCGAATCTGAAGAAGTGTCTGTCAGACGAGACCCTCCCTCATAGTTCCTCTCAAGGAGCTCACTATCGACGACCAGCTGCGATTCGTCGAGGAACCAGTAGAGATTACTGACCGAGATGTTAAGATTCTCAAGCGTACCAGAATACCTCTCGTCCGAGTTCGTTGGGATTCCCGTCGTGGCCCAGAGTATACCTGGGAACGAGAAGACCAGATGAAACTCAAGTATCCCCAGCTATTTAAGAAAAATGCAACCACTACTGTGGCTAAAGCTATTGCAGAATTTCGGGACGAAATTCCAAATCAACGGGGGGGGGGGTGATGTGACACCCCAGGAAAACCAGGAAACCAACGCAACATAACTAGCTTCCTCAGTAACCACGAGCTAAATTTCGGGACGAAATTTTCTTAACAGGGGGAGAATGTGACAACCCACATAATTCCATATATCCGTACAATTTATTAATGATAATTAAAGTGCTTGACGACTATGTGGAATCACTTAACTGCTTTCTGATTACTGAGTTATACTTACATGTGCTTGTTAACATACTAGTAGTGTACAGAAAAATTGACTAAATGACCCTGTATGCCTTTCTATGTGTTGAGAATTAATTGTGTTACAAAAGATGCATAAAAGACACTATACGGTACAATTTAACACATTAACGGAACGGTACTTAACCGAACAACCGGACATTACCCGGGACACCAAAAGTTTGTCAGAAACATCATTTTATTATTTTTAACTAATTATGGTCTCAAATATCCCAACACTCTATGAAAATATGTCATGCACATAATACCCTATATAAAACACTTAACCTCCTAAATAAATACCCACTTATAATCAAAACTTACAATTTACCCCCCCCCCCCCTCTCACTATTTTTGGCTCCAAGGAGGGACCCACCTCATCATCACCAAATCCCCAATGAAATATTCCTTTTAACTTTGATTGGACCTCTTTATTTGTTGCACTTGCCAAGAAATATCCATGATGACATTAGGTTGGGCTATAAGGTTAATCTCATCATCTCACCTACAAGTTCACCTCACCTTCTCCACTCTCTCTCTCCCTCTTGGCTGCACATAATCGCTACCACCACCATCACATCAACACTCACTCATTTGATCCATTATCAAGTCCAAAACAAGTGCTAGAAGAAGTCATGTGAAGCTTGGAGCTTGGAGTCTTGAAGAAACATCACACCTTGCATTCTCACGCCATTTTCATCACCATTCTTTGTTCACAAGTACATCCCTAGCCCTTGTGCTAGTTGTAAGTCCTCGATTTAACTTTAGGTCACTTCTACGTTAATTATTCGAAAGATTGTAGTTGATGTGTAACACAAGAACATAAAAGAGAATGAACTAGAAAATGGTCATAAACTTACATAAAATCTGGTTGGATTAAGTTGGTATAAGCATGCATGTTGTTTGATCATTAATTTATTGATAAACCCGTTGTCAGGACACTTGTTGATGCGTTTTTGGTAACATTTACACTATAAAGAGCATGCTGATTGACATTTTCAGCCAACTTCAACAGGCTGTAAACAGATCATAATAAATCGAAAAACTGATTTTCTAAAGCCTAAATTATGTATTTTCAAAAAAAAGATCCAATGGCACTGAAATCGTAATTTTTCGAGGTTGTTTACTATTTTTAAAGGTCTATTTTTGGATAGCAGCTCAAGCTGCATTTTTCTGCAGAAAATATGTGTTATGTGTTTCATCATAACTTAAAACCTGATTAGAACTAGCTCATGAAATTTGTACTGTAAATGACCACTGATGTCATAGTAATTCTCCCACTAGAATTTCATCAATCGGGCTTACGATAAATTTTTAATAAATTATTCCGTGGACTGCAGTCAGAAGGTGATGAATCTGATTGCAGTCCGGTAAACGAATTTTTATGAAATATTGGTGAGGAATTGGATCCCGAGATTTTTACACAATAATATTTGGATCGTTTAAGACCTTCTGTAAAAAGTTGGGAATTTTTTGAACAAGTTAACTATTTTATTAAAATCCCCGAAAACAGCCCAGTTTTGAATATTAAAGCTGAAACGACATAGGTAGTAAATTGCGTGTCTAAATGTCGGGTAGGTTATCTGAGAATGATATAACATGTTATATGTCAACAAAAGTGTTATGTGCAATGTCGTATGTTTGTTTATGAGTGGGGAATAGATGGGAAGTTTATATGGGCATGAACCGTTAAAGTAATGCATGTTATGTGATAGATACGTGTAGGAACTTTGTGTTCTATTTGAAGTCACTAATAAACTAAGTGGTAATCGTACTAGGACGTGATTGACCGACCTTGACTGTTAGCTATTTTTGAGAGTCAAACCGAGCAACCGAGGTGAGTTCACACTTTTCTACAAAGCATGGTAAATTCCCGGTGGGAATGGGAATGGGTTCAGGAATAGGGATTCCTCGTCCTTTGGGACGCGTTCAGGAATTTGAATTCCTCGTCCTTGGGACGTACTTAGACTTACTGTACTAGAACTCTATCAGCGAAGTCCCTCCCTTTTTGTATCGACTTAATCGCCGAGGCTATGGCGAGCGGGTCATTAGTTAATAGCGCTATTAGGTTTAACAAACCTCACACCGTGCCAGTTGGACGGGTGTGTACTAATGGACTATGGCACGTCGGTGATGATAGACACCGACGCTAGGGCACAAATGATTTTCGTTAGTAGTCGATATGATAAACGAGTCTGGTAGTTTAAATAATGGGGTAGCCCCCACGGCCGGAGTGCCGGGCTGGTTAGCCAGGGAAGGTGGACATGGGATGGTTAACTAATAAACGTTTTTGAACTATGGGGTAACCCCCACGACTGGATAGCTGAATGAGATTAAACGACGTTTTTGGAAACAACTCTAAAATGGACAACCGAACGTGAACTCACTCAACTTTGTTGTTGACTCGTTGTTACATGCTTTGCAGGTCGCTAGATATTATGGAGCTTGCATATGGAGGTGGTCGTTGTGGGATGCGAACTGATATGTTCTGTACTTAATGAATAAACTTTATGAACTTATGAAACTTATGTTTGGGTCTTTAAACTTATGAACTACGAATTTGTGTTTTGGTTTAACTTCTTATGCTTCCGCTGTTAACTTAAAGTCGGATTACTTTCTTTTGGTCACCAATCGTATTGTGGTTGGTTTTATTTACTTAGTTGTGTTGTTCAATATGATTGGTAGTTCGATCCTGGTCATGTCACGCCTCCAAGCGGTGATACTCAGCGTGGTGGATTTTGGGGGTGTGACATTGTTGATGCTTGGATTCTCATTAACCACGTTAATGTTACTCTGGTTATCATTATTCAGATTTCCTTGATTTCCTTCGTCAGCCATCTGAATTTTAAACATTTACCAATCATTAATAGAATAATTAAATAGTTTAGGTAACAACCATATAATACACATATTGGTCAAAAACGTCGTGCATTGCGACTTTACTCTTTTTGATATAGTATGCGTCAAATACACACTAAAACAGAAATTAAAAATTACAATACTACTATACCTCGTTAACCACAGAGTGGTCTATACTACGATAGATTTATTTGTATTACACATATATTTTATTTATTATTATTACCAACTTTCCCATCTTTTTCATGGATATGGATTTCCTCCGAAATCCATCTGGCGCTCATCGTATTTCCATACGAGTTGCTCTCCTACATACCTCATTCTCTCACTACTTTCTATGATTTCTTCTCCAAAATTTCGGAGTTCTTGCAAATTCTCTGCACTCATTGGGGGTGCAGGTACTGGTATTGGCTCTGGGTACTGAGGTACTGGATTCTCCTGAGGGTATGGATTCTCCAAAATCTCCCTAATGTATTCATCATTGTCAAAATAGGGATCTAGAGGGTCCAGACCTGGATATGTTGCTAAGTTCGGCAAGGTTTCTTCGTTTAAGTGATAACGTGGCACATAATCCATAAGATCATCAAACCATGGATCATAATTTGGATCTAGAGGATTAGGGGCTGGTATCCTAGGTATCTCCTCAGGGTTAAAATCATGCATTTCTACCTCCATTGGTTGAGTGGGAATCAAAGGTAAGGGTTGTGGGGCTACTAGTTGTTCCAGACTTGGGTCAGCAGCAGTTGTAGCTAGGATATGGAAATTGGCTAGGCTTCTATTAAGCATATCCTGTGTATGGGCATCAGTCTTTCGCTTAGCGGCTGCTAGGACTCTTTGCTGTTGCAACTTTCGCATTCTTTTCTTACGTGCAAATGCTTCCTTACTGAACCATCCTCTCTTTTTATGAGGGAATGGCTCTTCCGACTAAGCTTTAAAGGCAAACATCCCTTCTTCCTGATCAGCAGAATACCCAGAAAGGGGACGTTGTGAAGAGGTACCTTCACTCCTAGGTGAATCAGACAACTGACGACACATGTCTTAGGGTCCTTGATCACTCATACTGTAAACTATCAAATAGTCAAATAACACAAAACACATAATCACATAAATTATTTCTTAACACAAAATTTAGAGTTTAAGTGTCAGCAGAACACTTCTTTGGCTTAGACCAGTGGCTAGGCTCTAATACCACCTTTTGTCGTAACCCCCGATCCCTTATCTGTCCCGGGAACGGGCGGACGCGAACTCAGAATTTTGGTGGTATCAGTTTGGTTAATTTGGCAGCGGAAATTACGTCAGGACCGTAGTTAGGAAATGTTTATCAGAGTAAAACCACCATATTTGATATTAATAATCACATGGGTAAAACCCAAGTTTCTTATTACAATATGTTTATATGGATAAACCCTATTTTTTTGAATTTAAAACATCATCTTTTAGGTAACTTTTATAGCCAAATTTTTCCCAAGCCTTCAGTGCTTTCCAGTTGGCTTTTTACTAATTGGCTGTCACATTGTGTTACCTGAAACGCGTTTTAAAAACATTTGTCAGTGGGAAATACTGGTGAGTGAATCCCAGTTTAATCAAGAAACATTTTATCAATTAAAATAGTATTGAGAGCGATCACATTGTTTATTTCTACACAATTACTCATTCAGTACTGTCAATCCTGACTGGTGGGTCATATTACACATTGGCTAACTCGTTGTCCAATGGTAACGTATTGTCGTCCCGACTTACTACTCACAGTGTAGTAAATTTTGTATACAAAACCCCAACATACCAGCAGTAATTGAAGAACTACAAAGACTCAATCACCGCTTAATCGCATTGTAAAACATTTAAGGTTTTGTAAATTAT
Source organism: Helianthus tuberosus (assembly GCA_030545235.1). NCBI lineage: Eukaryota > Viridiplantae > Streptophyta > Magnoliopsida > Asterales > Asteraceae > Helianthus > Helianthus tuberosus. The sequence goes on along the minus strand of CM060377.1, from coordinate 106,492,620 downwards.
TACAAAAAGGTTAACAAAAAGAGGATAAACTCACATTGCTATCTTAGACTTCGCGTAAGGGTTTTTCCTGGGATTAATCTATAATTTACACAAATGTACATAGGTTAATATAATAACCCTTTGATAATATTAATGATATCCTCCCCGAGACGGTATTCCAACAAATACGTCGGGCAGAACCACGACAGTTGTTACGGAACCCTAAATCAATCGGGCAGCGTATCTAATACGAAACTGGGGTTATAATACTTACAACGGAGCAGAACTTCGCTAATTAGGGGGTATTATACTCGGGAATTATGCCTACTATTGAGAGAATTCGAGGTACAGAAAAGAAAATGAACGATTTGCTATTGAAGCCCGAGACCTCCTTATATAGTGCCTGATTCTAGTTCTCTCGCGGCCCGCGTAAGTGTAAGCAAGGGCTTACGCGGCCCGCGTCAAAGCTAGTCAACGGACTAGCTTGTCCGGCTCATCAGGTAGGTCCGCCACGATGTCGACATGTGTCGGCCTAGGGTGTCTCTGCGTTCTTGATCTCACGCGACCCGCGTAAGTGTTAAGGTTTAGCTTACGCGGCCAGCCGTAACTTAAAATTCACCGAAATCAGTTTTTAGCCTTGATACCGCCCGCGTAAGGTTGGGGTGGGTCCTACGCGGCCCGCCTCAACTTAATAATCAAATTTTAAATTTTATTTTTAATGCTATACTGTATTTTGGGCTCGGTTTTCACATACGGGGTATATTTAAAGACATATTGAGACATTTTTAAATATACTAGGATGTCGGAATTTATTATGAGGGTGTCGGTTTTATTTGAAGGTTGTTACATATGTTGACAACTTCCACGTGTGGAAGAAAGTTCATCACGAGAACTTTTGTTCCCACCCCCAGTCCCCTTAGTTCTTACTAGTATTATTACTACTATTAATACTAAATATAACTGATTCTGACTTTTTGTTTGTCATAAAGTATGTTAGGGATTTAACTAATGAAGTGATTAGTCATGGAATTATACCCTGGTGGCATCTTAAGGGGTGGAACAAGGCTTAGGGACCATTAGGTCCTGTGTTCGATTCCCACAAAGGAGGGTTTTCTCAAATTTATTGGGTTTCTTCCTGAATTGGTATATAGGCATTATTCCTAGTGGAGATGCATATTATCGGATAGTTCCAATGATGGCACAATGATACTTTAGTGGTCCGTCGTTGATCCAAATTTGTAGTTAAAAAAACTAAGGGGAAATGGATTTGATCATCCCAAACTAATCAAAATTGGCCGCTGCCACTCCCAACTTTCATTTTGGCTCCCACCACCCCCAACTTAACAATTGCGTTACTGTTTCACCCCGTCGTTAACTAGACACTAACTAGGTTAAGTTTTTTTTTGCTGACGTGGCCAAATTTTTGATGAATTGGCTTGTTTTTTATGAGGTGTCATGCTGAGGTGTCCAATTACCTTTTAAAGAAATCCATATTTTAATTATTATACATAACATTATATATATATATATATATATATATATATATATATATGTGTGTGTGTGTGTGTGTATACACTTATACAGATCGCCCCTCGCTCTACATCTCTCTCTCTCTCCCTTCCCTCTCTCCACCAACAACAACGTCCACCATCAACAATCACTGCCCCCACCTGCCACCGTCCACTACCACCATCACCATTTTCACCGGTCGTCCTTTACCTTCACCATTTACCACCCCCACCACCATCCGCCCGCCTGCAAAAACCCACCACCCACCTCCTGCAACCATCCACTTCCAAACACAGTAGCCCCCAAAATAACTTGAACCATGCTCCCCATCTGATTTAATAGGATAACTTGAAACCACCTGCAATGCCGGACTCAAAATGAGGGTGCTCTTGGGCGGCGGTTCTTGGGCGTTGACCAATAAGTTGTGGTGGGTTCCAGGTGTGATTAGGGTTTCGACAGTGTGCGATTTGTAGGTTTTAGGGTTTATACATGGCGGAGGCTAGGGTTAGGGTTTGGAATAGGAACAGGTGGTGGTTGAGTTGATGGTGGTGCTGGTGAGAAGGGGGTAGGAGGTGGTGGTTGAGTTGATGGTGGCTGTGGCGGTGGTCAGAAAGGGGGAAGGAGTTAGTGGTGGAGTTGATGGTAGCGGTGGTCAGAAGGGGGGAAAGAGTTTGTGGTGGAGCTGCCGGTGGCGGTGGTCAGAAGGGGGAAGGTGGTGGTTGCTGAGTTGATGGTGGCGGTGGAGTTGACGGTGGTGGTGGTGGTTAAAAGGGGGGAAGGTGGTGGTGGAGCTGATGATGGCGGTGGTGTTAGAGAGAGAAGATAGAGAAAGACAGAGAAGAGAGAGAGAGCGAGTTAGTGTTTTGGATTTATAAATCAGATTATCTTTAAATATTTTTATGTTTTTAGTGTAAATCATATTTAAAAAACAACAATACATATGTAAAAAAAATAGCCATGTCAACATGCCACGTTAAATAAAATAGCCACGTCAGCAAAAAAAAAAACTAACCTAGTTAGTGTCTGGTTAACGACAGGGTGACACAGCAACCCAAGTGTTAAGTTGGAAGTGGTGGGCAGGGCCGGCCCTGAGATTTCGTATACCCTGTTCGAGCTCGAAAAAATGTGCCCTTAGGCCTTAACGAAATTAGGTATTGTGCTCATTAAAGGTCTAAATCTAATGCCATAGAGGTTAATAACTAATCTAAAACATAAGAATAGTTTTGTAAATTGGCCTATTGTTGGTGTTTGTATGGGTGTACCCTATTAAAAAATACTATACATATACATTCGGGTTTTTTTCATAAAAACACGTGCCCCTCAAAATATCGGGCCCTGGCCGGTGGTCCTTCCCGCCCATCCCCAGGGCCGACCATGGTGGCGGGAGCCAAAATGAAAGTTGAGAGTGATAACGGCCAATTTTGATTGGGTTGGAGTCATAAAATCCATTTCCCAAAAACTAATGAAGTAATTATATATTAAAATTTAAGTGTCTCATAGTTTTTTTTTTTTTTTTTTCTAAGTAGCGTCATACAAAATTTACATACTTTCATTGTAAAAAACCACTTATTTTACGTACCCATCCATCTTGATAATTGTACATTTTTACTTGATTTTGTAGTTATGCTTTAGTAATATGACAACTTGTTCGGTTACATCAATTTTCAAAAATATTATTTTTATCAAAAAATGTTATTGGAGTATTCAAGATTTTGATCGATTTAGTAAAATATGCTTTGCTTCTTTTTCCAATGTGAAAACTAAAGTTTGGTTTTTCACGTGTCATACTAGTTTAGATTCTATAATATGATTTCGATTAAAGTATTAAAATAGAGGGAGATGATAAAATAAAAAGTTTAATTTGGCTAAAAATATAGAAAGTAATAAAATTATGACATGTGACAAAATTTAAAAATAAAGGGAAGAGTATTTTAGTCACTTTTATCTAATCTTCTTTCTTCTTTTCTTCTAGTAACTTCAAAACCCACCATTTTTCAATGCCCACCATCTTTAACATTTTATTCACTTTTTATCTCAATAATCACTACATTATAGTGCGATTTTCGTCACCAATCAATGATTCAAACACCCAATCAACGTGTTCTTCAACTTTTTTGAAGAAACTCAGTTTAATTTCATACAATATCTCATTCTTCCCGTGATTTTGAAGCGAATCACTCGATTCGTTCGCTGATAAGCGTTTCTAGCACTCAAATTTCGTCAATCATTAAAGAAATATGAAGAAATCGGCCCTTCGATCTATGTAATAAAATTTTAAATTGCATTTTTATGATCTGGGTTTTTGAATTGAGTTATTGTGTTTTATAAAGTAATGAAAAAACACTAGTTTTTTTGTATTTCCAGTCCATTAGGTTTTAGAAACAACACATCTTATTGTGTTTATATTCCATTGCGTTTTAGGTAAAATATATTTTTATGTGTTTTTAGTCTATTGCGTTTTTAGATAAAACACATTTTTTTCTATTTTCTGGCCATTGCGTTTTAGAAAAAAGACATTTCTTTGTGTTTTTAGGCCATTGCGTTTTACAAAAAAAAAAAAAAACATTTCTTTGTGTTTTTCGGCCATTGCGTTTTAGAAACAACACATTTTATTGTGTTTTTAGTCCATTGCGTTTTAGGTAAAGACATTTCATTATGTTTTTCAGCCACTGCGTTTTCGAAACAACTCATTTTATTGTGTTTTTAGTCCACTGCTTTTTAGGTAAAACACATTTTATGTGTTTTTAGTCAATTGTGTTTTTTGTGTTTTCTGGCCATGGGTTTTAGATAAAAGACATTTCTTTGTGTTTTCTGGTTATTGCGTTTTAGAAATAAGACTTTTCTTTATGTTTTTAGGCCATTGCGTTTTACAAAAAAATACATTTGTTTGTGTTTTTCAGCTATTGCGTTTTAGAAATAACACATTTATTTTGTGTTTTTTTTTTCTATTGCATTTTAGAAACAAGGCATTTCTTTGTATTTTTTGTCAATTGCGTTTTACAAAAAAAGTCATTTTTTATGCTTTTAGTCTATTGCGTTTTACGCATCTGGGTTTTCAAATTTTTTTCTTTCAAAAATCTAGTAATAGTATACTCGTTTTAACGATAAAAAACCGCTCGTTTTTTTGTGCAATTTTTATAAAAAAATAATATCATATGAAAGACTTATTAACGTTTAAAAAACGGAGGGAATTAGAGGAGAGATAAACTATTGTTTTGGATTGACTAGAATACCACTACACAAACTCACGCACCTCCTTATTTTTTATCATTTATACCCATTTAGTCGCTCTTGATTAATCAATTGATGATCAAGATTACTTCCTAGCAAAAAAAAAAAAAATCCTATTATATATATCCTGACCCATATAATAAAACCAAATCTATTTTAATCCTATCTATTACATCGGATCCAATATCCGCCAAAATAAAAATCAAAAATAAAACCATAACAAACACAACATTAACAAGGGTCATAAACTAGGGCTCGATTCACGTCATAGTCCATAGACAACCAAAAGCTTTTGATCTTTTGTCAAAATAAATATTTTTTAACAAATAAAACATAGATCAAAATAATAATTGTTAGGGATAGAAGTTTATTGATCAAGGATCACGGATCCTCAGTTCAACCTGGATCAAGGATCCTCAGGAAATGGTGCAGGAAGACTAAGGATCTAGGATCCTCTTTGATATTCTAAAACTAACAATTGTTTCCATCACCTTTTAGCTTGTTTTGCAGGTATATTTCGAAGGAGACTTGTTCTAACCGAAGTTCCAGGGGAATATACTCCTTATTATAGCACGTGCACAAGATGATAACCGTTGTGGTGATTGTGGATGGCAAGCTTATTTTTCGGATATTTAGTAATCTAGTTATTTTCTATCTTTTAAGGGGATAACAAGCTATTATTAGAAACACATTGACATATTCGAACTCTCTCTAAAAACTGTTGGCGAATACACGCACAAACACATTAGCAATCGTTGTAACAAGCTTGTTATCTTCCAAAGTTGTAACCTTTTTTGTTCAATATAGTTGATAGTGATAGTTTTCACTATCCGAGGCTTTTTATGCCGGAGATAATTCATTGATCAAGTGTTTTTTCCTCGTATAAATCCTTGTGTTCATCACCATTTTCATTCATTTCTTGTTTACACTTTTTTTCATTTAACCAAGCATCCAACCTCACAAAAATCAGATTTGGTTACATTATCCTTGTGTGATATTTGACCAAAACAGTTTGGCGCCCACCGTGGGGCAATCAGTGCTTCATTCTTGAAAATTCTGTTCATTTCATTCATTTCTGTTCATTACCTTCAACCACATGGCTTCTCAAGGGAAAAACACTTCGAGCTCCATGTCATCGATCACCTCATCACAGGGCATTCCACCTTTGCCTCTTGTTCCTTCTGGATCCCAGAAGAATGCTTAGAATGCTGCGAAGAAGACAACCCCCATTTTCACAAAAGCAACTACTGTTGTTTCTTCTGCTCCTACTAACAATGATCTTTATTCTTTGATTTTGCAAATGAAGAATTACATGCAACATCATGATGAAACTAATGGCAGGATCCTTCGTGAGATTGATGAAATCAAGAAATTGAAGAAATCAGCAGAGGATCACTCTCCATTGGTGCCTAGATCATTAGATTTCACTACTCCAGCAACAACCGTTCACCATTCTAAGGCATCAGATGTCCAGTACCATGGAGGATCATCAAGTATGCACTATGAATCATCGGCTCAAGGATCCTACTTCCAGCCTTCAGGATCCTCTCTTCAGCCTCAAGGATCCTCCTTCCAGCATCAAGGATCCTTCTCTAGTTCGGGAGGATACATGGGGACGCTGTCAGTACAAGGATCCTACCCTCAGCATCCAGGATCCTCATCGCAGGTTCAAGGATCCTCATCGCAGGTTCAAGGATCCATAGAATATCCTCCAAGACCTTCAGCTTCGATGTATACTGGATCCAATATCTTTCAGGATCAAGGATCCTTAGGGAGTCAACAACCCAGAAGTTCAGAGATTCATGTGGGAGACTTCATTCCCATGCAGACTATTGCTTCATCTGGTCCCATGATTATGCTGGAACCACATCAATTTGGATTCACATCTGGGATCCCAGCCTCGAATCAGTCAGGTGGTAACACCTTCTATACATCTTATAATACTAACCATGGTTTTGTGCAGGAACCAGGGATCAACCAAGCTATGGAAAGGGAGTTGCAAAAACTCAAGGATATGATATCCAGTGTCTCGGGAGTGGTTAAACCCATTCCTGAGATTCCGGATGGGAGTCAGAGGGTGTCTCGCTTTGCACCACCTATATGTAATGCGGAGATACCAAAGAGGTTTCAAACACCAAATATGAAACTCTATGATGACACAACTGATCCAGAAGAGCATTTAGCTCAATATAGGGAGAGAATGGAGATCAACCCCATTCCAGAAAGGTTAAAGGAAGCATGTCTTTGCAAGGGTTTCAGATCCACATTGACAGGATCAGCTCTTAAATGGCTGCTAAGTCTTCCTCCTTACTCTATTACCTCATTTTCTAATCTGGTTAACTTGTTCAATAGCCAATTTTCATGTAGTAGGAGATTTGAACGATTAACTAGTGATTTATATAGGGTAACCCAAGGTCATAATGAATCATTAAGGGATTACATAACTAAATTTAGTAGAGAATCCTTAGAGATTCCTAACTAGATATTGCTACAGCTGTAGAGGCTTTTAAAATGGGTTTGCTTAAGGATTCACAATTCTATGATGATCTTGTTATGACACCTTGCAGGAACCTAGATGAAGTAAGGAGCAGGGCCCTTAGATTCATCCGTTTAAAGATTATAAAAGGATCCAGGAGAGAATTGTCAGGATCCTCAAAGCAAGACAAACAAGGATCCTATTTCAGGAATAACAAATCCAAGTCCTACAATAAGTCTGACAATCAGAATGTGCATGTTGTGGAACAAGAGGAAGATGATGAGGGTTATCCTCCTATCTCTGAATATTGTTTTGCTGTTGATAATAGTGAACTAATCCTTGCTATACAGAATCTAGGTGATAAAGCCAGGTGGCCGAGGAAGAGTGACAAGCCAGCTGCTACCAAAGATAAATCGAAGTGGTGTGCTTATCATGAAGACTTTGGTCATCTCACAGATGAATGCATAGCACTAAGGAAAGAGATTGGTTACCTCTTGAGTAAAGGATATTTGAAGGAGCTGTTCGGAAGGAAGAAATTAAGGATCCAGGATCCTGAGAAACTTCCTGAAAAGGCTCCTGCTCCACTAGCTGATGCTCAAATTATTCATTTCATCTCTGGTAGATCTGACATATGTGGCACTTCATTCTCGGAAGCTAAGAGGCATGCAAAGGAGACAAAGATGGAGAATAGGGATATACCTATTCGAACTTCCATCCTTACATAGGAAAAAGTGGTATCCTTTGATGAGGATGACCGTGTAGATATTCAGGATCCCCATCATGATGGTCTTGTTATTATATTATTCATTTCTAACCATTTTGTTTGTAGGATTCTCATTGATGGGGGAAGCTCAGTGAACATCATCCAGTTAGATGTCCTTAAGAGAATGAACATCCCTAAATCAGAAATTGTCCCAAGATCATCTGTTGTGGGATCCAGTGGAGAGACCAAGAATACATTGGGGGACATCAAACTTCCTATTTACATAGAGGGAGTAAATTTTGTTCAAAAAATTTGTGTCATTGATTGCTTATCTTGCTGTAATGTTATCCTTGGCAGGCCATGGATACATGATATGAAAACAGTCCCCTCAACGTATCATTAGTGTGTGAAACTCCCTACTCCATGGGGTGTGGTGAAGATATAAAGTAATCAGCAAGAGGCCAAGAATTGTTACACTTCATCAATGAAACCAGCCTCAAGACCTAGGGAGGCATAGCAATTAAAGTATCCTCCAAGGGATGTCCTGGAGGCAAGAGAGCAAGATGTGAAGGACATTCTGATGAACCCTGAGGATCCTGAATCCAAGGTCTTTATAGGATCCAGGATCCTTAACACCATTAAACATGATTTAGTATCCTTCTTAAAAAGGAGAAAAGCTACCTTTGCTTGGAAACATGAAGATATAACAGGTATTTCTAAAGATATTATTACTTATAAACTTGGCATTGACAGGTCCTTCAAACCAATACATCAGAAAAGGAGGAAGTTTGCACCTGAAAGAAATGCCATTATCCAATAGGAGGTAGATAAATTGCTCAAGGCAGGTATGATTAGAGAGGTAAAGTATCCAAGATGGTTTAGCCAATGTGGTTGTTGTTCAAAAAAAGAATGGAAAGTGGAGGGTATGTGTTGACTTTACTGATTTAAACAAAGCAAGTCCCAAGGATCCTTTCCCTTTACCCCACATTGACTCCATGGTGGATGCTACAGCGGGTCATGAGTTGTTAACTTTTATAGATGCTTCATCTGGATTCCAACAAATTCAGATGGAACCATCTGACTAAGAGGATATGGCTTTTATGACCCCTACTGGTATCTATTGTTATATTGATATGCCCTTTGTACTAAGAAATGCAGGTGCTACATACCAAAGGCTAGTAAATATGTTGTTTAAAGAACAGATTGGATACACAATGGAAGTCTGTGTAGATGACATGGTGGTTAAGTCCAAAACAGCTGAGGATCACCTTAAGGATTTGGAGGAAGCATTTGATATCCTTGATAGATACAACATGAAATTGAATCCTTCCAAATGCCACTTTGGATTAAAAGCTGACAAATTCTTAGGTTACATGGTGACAAAAAGGGGAATAGAGGCAAGTCCAGAACAAATCAAGGCCATCGTGAACATTAAGTCTCCTGCCAATGCTAAGGATGTGTAAAGATTGACAGGAAGAATTGCAGCCTTGAACAGATTCATCTCAACTCAAAGTCATCATAGAAATGCAAAGAATTCTATGACATCCTGAGAAAGAATGAAAAGTTTGAGTGGACTGAAAAGCATAAGAATGCCCTCAAAGCCCTCAAGGATTACTTATCCTCAGCTCCAGCTCTAATGAAACAAGAAAATGGAGAAGTGTTATCCTTATACCTAGCTGTTTCTATTAAGGCAATAAGTGCGGTCCTTGTTAAGGATCATGAAGGTACTCAACATCCTGTATACTATGTAAGTAAAAGTCTACTTGATGTTGAGTCCAGGGATTCTCATTTAGAGAAACTTATTCTTGCTTTAATCATGGCATCTACTAAATTACGTCATTATTTTGAAACTCATCCTATTATTGTTAAGACTAACTTTCCTATCAAGAATGTTCTCAGGAAACCTGAAATGTCAGGAAGGATGGCAAAATGGGCAGTCAAGCTTAGTGCAAATAATATTAAATATGAACCAAGAACTGCCATCAAATCCCAAGCCTTAGCTGACTTTGTGGCTGATTTCAGTAGTGATCTACATAGGGAAGCTGAATTGGAAGTTCAACAACTTAAAGAGACTAAGGATCCTTGGATACTCTTCACAGACGGGGCTTCAAATGTCAAGGGAACTGGACTAGGCATACTACTAAAATCGCCACAGGGGGACATTATACCCCAATCAATTGCTTGTGAGTTCCAAACCACTAATAATGAGGCTGAATATGAGGCCCTAATAGCAGGTTTGCAATTAGCCAAGCATATGAGGATCAACTATCTTGAGATACATGTAGCCTCTTTGTTAATTACTAACCACTATAATGGCTCTTATGTTGTCAAAGGTAAGAGGCTAATCAAGTATCTTGAGATAGTCAAGAAATTGGCAGACTCTTTCGCTTCTTTTAGTTTAACACAGGTACCCAGGGAAGAAAATGCAGAAGCTGATTCCATAGCTAACATTGGATCATCATTGAAGATTCCACAGGATGTTAAGATACCCATTATCCACATCTTAACCCCTGCTATTGAGGATAACACAGCCATGGAAATAGTGGAGGATTCTGCAATTATACCTAGTGATGGTGCACAGTCAAATTCAGGATCCTGGATCCTTCCAATCCTGAGATATATACAACATGGAGAGATTCCTACTGGAGAAAATCCTAGAGCTTTCAAAGTCAAGGTATCTCAATTTACAATACTAAATAACATCTTATATAAACGGTATCTTGCAGGTCCATATTTAAGGTGCATTGAGGATCCAGAAATTCAAGAAGTATTAAAGGATTTTCATGAAGGAGATTGTGGGAACCACACTGGGGGTAGAGCACTATTTTCAAGGGTCCTTAGAACAGGATATTATTGGCCTACCATGAAGAAGGATGTTGTGGAATATGCAAAGAAATGTGATGCTTTTCAAAGACATAACAATATCCTTCATCAACCAGCGGAGCTCCTGCATCCTATATCCTCTTCCTGGCCATTCATGAGATGGGGAATGGATATAGTTGGCAAACTTCCCAAGGCACCAGGAGGAAAAGTATTTTTGTTGGCCATGACTGATTACTTTTCCAAGTGGATAGAACCTGAAGCCTTTGCACAAGTTAGGGAGAAAGAAGTTATATCCTTTATTAAAAGAAACATCATTACTAGATTTGGCATACCTTCTGAAATTGTTTGTGATAATGGATCCCAATTCATTGGGAGTAGAACTACTAACTTTTGTGACAGCTGGGGGATTAGGATGATAACATCAACACCAGTCCACCCACAAGCTAATGGTCAAGCAGAATCATCCAACAAGATCATAATCAACAACTTGAAGAAGAAGCTTGGATCCAAGAAAGGGAAATGGGCAGAAGAGCTACCATATGTATTATGGGCTGATAGAATAACTCCTAAGAATACTACTGGTCAAAATCCATTTTCTTTGGTCTTTGGAGCTGAATCTGTGATCCCTACAGAGATGGTAGTCCCTACTGCAAGAACAAGCATCCGTGATCCTGAAGGAAATGCTGAAAACTTGACTCAAGATCTGGATACCATAGAAGAACTCAGAGATTTAGCAAGGATAAGATTGGCTAGCTATCAAAAAACAATGGCTGGAGCTTATAACAAGAATGTCAGGATCAGGAAATTTCAAGTTGGTGACTTGGTGTTGAGGAAAGCATTCCAAAATACCACCAATCCTGCTGATGGCAAGCTAGCACCAAAGTGAGAAGGTCCCTATCTAATTGAAGCTGAGGCAGGAAAGGGGGCATATCGTTTACTAACAATGGAAGGTGATCTTTTACCAAGGGCTTGGAATGTTGTCCATTTGAAAAAGGACTTCATGTAAGAAGGATCCATGATCCTTAGATATCCTGATACTCTGTTCATGGTGAGGACCCTCAGAGGATAGATGATCCTCATTCTGGTAATGATTTACTTATTATTTCACAAGTTCTTTAATTCATTTGATTATAAGGAGAGGGTACTAGAATCCTTTATCCTTTTTCATCAAGTTTTAAGTTTTGCAGAATTAAGTGTATTCTTGACAAAGGATCAAGTGATTGGTCAAATCTCCAAAGTTTTTGGGTTTATCCCCAGTTTATGGGCTTGTCCCCAGTCTAAGGTATCTATTACCTTCTACGAATCAGGTTTCAACACCTTCGCCAGTTGCGCATGATTATCCTAGTATAGTTCAAGGCAATGGAACCAGTACCCGCTTTAGGTGTCACACCCCAACCGATGGCGAAAACATCGGGGCGTGGCACTGAGCGAAACAGATTGTCCAGAAGTTTCCATAACAACTATAATTACCAATTATTTAAAGCAACACGTCCCATACCATGTCATAAAAGATAATACAATTATTACAGAAAAGATCTAGTCAAATTGTTCTGTTCCGACAACTCAGATTTTTTATTACAGTCAATTATTTATTGTTGACCTAGGTCTTTCCTAGCCTCAATTTCACAGCAAAGTAAGCAAATAAGCATCCTAAGCACCTATCACATACGTTAAAGTAAAATTCAATACACATAGTGTAGAGGTGAGCATACAAGTTTGATAATAGCATATAGAGTTCGAAATCGTTACGCATAACCAGCACGTACACAGTGTAAAATGAGGCATGTTAGTTATCGACATGAACCTATCGATACCAATGACTGCGGGTTGACTGCCCAAGGCAGTTCGCGATACACACTCACCACTGTGAGCCATGTAACTAATTTCCTTAACAACCCCTGAGTTAACAGGTGCTGAGTCCAAACTATAGTACTATTGTTGCTAAGGTAGGTAGACAGCATTCCATGTGTAAACATAACAACAAGCATTCATTAGGTCACGTATAACATGCGGTAATGGTTAGCGTTTAAAGTATTGTGTAGTGTGTTCGATGTGATTTAGTATAAGTAACGTATGTAACACCCAAAATTGCGTAAAGCAAAAAGGGATCGAGTATACTCACAGTGATTGGAGTAATGGATTGAAGGGAGCGCTAGAGAGTACGGTTAGCCTGAACAGATTGATAGCATAACGATAAGCGACGCGTAAAATGATACAAGTTCAAGTGGGTCAGACAGCAGTTTGATCAGATGGTAGTCCGACCGGACGGCCGGTCGTTCGAGTGACAGTCCGCTCGGATGGTCATCCGTTCGGGTGACCTTTCGAGTGGATTGTTTCTTCCTTTGTGAAGGATGTGTTTGTGTATGATGGCTTGACTTTTGCAGTTTTTGTTGTAGCATTTTGAAAACATGGAAGTACCTTTACCTTTCAGGTCGATCGATCGAACAACCGTTTGATCGGGTAACAGTCCGATGGGTTGGGCACTTCAATGAGAACAAGTTCACAGCAGGTTGTCACATGATCGGACGGTTGTTAGATCGGGTGGCAACATATGTGCATTGAACATGTTGAAAATTGTTTAAGTGTTGAGTTCCAAACATCACATGGTCAGATGGCCGGTCGTTCGGGTGGCAACCCGATCGAACGGCAGTCCGTTCGGTGTCCAAAACTCTTGGAGTTTGAAATGAAGGTGAAGTGTGGGGCCAAAGTGCAAGTCGATCGGGTGACAACCCGATCAGATGACAGTCTGATCGAACGGTAGTCCGTCCTGGTCGTTCCATTTCTTCTCACACTTGGTTGCTTTTGATTGTTTGTCGATCTATCGAGATGTTTTGATAACGTGTTAAGCAACAGAAACCTCGTCAATACTTGGTACCCCTAATCGGACAGGAAACACCCAAATCCGGCCAGTTAACTGTTCGCGATGGTGTTCCCTGTTTAACCCGAAATCTGTAGTCTCATGGATAGAATCCAGATCTTGAAACAACACATCAACATGTGAGAGCAGAAGGTTAGAACAAGGTCTGATTCTATCGGTTTTGAGGCATTGAGTGTAAAAGAGTTGAAAGAAAGTTAGAAACCATCTTTCAATCCTTTTTCACCACGAATATGTTGAGATCCATGCAAGATCTTTGATTATTTGTGTGGAAATCGGTTGGATCTAAGTTGTTCTTGGTGGATTGAGGCCAAAACATGAAGTTCCCAAGAACACCATGATGACATCATCCTAGAACACCTCAAATCTAGTGATTTCACGGTTAAAAGTTAAGATTCAAAAGATAGAAAGGTGTAGAATCAGGTGTAGATCAAAGAAGTACAAGATTTAGGTTGAAATCTTAGAGGAATCGCGAGAAATCGAAGGAAAAGTGAGTTTGGAGCTTTGGTCGGACAGAGAGTGCCAAAAGTGGTAAGTTTGAGGGTGAAGGAGGTATTTATAGGGTTTCCCAAAGTGGATAGGGGCTGGCCGATCGAGTGGCAGCCCGGTCAAACAGCTGGCCGATCGAGTGGCAGCTCGATCGAACGGTAGCTCGATCGAACGGCTGGTCGATCGGCTGGTCACCCTGTCGATCAGTCACTTGGTTCGAGTGTTCGGTGCGACGAGTTTTGCCGTTTCGATTGCGATTTGCGAGCGTTGCATTGCGATAGAGTTTCCTACTCAAATTACTTTTAATCCCAACTACTATATCAACCTACAATCATCCTTATTTCATGTTCGTGTAGCGTTTGTGATTCGATTGCGATTGAGTTTCGATTGCGTTTCGATTGATTACCACACATAACACAAATAAACATGCACAAGTAACATATAAGGCACACACACGTATAACAATAACCAAAATGTGTAATTCGTGTTGCGAGTGCGATTGGGATAAGCGATAAGTCGATTAAACATGCGATTAATAGCGAATAAACCTCGATTATTAATAAGTACTCCACATAATACAACTAACCTAAAACATAGAATAGATTATCTACAAGTCAAAGAAGTCAAAACAGGAATTGAGCAAGGAGTGACAGATCGCAATTAGCAATCTTTTCTTCCTTTGACTTCAATCTTGACTTTCGAAACACGGGGTGTTACAGCCTCCCTAGTTGAGGGAATTTCGTCCCGAAATTAGGCCGAAGACGTAACAAACAACTGCGGGTACTCCGCCTTCATGTCGCTTTCGAGTTCCTAAGTGAACTCTGTGCCTCGTTTGCCTTCCCATAGGACTTTCACAATAGGAATGCGCGAGTGTCTGAGCTGCTTGGTTTGGCGATCCATGATTTTGACAGGCTTCTCCACGAAGCGTAGTGTTTCGTTTACTTGGAGGTCATCGAGGGGTACAATTAAATCATGCTCAGCCAGGCATTTTCGAAGGTTCGACACATGGAAAGTCGGGTGAACGTTACTAAGTTCCTCCGGTAGTTCGAGTCTGTAGGCGAGTTTTCCGATCCTTTCCATAATCTTAAAAGGTCCAACATATCGAGGCGCTAGTTTCCCTTTCTTTCCGAATCTGACCACACCCTTCCAAGGTGATACCTTTAGGAGTACGTAGTTGCCAACGTCAAATTCAAGGGGCTTGCGTCGTCTATCGGCGTAACTTTTCTGTCGACTCCGAGCTTTCAGCAAATTGTCTCGAATTTGGAGGACTTTGTCAGTCGTTTCTTGCAATAGCTCAGGACCGGTTAATTGCGAGTGCCCGATCTCGTGCCATACAATTGGCGATCGACATTTTCTTCCGTATAAATCCTCGAATGGTGCCATTTGAATGCTGGAATGATAACTGTTGTTATACAAAAATTCGACTAACAGCAGGTAAGCATCCCAATTACCACCGAAATCTATGACACACGAACGGAGCATGTCTTCAAGAGTACGAATCGTTCTCTTAGTCTGACCGTCGGTTTGAGGGTGGAATGCGGTACTCAGATTAAGCGTAGTACCGAGAGCCGCTTGAAACGTTTCCCACAGTCGCGAGGTAAACCGAGCATCACGGTCAGAGATGATGTCGCGAGGCGTCCCATGTCGACAAATGATCTCATTGGTGTAGATTCGGGCTAATCGTTCTACCTTGTAGTCTTCCCGTATTGGCAAAAAGTGAGCTGATTTGGTCAAACGGTCAACAACAACCCAGATGCTGTCGTGACCTGATGGCGTGCGCGGGAGCTTTGTTATGAAGTCCATAGCTATACTCTCCCACTTCCACATTAGGATCGGGGGTTGTTCGAGTAAGCCAGAGGGTCTTTGGTGTTCAGCCTTGACCTTCAAGCAAGTCAGGCACTTCCCAACGTAGAGAGTGATATCCCTTTTCATGCCCGGCCACCAGTACTTGTAGCGAAGGTCCTGGTACATTTTATCGGCACCGGGATGAATAGAATACCGGGATTTATGGGCTTCGTCCATCAATATCTGTCGCAAATTGGTCTGTTTGGGGATCCAAATTCGTTCAAGGAAGTGGAATATCCCATTCGACTTGTTCACAAGTTGGGCTCCGTCGTGATAGATTCTTTCCTTCTTCAAAGTGTGTTCATTGAAACATGCACGCTGGGCTTCGCGGATGAGGTTTTCGAGATCGTATTGGGCTTGGACATCACGGATGCTGAGCAGATAGCTCCGTCTGCTGAGGGCGTCGGCAACGACATTCGCTTTGCCTGGGTGATAACGAATCTCACAGTCGTAGTCGTTGATAAGTTCTACCCATCGGCGTTGACGCATATTAAGTTCCTTCGGGTCAAAGATATGTCGTAGGCTCCTATGATCGGTGAAGATCGTACACTTAGTACCATACAAGTAGTGTCGCCAAATCTTTAACGCAAAAACAACTGCGCCTAGCTCGAGGTCATGGGTTGTATAGTTCTTCTCGTGGATTTTGAGCTGACGAGATGCGTATGCAATGACCTTGTCTCGTTGCATGAGGACATAACCAAGACCAAGGTTTGAAGCATCACAATAGACAATGAAATCGTCGTTTTCGTCAGGTAAAGTGAGGACAGGAGCATTGCAGAGTATGTGCTTGAGGGTTTGAAAAGCAGACTCTTGTTCAGTTCCCCAAACAAAAGGCTTGTCTTTATGCGTGAGAGCGGTAAGCGGCACAACGATTTTTGAGAATCCTTCGATAAATCGTCGATAGCCCGCTAATCCGAGAAAAGAACGGACTTCAGACGGGTTCTTAGGTGTAATCCAACTCTTAACTGCTTCAATCTTCGCTGGATCGACGTGAATACCTTGACTATTGACAATGTGACCGAGGAATTGAACCTCCTCCAGCCAAAATTCGCAATTGGAGAACTTGGCATAGAGTCGATTCCCTTGGAGTAGCTCGAGAACCAAACGTAGATGTTGCGCGTGTTCGGCTTTCGACTTGGAATAGATCAAGACATCATCGATGAACACGATGACGAAGCGATCGAGATAGAGTTTACACACGCGATTCGTTAGATCCATGAAAACCACGGGTGCGTTGGTTAAACCAAAAGGCATAACAATGAACTCGTAATGGACGTATCGAGTGCGAAAGCGGTTTTGGGTATATCTCCCTCTTGTATGCGTAACTGGTGATAGCCTGAGCGTAGATCGATCTTCAAAAAACACGTAGCACCTTGTAGCTGATCAAACAAATCGTCAATGCAGGGCAGGGGATAGCGATTCTTGATGGTCAACTTATTCAATTCCCGATAGTCGATGCACATCCTGAACGACCCATCCTTCTTTTTGACGAAAAGGACTGGCGCGCCCCATGGAGAGGTGCTCGGGCGAATAAAGCCTTTATCAAGTAATTCCTGGAGTTGACTCGAGAGTTCGCGCATTTCGGATGGAGCGAGTTGGTAAGGAGCTCTAGTGATAGGGTTTGCTCCAGGAATGAGGTCGATACGAAAGTCGATATCACGACTTGGCGGTAGTCCGAGAAGATCCTCAGGAAAAATGTTAGGAAATTCTTGAACCACTGGAACATCATTCACTTCCGACTTACCTTTCTTTTCCTTCACCGCTACTACAATGTTAGCCAAGAAAGCTCTGTGGTCCTTGCGAAGATACTTGCTAGCTTGAACACATGACATGAGCTTGAGACCTTTCGAAGCAGTTTCGCCATAAACACACAATACATCACCATTAGCGAGTGCGAATCGAATCATTTTCTCGAAGCACACAACTTCAACATGATTTTCACGAAGAAAGTCCATGCCTACTATGATGTCAAAACTTCCGAGTTGCATCGGAATAAGGTCTATTGGGAAGATGTGATTGTTGAGCTCAAGAGTACAATCACGAAGAACAGAATTAACGGCGACAGTTCTTTCGATAGCGACTTCAACATCGAACGTCGAGGGGAGATAGGAGCGCTTACGACTAAGGAGCTTCTCAAATTCAAACGACACAAAGCAATTATAGGCTCCAGTATCAAACAAAAACGATGCATAAATACCATTCACAAGGAACGTACCATTGACCACGTTGTTGTCAGCCTGGGCTTGGCGTGCATTGATGTTGAAGGTTCTGGCGTGGGCGGCTTGTTGCTGTTATTGCTGCTGTTGCTGAGGCTGCTGCTGCTGGGGCTCTTGTTTCACAACCCTGTTCAGGCACATGTTCGCAAAGTGGTTGGGATCACCACATGCGAAGCAGACTCTGGCGTTGACCGTGGGTGCCTGAGCTGCTTGTTGGCCTTGTGGGGCTGGGAGTAGAGCTTGATGAGCAGTGGCTTGAGCTGGTGCTTGATGGGGACCAGTACGACAGTTGGCAGTGAAATGGCTGTACATATTGCAGTGGGCGCAAAAACGACAGGCGAGACCCACCGGGTGATGATAAGTGCATGTTGGGCAGGCATGGTGGGGACCAGTATACGCACGCTTTACGGGCGGTGCATAGGTGATTGGTGCTGATCGGTGCTGTGATTGCTGCTGGGCCGGTACAGCTTGAAGTGGAGCAACAGTGGTAGTGACAGCACAGTTCTTGTTGCTGGAGCTGCTGTTGTTGTTCTTCTTCTTGCGGCGTGAGGATTTTGATGACTGAGCGGCAGCGGTTTCAATGGATGGTACGGCGGTGGCTTGATGCAGGTTCTTTGAAGCTTTATCCTAAAAACCAGCTTTCACTCGCTTGTCGTTGATTTCAGCGGCAAGCAAGTAAGTTTCTTCGATTGTTGTTGGCTTTGCGGCATGCAAAAAGTCTGCAACACAGTCTGGTAGAGCTCGGATGTACTTCTTGATTGTCATGTCGGTAGTCTTCACCTGACCGAGGCATATGATACTGAGCTTCTTAAAGCGAGCAGTCAGGGCAGCGTTGTCACCTTCTTTATGCTTAATGTGTCAGAACTCATCCTCCAGCTTCTGGCGCTCATGGGGAGGGCAGAACTCCTCGAGCATAACGTTCTTCAACTCGTCCCATGACAGACCATAGGCTGCATCATTTCCGCGCTTGTTCCTTTCGGCTGTCCACCAGTCTAGAGCGCGGGACTGGAAGACGCCGGTCGCGTTCAGTGTGCGGAGATTATCAGGATATCCGCTCTGTCGCAGGGTGACGTGTGCGTATATATACATAATTTTGCAATGAATTTACACACGATTTGGTTTTAAATTTATAAAAGTGATTATTACTTTTACATCAAAACACACACGAAAGAGGCAAGTGTACCCCGTCATATATGTAGTAAAGTATCGGTAAGAACCAAGTATCGATCCACGGAAATGGGCGGAGAAATAGTACTAGACCTTTGTCACTAAACTACCGGTAAAAACATAAGTTGATTTGGTTTTTAACAAACTAAAGTAAGCATAAACAAATACTTATAAAACATAGTAGATAATAGATAAATAGCCTTGCTTAATACACAACCAAAGCATGTCAACTAAGTCGGTTTTGGCACTTAGAAGCATTCGGTCAATTTTCCATTTTAAGACAATTAGTATCTCTTTCGGGAATCCTAACATAACAATCATTCAGAAAGCTAAAACGATAAACACACTTTAACCACCTAAAATTGTTCTTTAACGTGGAATTGATAAATGTCTATGAAAATCTCTTAAAAATGAGTTAGTCATCCGTTAGGAGTTTTCTAACCGCACTTAATCAAGGAAAACGACACCGATAAACACAATGCAACCACCGAGACAAGCATAAACTAGATTAAATCACAACCGAGTTCATTTTACAAATTTTGCATAATAATTCACCAAGTTAGCAATTTTGGCCTAAACTACTAACTAAGCTAACAAATCATGGCAAGAATTTATAACGACACCATTTAACCCGTTTAGGTCCTTTCGTGACGGCAAGCTCTCTTGATTAACAATAATTACATTTTATTAAATCACTAACCATTTCTAGTATCATGATGCACACATTTAAACCAAGCTAAACTAGTTAACCAAGTTCAAAGTTTACTAATACAAGATTAATTAAGCTTCATTTTTCAACTATCTTAACTAACCAAATACCAATCATCCAACACAATTACTTATAATCAAGAAATCAATATCAATAACAAGGTTGCAAACTAATCATCAAAGATTAACATAGAAAATACTTCAAAGTGTCATTACAAACAAAGATTAACACACTAACGGTTATAATCAAGCAAGGGATTGTTGTGTTTTTGCCCAAAGGCTACAATAATACATAAACATTAATCTAAATGCTTGAAAGATTAACAAAATCATGGAAAGATTAGAAAACCAAACCATAAACAAGCATAAGATTAAGAATCTGGAAGATAACGAAGCTAATCGGCACAATGTGGCATGAATCCGGGTGAAAGCAGAAGCCTCCGGAGCCTGAAAATCGCCTGAATTGCTTCCAAAATGTCCAGAGTTCCGAGCAGAATGTTTCTGCAAGTTTTTATATAATTTCGATTTCGCACGGTCGTGCGTCCTGTTGCACGACCGTTCACTTTATGCATTATTGGAGGTATGGTGCACCATACTACATGACGTCATCAGATCTTGACCAGATTCGATCTCGCACGGGCGTGCCATGGTGTGCACGGGCGTGCATCACCGAGATGGGCCTTGTTGTCGCATCCGCACGGGGGTGCCACCAGTCGCACGGGGGTGCACACCGAGATGGGTCTTGTTGTCGCATCCGCACGGGGGTGCGTTCAGTCGCACGGGGGTGCGTTCCCGAGATGGGTCTTATTGTCGCATCTGCACGGGGGTGCCACCAGTCGCACGGGGGTGCGACTTGCCCAGGTCAGGATTTTCCGCAGAATGTTCGCAGTTCAGCCGTTTCGCCCGGAAAATCCTCGTTTTCACTATCATCTTGTCTCGTATGCTGTTTTAGGCCTGTAAACAAAAGTATACTTGATTAAGTATCCGAATGATGGTTTTACGACCGAAAACGCATAAAATGGGGATAAAATGGGGGACTAAAATATGTATAAATTAGTGAATATCACAGGGTGACTTCGATTGAGTCAAACCATTGAAACAAAGCCGTAGGGCCTTCTTCGCCGGTGAACTCTTTCGGTCCGCATGCCTTGAACTGTTTGAAGCTGAAAGCAGCTTTGGGAGTCTCGGTCCTGGATTCTTCAGACGATTTGCTCATGTTTTCGTACAGTTCACTGACAACTTGGGGTACAACCTTTGCCATTTGCTTAGTAATCATGGCGACGAGGCGTTTGTCTGCTTGCTTTCGGCGAGCATCTCGGGTAGCGCGAGATCCAGATGACGACATTCTCTACAACAGACATCGTCACAGGACTCAACACAATATAATCGAATCTCTCCTCACAAGCCTAATACTAGTAAAGCTTAGGAACACAGCGAAACATGTATCACATAGACACATAGGCAAATAGTCACAGATTCACATAAGCACAGAGGCACATAAGCACGTATGGCACAGAATCACAAAAGCACAGAAGCACATAATCACAAGACACGGAAACACACACGCATGTGATCGCAAGAGGCATATAGAGACATGTAGAGCATTCTGACTGCCTCAGAATACAGGATCCTATCTTTTAAAGTTCGTGATCGTTCGAGAATAGCGTTCGCGCATAGCATAGCGGGTAGTATAGTATAAACGAATAATATAGCAAGAAACATAGCGTACGGTGGTTCCTCATGGTAGTAGCAATTTGTTAACGTTTTGGGATAAAGTGTAGTGCGAGTCGTGTGTGTCGATCAAAGTGAAAGCGAGAAGCGAATAAATCACCAAAAATCATAACACATAAACAGATAAGGTCACATAAAACACATAAAATCCACATAAAATTGACAAATATCAGAGTCGGCAGTAGCGAGCTCAGAATTCGAAACACATAAAAATCGAGAAATAGATTGTCTGCGACTATGTAGACATTGACTAACCAAAGTGATTCGACTATTCTCAAGGACTTGTTGTACGCACTTTGACCTTCAGGACTGTGCTTTTGCCTCGAATCTTGGCGAATGACATGTATCCTTTCAGTCTCCGCGTGATCTTCAGTCGTTGGAGTCCGTCGAAACTTTGGTGAGAGTTTTGTAAAACAAAATAGGGCGGAATGAGTCATCAAGGTTCGGGTTTCACCCCTAACTTAACAACTTTGTTCCGGTTTTTAATAAAATAAAGGGGGATTTATTGTGTCAAAGTATGGGTTTCACCCCTGATTCGGCACAATTCCCCTGTTTGTAGATAAAAATGCGGGTCGAACAAGCAATTTAGTCGAGAGTTTGCGGTTTTCACACCTAATCTCCACTTAATCGCTCATTCATATTTGAAAATTCGAGTGCAGTGATAGTGTAGCGTAGGCGAGATCAGTGAGAAATAGCAAGTAAGCTCATACATAATCCCTACAGGATATGCACAAGTCGGTCTGTTGGTTCCTAACTATAGACTAGATCTCTAAGACATCGACCCGGACTAGGTCGAGTCTTGCCTAATTCCCTATAGTTATGGCTCTGATACCAATCTGTCACACCCCAACCGATGGCGGAAACATCGGGGCGTGGCACTGAGCGAAACAGATTGTCCAGAAGTTTCCATAGCAACTATAATTACCAATTATTTAAAGCAACACGTCCCAAACCATGTCATAAAAGATAATACAATTATTACAGAAAAGATCTAGTCAAATTGTTCTGTTTCGACAACTCAGATTTTTTATTACAGTCAATTGTTTATTGTTGACCTAGGTCTTTCCTAGCCTCGATTTCACAGCAAAGTAAGCAAATAAGCATCCTAAGCACCTGTCACATACGTTAAAGTAAAAGTCAATACACATAGTGTAAAGGTGAGCATACAAGTTTGATAATAGCATATAGAGTTCGAAATCGTTACGCATAACCAGCACGTACACAGTGTAAAATGAGGCATGTTAGTTATCGACATGAACCTATCGATACCAATGACTGCGGGTTGACTGCCCAAGGCAGTTCGCGATACACACTCACCACTATGAGCCATGTAACTAATTGTCCTTAACAACCCCTGAGTGAACAGGTGCTGAGTCCAAACTATAGTACTATCATTGCTAAGGCAGGTAGACATCATTCCATGTGTAAACATAACAACTAGCATTCATTAGGTCACGTATAACATGCGGTAACAGTTAGCGTTTAAAGTATTGCGTAGTGTGTTCAATGTGATTTAGTATAAGTAACGTATGTAACACCCAAAAGTGCGTAAAGCAAAAAGGGATCGAGTATACTCACAGTGATTGGAGTAATGGATTGAAGGGAGCGCTAGAGAGTACGGTTAGCCTGAACAGATTGATAGCATAACGATAAGCGACGCGTAAAACGATACAAGTGCAAGTGGGTCGGACAGCAGTTCGATCGGATGGTAGTCCGATCGGACGACCGGTTGTTCGAGTGACAGTCCGCTCGGATGGTCATCCGTTCGGGTGACCTTTCGAATGGATTGTTTCTTCCTTTGTGAAGGATGTGTTTGTGTATGATGGCTTGACTTTTGCAGTTTTCGTTGTAGCATTTTGAAAACATGGAAGTACCTCTACCTTTCAGGTCGATCGATCGAACAACCGTTCGATCGGGTGACAGTCCGATGGGTTGGGTAGTTCAGCGAGAACAAGTTCACAGCAGGTTGTCACTCGATCAGACGGTTGTTCGATCGGGTGGCAACATATGGGCATTGAACATGTTGAAAATTGTTAAAGTGTTGAGTTCCAAACATCACATGGTCAGATGGCCGGTCGTCGAGTGGCAACCCGATCAGATGACAGTCCGTTCGGTGTCCAAAACTCTTGGAGTTTGAAATGAAGGTGAAGTGTGGGGCCAAAGTGCAAGTCGATCGGGTGACAACCCGATCAGATGACAGTCCGATCGGACGGTAGTCCGATCAGACGACATTCCGTCCTGGTCGTTCTGTTTCTTCTCACACTTGGTTGTTTTTGATTGTTTGTCGATCTATCGAGATGTTTTGATAACGTGTTAAGCAACAGAAACCTCGTCAATACTTGGTACCCCTGATCGGATAGGAATCGCCCAAATCCGGCTAGTTAACTGTTCGCGACGGTGTTCCATGTTTAACCCGAAATCTGTAGTCTCATGGATAGAATCCAGATCTTGAACCAACACATCAACATGCGAGAGCAGAAGGTTAGAACAAGGTGTGATTCTATCGGTTTTGAGGCATTGAGTGTAAAAGAGTTGAAAGAAAGTTAGAAACCATCTTTCAATCCTTTTTCACCATGAATATGTTGAGATCCATGCAAGATCTTTGATTATTTGTGTGGAAATCGGTTGGATCTAAGTTGTTCTTGGTGGATTGAGGCCAAAACATGAAGTTCCCAAGAACACCATGATGACATCATCCTAAAACACCTCAAATCTAGTGATTTCACGGTTAAAAGTTAAGATTCAAAAGATATAAAGGTGTAGAATCAGGTGTAGATCAAAGAAGTACAAGATTTAGGTTGAAATCTTACCGGAATCGCGAGAAATCGAAGGACAAGTGAGTTTGGAGCGCTGGTCGGATAGAGAGTACCAAAAGTGGTAAGTTTGAGGGTGAAGGGGGTATTTATAGGGTTTCCCAAAGTGGAAAGGGGCTGGCCGATCGGGTGGCAGCCCGGTCGAACAGCTGGCCGATCGAGCGGCAGCTCGATCGAACGGCTGGTCGATCGGCTAGTCACCTGGTCGATCAGTCACTTAGTTCGAGTGTTCGGTGCGACGAGTTTTGCCGTTTCGATTACGATTTGCGAGCGTTGCGATGCGATAGAGTTTCCTAGTCAAATTACTTTTAATCCCAACTACTATATCAAGCTACAATCATCCTTATTTCATGTTCGTTTAGCGTTTGCGATTCGACTACGATTGAGTTTCGATTGCGTTTCGATTGATTACCACACATAACATAAATAAACATGCACAAGTAACACATAAGGCACACACACACGTATAACAATAACCAAAATGCGTAATTCGAGTTGCGAGTGCGATTGCGATAAGTGATAAGTCGATTAAACATGCGATTAATAACGAATAAACCTCGATTATTAATAAGTACTCCACATAATACAACTAACATAAAACATAGAATAGATTATCTACAAGTCAAAGAAGTCAAAACAGGAATTGAGCAAGGAGTGACAGATCGCAATTAGCAATCTTTTCTTCCTTTGACTTCAATCTTGACTTTGACTTTCGAAACACGGGGTGTTACATTAGGGGCTGACAATTTCATTGTTATTGGCTGTATTTAGGATCCTAAGTATAATGGTAGACGTACCATACATCTGTTCCTAAGGTTTCTAACGTTTTCACGTTAGCTATGGTTTTGGCATTTTCATGTCACTCAAGTTTGGATAGTCGCCAGTTTGGGCCATACTCCAGTTTACTTAAGTATATTTGGGCTTGTCCCCAGTATTTGGGCTTGTCCCCAGTTTATTGGGCTTGTCCCCAGCTTGTTGGGCTTGTCCCCATTTACTAATGATTCGTATCCTTTGACAATTGGCTTAGTCCCAAGTGGTGTGTTATTACAGGTTTCCAAAGCTAAACAGTTAAGGATCCAGGATCCTAACTTTCTACTGGTTTCTATCTTTTGTTGGCATAGTTGTAAGTGTTAAGGATATAGAATCCTAACTTGGGTTCTCTGGTATGATCCTTGTTTGCCTTTGTTTTATTATTTATTACTACCCTTATCCTTTGACAACAAGATATATGATCCTTAATCATATAATTTTTAATCTTTTAATGTGAACTGATTTTGACAAACATTGGTTATCTTTTCTAACAACTTGTAAGTTCTAAAGTTATAAAACCTAAATTGATAAATGAATATGAATAAAACAACAAAACACGGGTAACACAAAAGATAGCCAAATGTTAAAGTTTTATTTATTTATCAATTAACCCTTTTAAAGTTTGTCAAAATTGCCAACCCAAGCTTCTACCAACAAAATGTGGCCCGTCCACTTGGGTTGGCAAAGGGTGTCCATATTAACAAGGTTCAAACTAGTGCTGGAAAATAAAAGGCGAGGGGCATCAAAGGCTTCATCCTCCATAAACAGAAGGACCCATCCACCTTTGTCACCCCTCTATTGTCCAAAAGGATCAGTGATCCTTAACCCTAAAAGCTATTGTCTAAAGTTATTATAGACCACCATTGTTTGAAACCAAAACACCACCAAATAAAACCACTAAACCACAAAAATGGGCTCCGGCCACCTCTAGAAATTTCCATCATCGCCCATTTATGCAGCCTACACCTTGACTGCTTCATCCACCTTCTCTTCTCCGCTTTGACCACTGCTTCATCCACGTCTAGAATGCAGTGATTCTCTCTTCAGTGACAGGTGAACCTTGAATGTGTAACAGGGAAATAGCTGCATAAGACAAAAGAGAAAGGATCAGTTATCCTCAACAGAAAAGAAAATTCTTACCGTGGACCTAGCCTAAGGATCCTATATCCCATCATGGGTGTTCCACTTCTTAGGAAGATGATTCCCATTTGGGATGGAATATCTTCTCAAGAAGAAGAACTGGTTTCTCCAGTTACCGTCATTTTTGGTGACCTTTAGCAAGGGATGGGGATTATGTGGCTTATGCTTGAAGAAGAAGCGGTGAGAACCATGGCTGACTAGGTTGTACAAGCGGCTCAATTCCGACAGACCTATATCTATTCCCTCATGTTCTATAATGTGCTCAAGTGTATACAAGACTCTCCACACCATCGGCATGGCCTGAATATAACACAGAACGGTTAGTGTGAAGAAGCCTTGTGTGAGAGTTAGGAAAGGATATGTGAAGCCTATTTGGAATGGGGATGCAGGAAAGGTGACCCAGACGTCTGATATACAATCACTCTTCATTGAAGAGTCAAATGGCCGGAAAATGGTACCATCTGGGAAGCAAGGGCGTAACCGATCAACTTCAGGATCAGTGAAGCGACAAAGCTCCATGGAGGGGTTTTTGCTAAGGCCCTGACTCGTCAGTGGGCTATTGTGCTCAGGATTCTTAGCAGGAGATGATCGGGTGTTCATCCTAGCCATGGAATTTTAAAGAAACAGAGGATCGAGAGAAAGAAATTTAGAGAGTAGAAGGAAGGAGATACCTGTGGTGATCTTCGAATGAGGATTTAAAGGGGAAGTATCTCGAATTTAAATGCAAAATCTCGCCCCTATCCTTATCCTATTTATAATGATTGTTTGTTGCAGCGATGATCCTCGCTGACGTAAGCTTGTAACGGCTCTATCTGTTTCTAACGGCTAGTCCGCATTTTGCTGAAACATGACTATCTGACTGGATTTCAACTAGCCATGTTTGGGGGCAATTGTTAGGGATAGAAGTTTATTGATCAAGGATCACGGATCCTCAGTTCAACCTGGATCAAGGATCATCAGGAAATGGTGCAGGAAGACTAAGGATCCAGGATCCTCTTTGATATTCTAAAACTAATAATTGTTTCCATCACCTTTTATCTTGTTTTGCAGGTATATTTCGAAGGAGACTTGTTCTAACCGAGATTTCAGGGGAATATGCTCCTTATTATAGCACATGCACAAGATGATAACCGTTGTGGTGATCGTGGATGACAAGCTTATTTTTCGGATAGTTAGTTATCTAGTTATTTTCTATCTTTTAAGGGGATAACAAGCTATTATTAGAAACACATTGACATATTCGAACTCTCTCTGAAAACTGTTGGCGAATACACGCACAAACACACTAGCAATCGTTGTAACAAGCTTGTTATCTTCTAACGTTGTAACCTTTTTTGTTCAATATAGTTGATAGTGATAGTTTTCACTATCCGAGGTTTTTTATGCCGGAGATCATTTATTGATCAAGGGCTTTTTCCTCGTATAAATCCTTGTGTTCACCATTTTCATTCATTTCTTGTTTACACTTTTGTTCATTTAACCAAGCATCCAACCTCACAAAAATCAGATTTGGTTACATTATCCTTGTGTGATTTTTGACCAAAAAATAACCTTATCATCTATACGCGTGTAACCGTGGCTTTAATACCACTGTTGGGATCAGTGTATCAAAATTATAGCGGAAGCGGTTTACATACTTTACCAAAAGCCGAATATATATATATATACACACACATATATATAGCCGATTTTTCTTGTATATTATGTGTTTGATTTATTAATCCAACTAATAAATATTCCTAATCAGGATCAAGGTTATACGCGTATAAACAAATAAATAAAAAAACAACCATAGTGGGTTTTAGTAATCAACCTTTGACGACTGCATTGGAATTGTAACACGCGGGTTACAACGAATCCTCGCTAGTAGGAAGTTCACAACCGAGCACAAGATACCCAAAGGTAGAACCAACCAAGGAGGAGGCGGCGATGGTGCTTGGTCGACGAGCAGGTGGCGGGGACCCTTTGCTTGGGGTCGGCCGAAACTTGGGGAGGAAGGCTAGGGTTTTGTGTTTTGATAAAAGTGTATCTAGGGTTTGCACCTTAATCATCTTTTTATAAAACCCAGTCTTACATTAAGGCCCCTTAAGATTATGCAATTATAATCCTCTTAACAATAATCTAATTAATATTAAGTCCCTCAGGTTTAAACTATTATTTCACAAATAATAATCCACCTACTCGTGAACATATACGATTCAGGTACCAACGTGTAACTCTTCGGATCGTACCGAGTTGGTGACGTTGACTTTAATTATAGTCGGACATATACATATCTCCAACACGTACATGATCAAACAAGCTTGGAAAATTAGTATCAGTATCCTACGTGTTAAGACCCAAATCCAAACACAAATAAGGAACCTTATAATGGAAGTAAAAAAAATCAAATCACATGGATATCCAAATTGCTTTAACCATTTCTTCCAACACATCGATTCCAAAGTCATCAATACCCATACTATAAATGAAATTCGTCTTACCATTTACATATGTCCGACCAGGGTGGTTAGAAAACTGACTGCCATGGAAGATTTTTATCATAAACAGTGTAGGATCGTTTGTTGTATAAAAAATTAAAGGTTTTTTTTTTATTTTTTATTTTTTATGAAAAGGTATAATCAATAAACAGTTTATAATACACTCCGATGGTTCGTTACATCACAGAAGGATGAGACTTGCCGTATATCTCATTAGGGTCATATTCCTCTTCTACAATACCACAAATCCTCCAAAAACCTCCTGCCATCACAAACATCTTGATTCTGGCAACAATGGTGAAATTGGCAGGCTAAAGTGGGAGGTGTTCGAGTGAAATTAGAGATAATGTGGGAATTTGAAAAGTTTAAGGTTTATGGTAGGGATGATAGTGTAAATGAAGGTAAAAGACTATAATACCCCCAACAGTCAACGTTAAAAGACGAACACGCCCCTCAAAACTAACGTTTGATTGAGGGTAGATAACACCAAGGACACATATTGCGAGAAAATGAACCACATGTCCTCAGGCTGCGATTTTTTGATTTTAGAAGCTCAACAAACACATGGACGCAAATTGTAATTTCCTCCAACAAGTTTCTCAATTTTCAAGTATTGGGTGGTTTTGTTATACAAGTGAACCCTTTTCCTCACAAGAATTACACATTAGCCTTGTAAACAATTTACATGGCTAACCCGGTCTAATTTACCTTTAAAAACCGTTTTCTTTCTTTCATTTAATAAAATTGGAGAAAAAATCCAACCATTTAAAAATCCTTCACCTCACATCAATCGTTGCTAAAATATGCAAAATGGGCCTATATATCTGTGGTATTACTCATAACCTACCGATTACATTACCTAAAGATACTTTAATACAGAGAATACATGTATATGTAAAATACATGTACAAGTCCAAAAGATGTAAAAAAACTGCTTACATAGTACCCAACCAAATACAATCCCTATAGGGTGCACTCATTGTATGAATTAATTAACAAATATCCACACCAACTACCAGTTTCAAAATACATGAAGAAACTAACTTCAAAACAAACCTATAACTCTTTAGACTTCTAGAGCTGCAACTTTTTGGGCTAACACATCAACCTCTTGTTGCTCAGCTTCACCTTCTTCCTGCACCAAATGAAAGTTCATTCAACTTACAACATCAAAATTTCCTTCTGCTGTACCTTTAAGTTTTAACCACCCAAAATGACAATATTTAAAGATATATAGGCTACATAGTGTGACCACTAATCACACTAGAAATAGGAACCTTATAACTGGTAAACTTTATCAGTAACCAATTCAGGTCTAAACTTACAAGATTTGAAATTGCTTTAGTGGAGTTAACCTGCCTCTAGGGGTGTAAACAACCCCAGAGGCTCGAGAGCTACTCGTTATCGGCTTGGTTGAAAGCTCGAACGAACCAAGCTTTAATGAGCCCGAGCCCTGTAATAGAGCTCGTTTAGTTATCAAGCCCGAGCTCGAGCCTAAAATACAAAGCTCATCAAGCCCAAACAAAATTTATCTTTTTTTTATATATAATATAAAATAATAATGATAACATTGGCGAGCCGAGCTTTGGCTCGTTTAAGCGATATTGAAGCAAGCTCGAGCCGAGCTTTTAGCTTGTTTGAGGTTGTTCTCAAAATAGCTCGAGCCGAGTCAAGCCGAGCTCGAGCTTTGGGTTTAACTCGCGAGCCGAGCTCGAGCTCGAGCTTAAATAAGTAGGCTCAAACCGAGCCGAGCTCGAGCTTCATAAAAACATGACAAACCGAGCTCGAGCCTAGTCGGGCTCGGGCTCGGCCCAGCTCGTTTACACCCCTACCCTACCTGCCTCACACACATTCATAACTAAATGGGTCGGAACGGCCCCCTCTAAAGGTACTCAATCGTGACCAAAAGGTCAACAGCATCTTTGCAAAAATGCAAGGAAAAGTTTGTGTAACGTGATACTTCTCGCGAACCCGTGGATAAAGATAAATAGTACATAATCATTAGGGATAAAAATACCTTTGGAATTGTTGTTCCTTGGGTACCTATACATTTGGAGGCACTGATACTAGCACTCTTTAACAAGCTACGGGCGCTTGTTGGTGCATCTTCACTTTCTGATTGTCCCCTTGGGCTATCAGCTTTTGTAGCAACTGAAGTTGCAGTCTGTTTTACAGAATCATTTTCTTGAGCGGCAGATGCTTCCGCCTTTGGTGCAGGAACTCTTTCCCTGAAGAGAGAAAACATTAGACACACACACACATAGATATATCCAAAACAAAATAAATCAAATTTATTGAGAATAATTGAGGTATAGCAACTTGCCTAGGGAGTGAGACATGCTGCCTTTGCAGCGGTGGGGTGCTACTTTTCCCGCCTCTACCATAATGCTCCTCTAGATGTGCAAATTGTCGCTTAAAGCGATCAACACCACTAGTGAATATAAGAAAATGTGTCATTGGGTGAGAACATTAAACATAAAATGTTTCATATCAGTAAAATCGAAAATCATATCTTTTCCGTAGAGAGGGCAATTTTCAACACATCTACTTATAAACAGGTTGATTTGGGTTTGGTATTATGATATCCAAAAGATCAAATGAGTTGCTTTGAAAGATGTAACTATAGAAGAAATGGGTTGAAAGCGATCCGAGGTATATGCAAATGCATAAAACTCATAAATGGCTAAATTGCCTTATTCAAATTATTAGATTATGATAAAAATCATAGTTTTTGTAATAATATTTAACACAATAATTATCTATCAAATTCCAAAATGAATTAAAAAATTGTTTCTGGGTCAACTTGGCCTGTTTTTACTGCACTAAAAGTACCCATATGAGTCAAACCCGTTTCAACCTGTCACCCAACCAACTGGCCCCACCCATTTTGCCACCTCAGAGGAACTTCAAAAAAAATAAAAAAAAAAGCAAAAGCAAAAGGCGCAGAATGCTTATCACCTCGGGTACATAAAGCTAGTTTGTTCTCCACCACGTAAATATTCCTGAAGCATCTGAGGATGATACTCTAGAATCTGAGATATTAAAGACCAATGTTAACAAGTAGCGCATACAAGCTCAATCACGCCAACAAGTAGTGCATATGAGCCCAATCATGTTAGCAACTTAGCATACGAGCCCACTCATGTTAACAAGTAGTGCATACGATCCCAATCCTTTTGATAACTGTTCCCACAATAGTTGCAAAATATCCTTTTCTGGCAAAGTTTATGATAAAATTTATTTATTTGCCGGTTTTACATAAATCGTATATTTATTCAGATCGGCATGGTATTTAGATATTTGGTTAAATAAAAGATTTAATTTTAGCAAAAACCATGTGCCCGTTGAAAGTTGCAATTTCCATGCAATTGGGGATATACTGTAAAATGGCATACATACCTCTCGATAGATCAATTCTCTAACATCATCTTTTCCCAATTTTTTCCTTTCAAATTCAAACTCAAGCTTTGATATCGCGTGAGTTGAAGGTTCTTGATCCACATTGGCCAACCCTTGAAAGTAAGGATCTGCTAATGCCTGAAGAAAGTATCGTTAGGAACAAACACCAATTGGAACTCATTCTTAAAAAAAAAATTAATGAATAAAGTCATTGAATTATTTTGAAGTAGAGGTGGCAAAAAGGGAGAAAAATTGGGTTCGTGTCAAAACAGTGATTTCTGGCACAGGTTTGTTGAGTTGACACAAAACTCTTTTTGCAAAAAAAATAATTAATTTTAATAACTAATTAGAGTAACAAATTTAATTTCAATTAAAATCTAATGTTTTGAATACGATAATTTAGGAGGTTTTCTGCATCAAACACACTTTGGTGACTTTCGACCCATTTGAACCATTTCCTTTCAAGTTATATATATTTAACCCATTATATAAAGAATATAACCCAAATCGACCCATCCATGATAAATATGAGTTGACATTTCCACCATTACTAGATACCTCTTCAGCTGATGGGCGATCTTTTGGGTCAAATGATAGCAGGCGTTCGAGTAAGCGAAGTGCCAAGGGATCAGCATTAGGAAATTTGTGTGCAAAAGGAACAGGCGGTTTCTTACGCATATTATTAAGATACCTTCTAGCTTTTTCATTGCGAATCTGCATTGACACACCATTCGCATTAGATTAGTTATTTAACTTGTAGCCCTTTGGAAGAGGTAGCTAACCCACCCGTGCAATGGATTCAGAGGAAGGAGTGCCAAGCAAATCAGTCATGAGATCCAGCTGATGCACCACATTCCTTCCAGGAAATAACGGTCTCCCCAAAATCATTTCCGCAAATATACATCCAATGCTCCAGATATCAATGCCAGGAGTATACTGCAATGATAAATGTCTTAGCACATGTACATTTCTACTTTCTGTATAAACTTCCATGTTTCATCGATAAAGGTGGCAAATTGGGTGACTTAATTAACAGTACTAGTCGGGGTGCATTGGTCCACAACCATTTTACTAAAGAGATTTAGGAGGCTTTCTACAGAAAACTTTCAGCCCATTTGACCTGCTTCCTTTTCACAAAAATTTTGTATCACTGATCATGGACATCCAACATTGTTTTGCCATTTTGATGAAACAAGGTATACAATCATAATAAAAATTTCACAAGGAAAACAAAAGGGCATGATCATGATACCTTAGAGAAAAAGGAGCCACAGAGTTCAGGAGCGCGATACCATCGAGTTGCAACATAATCCTGCACCAATCCCCAATCATATAAAATGAGTAGAAGCCATTGGTTTCAATTCTACATGATACACAAAATAAAACAGATTTGACTTACCGTCCAGAATATAGCTGATGGGGCATCATTAAATGATGCACGTGCAAGCCCAAAATCACAAATCTTCAACTTACAGTCCGCATTGGCAAGAATGTTTTTTGGTTTTAAATCTCGATGAAACACATTTGCTGCAAAATTTAATAACATAAGTAATATGATAACTGCACACTAACATATCATGTCACGAAGGGAAAAAACCTGTGTGAATATATTTTAGGCCACGAAGAAGTTGATACAAGAAAAACTGATGATGTTGGGGTGTGAGATCATCATTGGCTTTAACAACTTGGTGAAGATCACATTCCATCAACTCAAAAACAACATAAATATCCTTAAACTCTCTTCTAGAAGGAGGAAGCATAATATGTTTGATCTGTACAATATCAGGATGCTTAAGCAAGCGAAGGAGCTTGATTTCTCTAAGAATCCGAGTGGCATCAGAGACGTGTTCGAAAACATCGTTTATCTTCTTAATTGCTACCTTTTCTCCTGTGTGAGTATCCACCGCAGAACCCACAACACCATAACTTCCTTTGCCTATAACTTCTTGAACATGGTACCTACTTGCCTCACCATACTCGGTGAAGAATTCTGCTTCAAGCTGAGTAAAAACATACAACACAATATAGATGTTTCGTCATCTCCAAGATAACATTGCAAAGAAATGTGATCTTAGTTTAGATAATCATTTTACACAGATACTATATGATCATAAAGTTAAGATACCAAAATTTCATATGTTTTCTATGCATTACTTCACTTTAAAGCCAAATCTTGAGCGATAACATGGATGCATCTTGCAAAAAGGGGCAGATCACACCAGTAAAAAAATATACCTATGTTACATAATAGTATCTGATACTCCTTTTATATGTGTTTAGTGACACGGATTCCTCGAAGAGTAACATATAAATAAAAAAATAAAAATAAAAACATCCTGGATCAGGAACGTTTAGCAAATGCATGCCAAAAGGGTAAGACTGCATAAAGGCAGTGGCGAAATTTTTGGGTATATACGTTTTCGACCCCCGGGTCCTATAGAAACTTTTTGGTATATAAGTTTTGGACCCGTCGTTCGGGTCAAGCTGCATAAAGGTTTAAAGAAAGTTGTGATTGCAAGTATTATCATCAACAGTAGGATTAAACTTGTGACAAGTGGGTGGGTCCCTACATCTTCACCAACAGAATATGGGGCCGAATTAATACAGATTTATTGAATGAGATCCACCACAAGTAATCAATCAGATTAAACAACATGTCATAAAAAAGAGAGAAAAGTCAAAAGGGTGAAATGAATACCTTTCTGTTGGGATCAAGGGGTAGGGAAGCTGAGGGTAAAGCGATGCGTTTGGGAACTTTAATAAGCTTAAGTGCAGAGGGATCGAAGTCTTCAACAATGGTGAGTTGCGAAGCATCTGACGATGATGGTAGGGCTTTGGATTCAGAATCATCGGTAGTAGTTGCAGCTGACGATCGGCGGTTCTGATGGTGGAACCAGCGAAGAACGCCGTCAACGAATGTTCCGCTGCCCATAAAGTGTTGGGTTTGAGATGGAGCTGCAGACCTACACCCTACCCTGCTGCTGATTTATAGGAGGAGGATATAGATACAGCTAGGTGTGTATTACATTACATGAGGGTGGGTGGAAAATGGGAAAACAGAGGTGTAGCCGCGTTACGTCAAAGACGGAGAGCCAGATCCATGGACTTGCGGCTGGGTCCCACATTGTTCCTGCTTTTTTTAATATATATCATTGGTTGTCTCTCGTGCATTTTCTTTCATCATTCAATTTTTTTCACTTCATTTATTCTTCCAAGATATATAGTAAATGCATATTTTATGACATTAGACTATGGGTATGGGGCGTGGGTTGGGTACAAACGCCCAAGTCACCACCCCGGGTGTGTTTGGGTTTCGGCGTGACCTCTTGGGCGGAAGTTTCAACCCAGGCGTTGGGCGGGGCTATCAAGATAACATGGCGGGCTCTCAATTGCCAAAACAAGTAGTCGTTGGGCAACAGCTATGTGTAAAAAAAATATTTTTTCACTATAAAACTCACACTTCTATTCATTTTTTTACCACAACTACTCAACCTCTTGTCACGCCCTGACTTTTGCGGAAGCGTGGTTATTGGTGTGACTTCTTAATATCATAGCATTCAATCATAACAACGCTATATGATAAAACCATAAGATGTTCATCCATTCATTAAGTTAGAAA
This sequence comes from Helianthus tuberosus, assembly GCA_030545235.1. Lineage (NCBI taxonomy): Eukaryota > Viridiplantae > Streptophyta > Magnoliopsida > Asterales > Asteraceae > Helianthus > Helianthus tuberosus. The sequence goes on along the minus strand of CM060377.1, from coordinate 106,456,607 downwards.
ATAACACAACATACTTGTTTTAAACATTGACACCAAATTCAAGTTACGAACCATAACATGTTTAAATGAGTTCATGAAGACTCAACAAAAGACTTTAAATAAAACCGGGTTTAGAAACATGTATCCCGTCCAGGAATAAGATACATCTCCTAAACCCTACGACCACGGATGACATCTTTTATTCATGACGCAGCCTGAAACATGCAACACCTGCCATATCCACTTAGTTCCCTGAAATACATGTAATTTGAAAACATCAACAAAAGTTGAGCGAGTTCATGTGTTTGTATAAGTATGTATAAACCTTTGTAAACAGTGTATGTAAATCCTGGTATGAAAGCAAATAAGGAAAAGATCACCAATGGTTTGCAAGGCCACTGATATGTGTGACGGTGTAGGAAGACTCAAACCTAGCAAATTTGTACCGGGCTTCCGGCTGGAAGACATAGTCACCCTATGGGCCACCCTGGTCCTCATGGGTGTGGGCTCGCTACACCCAAATAGATCTATCACTCATGCCCCTCGGTCCTTATACGAGGATTAATGGTCTCAAGTATCCGCCTACCCATTCACATGATCTATGGTTCTTTTCTAGGCTAATCATACCAATTGTATTTGTATGTAATCCTTTTGTAACATGTATTTCATCTCCGAAGTAAATAAACAAAACAGTTTAAAGAAAAGGGGGACATGAACTCACAGTTTTGCGTCTTCAGAATTGTAACTTAAATCTCCTCAACAAACACGACTACCTACAATGTACTAACGTCTATTAAACGAACGGGTCGTGCCTTGACTTAGAGTTAATGTTTTCGAGTTACGTTTCTTTTAAGTCTTCAATATTATTCCAAGTTATAATTATTTGTTAAAATAATAAATATCTTACTTTAATTATATTTAATTTTGGAATAATTGTTAAACCATATTTTTGTAACAATACTTCTCAAGTATTTATTTTCGTATTTCCTTCCTAAGGATGGGGGTATCTCATACATGTATATTTGTATTCTTGTATTTGTAGTCTCAAAATAATATATTTCCAAGTCTCACTTTAGAAAATATATATAAACTCATTTTGTCCAAAAATAATGTATTTCAAGAAAACATATATTTTTCTCAAAAATCATATATCTTCTAAATATACTAAGAAAATATATTTTTACTTCTAATAATAATATATTTTCTCCTTGTCAAAAATATGATACAACTTTGTAATATTTACAAAAATCATATTTTCATTTCTTCCGTATCCAAAAATAATATTTACCAAAAATATATTTGTAATGGTATTTTCCAGAATATTTTGTAAGTTACGTTCTTGCGTTCGGTTTCACAATATTAAGTGTGTAACTTATATATTTATTCCTTGTGATTTTTGGTATTATTTTGGATTGTAAATTCTTGGTATTTTGTTAACTTATATTACTTTAAATCCTAAAATAATATAACTAATACACAAAGTATACAAATAATCACACACAATGTGTAAATATATATTCTAAATACATATTTACTCATTTTTATTTATAAAAACCAACCTCCAATATTTGTATTTTTGTAATAAAAATTATGGCAAGATTTATGTTGAAAACCATAGTTAAAACACACTTGTGAATATTTGTTTAGAAAATATTTTTCTAAGTGTTTGTATTTTTAGAAAATTTTGCTATAGTTTCCCTTAAAAATGGAGGTGTCCATGCTATTAAAGCATATCATTTTCTTTTCAAAAATCATCATAAGCAATCAACAATCAATCTACACTTACCATGTGCTAAAACAAAGCTATCTACATAATGATCATGAACTTGAGTTTTCATAAAAACTTGTGGTAACTTGGTAGTGTGTTTAGTATGTTTAGTTACCCTTTAAAGTGTATTTATTTCCTTAAAAATCTCATTCTTAGAGGATTTAGGTGTTTACAACTTGTAAACATATTTTACAAAAACGTTTCTTTGTGAAATCTTCTTGTTTCACAAGTGTTTCTACACTTGTTTTATCACCAAAAATAGTGTATATTTAAGTAAGAACCAAGATCTTCTAAAAATCACATTTTGAGCTTGGTTCTTTTGGAAAACCATTCATAAATCTTAGATCCATAAGATTACTAACCCACTTTGTTTATTATTTTTCAAGAAATCACTTTATTCTTCAAGTTCATGCTTATATATGAGGATGATCATCTTGTTTTGTCACATAATCATCCTCTCACTTGCTAGATCATGTGTTTAATCACAATCTAGCAAGCTCCTTATGATGATCAACATCATAATCTCAAGAAAACAATAATCAAGTATCATACATATACTAAACAACATTGTTTCATCAAGAGTTTATCATATGACAAGCTTATGTTAGAGTTTTATGAATATGTTCTTTAGTGTTCAACAAGATTAACATTGTTCATCATCTTTTAACCAACAATATATGAAGTAACAAGAGTTCATAAGGGTCTTACTACTAGCACAAGGCTAGGGAAGAACACTTGATGTTGTAGATGACAAATGGGTTGGATAAAAGCAATCGGGAGAGGTCCTTCAAGATCCAAGACCACCAAACTTCTTTGTATGGCTCCTTACACCTTGAGTACAGCTTGGAATGAATGGATGATGGTTGAAAGGTGGTGGTGTTGGTGTGGTTCTCGGCTGAATGGAGGAGAGGGGGAAGGAGATGAAGTGTGGTGTGAAGTGTGATGAGTTCTAATCCTTCTTATAACCTCTAATTCTTTTATCCAATGGTTCATGTGTTTGTTAAGTACAATAAAAATCCTTCACTAAATAAAATGAGATCCAATCATATCTAACAAGATCATGGAAGATTATGGTGGGGTCACATATGTGACCGTCCACTTAGGGGGGGGGGGGGTATTTAGTTGGGGTTTAATGTTAAGTTAGGTAATTTAGTTGGTTCTTAAGTGTAGTGTTTAGTGTTTAAGTGTATGTTATGTTATATGGTGTGTTAGGGTGTTCGGGGATCATAACTAGCTCAGAAACATTAAAACAATGCTTCTAGTATAATTTTGGTGTTTCGGGTAGTGTCTGGTTGTTCGGTTAGATACAGGTTCGTTAAAGTGTCAAACTATTCCGTTTAGTGATCTTTAAGTACCCTTTTGTGGCACTTTTAATTCCCGGCACTTAGGAAAGCATTCAGGACCATTTAGTCATGTTTTTGCATGTAATTAGCTTGTTAAAATGCTGAATTTTGCTGAAATGTGCTGAATTCAGCACTTTAAGTGGGTTTTAGGCACTTTCCGGCATTTAAACTATCACCTAGTGAAGCAGTTTTATGGTCCTTACTTCCCTACACACCATACTAGTGTAGTACCTTATCTCTGGCCCTTACAGGGTCTCAAAACACTGTATGTCTATGTACTGAACCTCGTCAGCATTTTTCTGAGTTATCCGCTAACTGTGCTAACTGTGCTTTGTGCATCATTTATGTCAATATGGTATGCATGTAAAAATGAAGTGACATCATGCAATATGTGATGCACATGTAACTATGATACAGTAATCAGAAAGCAGTCAAGTATAATTTAGCACAGTCATTAAGCACTAATCATGGTTAATTAAATTGTACAGATACCTGGATTTTTTACGGTTGTCACATTCTCCCCCTGTTAAGAAAATTTCATCCTGAAATTTTAGTTCTGCTACTAGTTGCAGGGGTCTTGGGGAACAAATGTGGGTATTTCGCTTTCATGCGATCCTCACGCTCCCAAGTAAATTCTGGGCCGTGACACGCATTCCAACGAATCTTGACGAGTTTGACACTACTCCTGCGTGTCTTGTTAACCTTCCAGTCAGTAACCTCAACAGGTTCTTCGGTAAAGTGGAGTGTGTCGTCAATGTGAACTTCGTCGGCAGGAATGACAACCGTTTCTTGTGTTGGACTCTTTTTCAGATTAGATACATGAAATGTATCATGAACGCCATTCAATTCTGCGGGTAGATCCAACTTGTAAGCTACAAGACCAATCCTCTCCAGGATTTTGAACGGTCCAATGTATCGTGGGTTCAACTTCCCACGCTTCCCAAAGCGTGCTACACCCTTCCAGGGTGAAACCTTTAACAAAACCATATCTCCCACTTGAAAATCAAAAGCTTTCCTCCTTTGGTCCGCGTAGCTCTTTTGTCGATCACGAGCCGCCTTAATGCGCTCTCGGATCTGTATAATCTTATCTGTCATTTCTTGAACCAATTCGGGACCAACAAGCTGTCTATCACCTGCGTCTGCCCATCATAGCGGTGATCGACACTTGTGTCCATAGAGAGCTTCAAACGGTGCAGCTTGAATGCTTGCATGGTAGCTTTTATTGTACGAAAATTCTACCAACGGTAGATGAGTGTCCCAACTGCCACCCAAATCCATTACGCAAGCTCGTAACATATCTTCCAACGTCTGAATCGTTCGTTCGCTCTGGCCGTCTGTCTGTGGGTGAAAAGCAGTACTCAGATTTAACTGAGAACCAAAGGCTTCTTGGAAGGATTGCCAAATCCTTGATACGAACCTTTCGTCTCTGTCAGAAATAATTGATAGAGGCACTCCATGACGTGCAACAATCTCTCTGAGGTACAGCTCAGCAAGCTTACCAGTGTTATCTTTCTCCTTGATTGGCAAAAAGTATGCAGATTTCGTCAGACGGTCTACGATTACCCAAATCGTATCATGACCTCTGGGTGTCTTTGGTAACTTCATTATAAAATCCATTGAAATCTGCTCCCGTTTCCACATGGGTATTTCGGGTTGTTGCAGAAGACCTGAAGGCTTCTGATATTCGGCCTTTACCTTGGCACAAGTCAAACATTTGCCAACATACGTTGCAACATCGCCTTTCAATCTCGGCCACCAATAGAAATCCTTTAAATCTTGGTACATCTTATCCGATCCTGGATGGATCGAGTACCGTGACTTGTGAGCTTCATCGAAAATTACTTCTCTAAGACCACCAAAGAGGGGTACCCAAATTCTTCCCATGAAACACAATGTTCCTTCCTCGTTGGGTACTAACTGTTTCTCCATCCCACGAAGATATTCATTCATAAGATTTTCCTTCTTAAGAGCTTCTCTCTGCGCGGCACGAATGCACAACGAGAGATCCGTTTGAATAATCATTTCCAAAGCCCTAACCCTTATGGGCTTAATCCTCTCTTTTCGACTCAAGGCGTCTGCGACTACATTCACCTTCCCTGGGTGATACTTAATCTCACAATCATAATCATTCAACAGCTCCACCCATCGGCGCTGTCTCATGTTAAGCTCTTTCTGATTGAATATATGCTGCAGACTCTTGTGATCTGTAAAGATCGTACAACGGGTGCCATACAAATAATGTCGCCAGATCTTTAATGCAAACACCACCGCACCTAATTCCAAATCATGCGTGGTGTAATTTTTCTCATGAACCTTCAACTGGCGGGATGCATAAGCTATAACCTTCTGTCGCTGCATCAGCACGCAGCCTAATCCTTGACGCGAGGCGTCGCAATATACCACGAAGTCATCAGTGCCTTCGGGTAGGGATAAGATGGGTGCATCGCAAAGCTTGTTTTTCAGCAACTGAAAAGCTTCTTCTTGTTTTTCTCCCCACTCGTACTTCTTGTCCTTTTGAGTGAGGGAGGTCAAAGGTTGAGCGATTTTCGAAAAATCCTCAATAAATCTACGGTAATATCCTGCCAAACCTAGGAACTGACGGATCTCGGTGGGCATCTTTGGAGTCTCCCATTTCTTGATTGCCTCAATCTTCGTGGGATCCACATGAATTCCATCTTTGTTAACCACGTGACCAAGGAACTGAACTTCACACAACCAGAATTCGCACTTCGAGAACTTCGCGTACAATTTTGCTCTCCTCATGTAGATCTTCGTGGGATCCACATGGTAGATCTTAGATGTTGCTCATGTTCTTCCTTCATCTTCGAATAAATCAAAATATCATCGATAAACACAATCACAAATTTATCGAGATATGGCTTGCAGACTATATTCATCAAATCCATAAACACTGTTGGCGCGTTTGTCAAACCAAACGGCATAACCAGGAACTCGTAATGTCCATATCAAGTTCTGAAGGCAGTCTTTGGAATACTCTCCTCTTGTATTCTCAACTGGTGATAACCTGATCGAAGATCGATCTTGGAGTAAAAACTCGAACCTTGTAGTTGATCAAACAGGTCATCAATTCTTGGTAAAGGATACCAATTCTTAATGGTCAACTTGTTCAGCTCGCGGTAGTCGATACACATGCGGAAACTACCGTCCTTCTTTTTAACAAACAACACTGGAGCTCCCCAAGGCGAGAAGCTTGGTCTGATAAATCCCTTGTCCAAAACCTCCTGAAGTTGCGTTGACAGCTCTTGCATTTCTGAAGGAGCAAGTCGATATGGTACCTTAGCTACAGGCGCGGCGCCTGGAACTAAGTCAATATGGAATTTGACTTGTCGTTGCGGCGGCAATCCTGGCAAGTCTTCGGGGAAGACCTCGGGATATTCCTTCACAACTGGGATGTCTTCTAACCTTGGCTCAGCGGCTTCTTTATCCACAACGTGTGCAAGGAAGGCAACACGTCCTTTCTGTAAACATCTTCGAGCTTTCAAACAGCTTATGATCCTTAGGGGTGTATCGTGCTTCTCTCCATGCACTACAATTATCTCTCCATTCGCCATCAGAATGCGAATGATCTTCTCGTGACATACGATCTCTGCTCGGTTGCTTGACAACCAATCCATTCCAACTACCACGTCAAAGCTTCCCAACTCGACTGGCAGAAGATCAAGCGAAAACTCGTGCTCTCCCAGTTCTATCACGCAACCTCTAATGACTTCATTTGCTTATACTAGCTTTCCATTAGCTAGTTCTATTGAATACGAAATGTCTAGCTTACTAGCTACCTACCAACCCAAGTATATTCTTAAATTCTAGCGATACAAAACTATAATCGGCACCAGTATCAAACAGTACAGATGCAAAGCGTTGGTTGATAGGGAACGTACCAGTGACTACGTTCGGATCCTGGCGAGCTTCCCTAACTCCGATGTTGAAAACCCTTCCTTGAGCTTGATTGAGCTTTGGGCATTCTCTCTTGAAATGCCCCACATCTCCGCAATTAAAGAAACCTGGTCCCCGACCATTACCATTTCCATTACCACCTTGATTGTTGTTTGCTCCACGGTTTCCACTACCAGCTTGATTTCCAGAATTACCACGATTCCCATTACCGCCATTTCCTCCTTGAGGGTGGTTTCCATACCCATTACCACCGCGGTTACCGTTTCCATTTCCATTCCCACTGCCATAACCTCTCTGGCCACCACGACCAGTACCAACCCAGCACGTCTCCTTTGAATGACCGAACTTTCCACAAGACTCGCATCTTCCAGCTCAGCATCATCCATTGTGATGCAACTGACACGCATCGCATTTGGGCAAGGTGCCCATATACCCTTTTCCTTTGTTTTCAGCACCAGTTTTGACCTTGGCTGGTGCATTAGCCTCTCCCTTCTTGTTAGCACTGCTGGTACCCTTTTTGAAGTTTGAGAACTTCCTTTTGTTCTCACCCGAGGACTCAATGTGAGTCTCCTTCTTCTTCTGGTCAGAAGTCGAGAACTTGTTCAACCTGATCGCCTCTTCAGTTAGTGCCACACTTAGATCAATAGCCTCAGTGATTGTGGCAGGCTTCGACGTTGTCACCATACTCATGATTTGGGGTGCCAATCCCCAAATAAAACGCTCGATGCGCTTGAATTCCGGGTCAACCATGTATGGCACAACGCGAGACAAGTCGTGAAATCTCTGCACATATTCAGCAATTTTCGGACCATCCATCTTGAGGTTCCATAATTCAGTTTCTAACTTTTAGATTTCAGCCCTGGAGCAGTACTTCTTTCGCATGAGTTCCTTCATTTCATCCCATGTCATGGCATAAGCAGCTTCTTCTCCCAAGGTTTGAACTTGGAGATTCCACCAGGATAACGCTCCGTCAAGAAAGAGTCCCGAGATGTAGGTGACCTGGTGCTCCGGCGCACATTTGCTCATTTTCAACACCGAATTAGTCTTCTCCGTCCATCTGACAAAAGCTACAGCACCCTCGGTGCCGTCGAAATTCAGAGGCTTACAGTCTAAGAACTGCTTATAGGTACAGCCTGTACAAGTAACATCATTCACAGTAAGCATTCGCGATCGCACATGGAATATCCAAATGTAACGTAATGTGTCCTTAGAGACTTAAACATTACCATGAGGTGGGTTGCTTCCAGAGGTACCCCCGCTATGTTCAGAGTGCAGGGCCTCGTGTTGTGCAATCGCTCATGAAATCTGTTCTTGTAACTCAGCCTCTGTTGTGGGCAGTCGAGTTTCTCTTCGTGGATGCATCTTCTATAAGAAGATCTCATCGGTCAGGTCAGAATAAGTATAGTAAGTACATGGCATGCACACGTAATAATGTTTATCAACGCAAGTAAACACATAACATCCCAATCATAATGTAAACAAGTAATTCAACAATGTATGTAATGAGAATGTTGCGATTGAGCTTTCATATATCAATGACCATGAATACAATTTTGCATGTTCTACAATGTACCATAAATCAAAAGGGACTACAGGGTCACATCACCCTTGTCCAAAATATCCATCAAACTACAACAATCAAAAGTCTAAAGTGGTCTTCAAAAGGCTGTGCAATCTGGGCTCAATAGCTACACTCTCATAAAAAGTATGCTACCTGCATAAAACCAAAAACTGCTATGCTGATGGTGGAGGAGGAGGAGGTGGAGGAACGAATAGCAAACTGCGCACATGCGTTAGCTCCTCCTCGAGGGCATGAACACGACGCAACAGATAGCTAACCTACTGCTCCATAGTAAGAAAACATACATCAAAATATGTGTATGGAAAAAGAGGAGTGGG
>CM060377.1:106360407-106447503 GCA_030545235.1 Helianthus tuberosus | reverse complement strand
TTAGGTTAGCTCGGCAGATAAACGAAAGGTCAATCGAGCTGCTAGAGGTCAACCACGTCCTAACATGGTTACCATACAAGTCAGGTCTAGGTTCAAGAAGTACACGTAAGTCTCACATAAGCTAGCAGATTACGGACACATATAGATCATGTCAAACACACATCATCACGTTTAACAGTCATAACGTACCCAACTTGTGCGATTAAAAGATTTAGGCTCGCACAAGTCTAACGGCCTTGTGCGAGTCACCCATCGAAGATCAAGATACCTGGCCTAAAATCATAAGCAGTCCAACAAGAATACGACCCAACAATAAACATAAGTCTTGTGCGATCCGGATGGACTTGTGCGATTACTGGTATTGTGCGACAGGAGTTTGGGCTTTGAGGCCCAACAGTATAATAAAGTCCAAGTCGTTCGTGTGTGGCCCAAGCCTTGTGCGATCAGCACTGTCTTGTGCGATCCACAAGGTCTTGTGCGATCATGCAAGATTTATATTGTACATTGTGCTAAACTTTGTTGTACCTAGCTTGTGCGACTACCTTGTGCGATCAGATCAGATCTTGTATGATCTGATCTTGTGCGACCAAGGAGTCTTGTGCGATTGGTTTTATTATCCGAATATTATGCATATCATTTATAGAAAATCAACAGTTACCAATCATACATTCAATCGGTCAAAGCAATCAAACAGTTTCCTATTTTCGTGGTTTTCAATCAACAACTAACTAGTTTCAAACTTAACTAATATTCGATCAAACTAAGCAATCATCACCAATTCATATGAATCCCTAATCATATTCAAAACATACAACAACCTACACATCAACTATTCGATCATGGGATTTAATTCATACAATACTTCACACTCGATCATGCCCTCTTAGCAAGCTATTCGAACATAATATAACAGCCGATTACTTGTATCCAATTGGTTCTTAGATTCATATTATGACATCCGATTCACATAAACATCATTGTTCATCATACATATGACCCTAACCATTTAATCAAATCATGGAATCATAACATCATTTACAAAACACAAATCGTGAAACACTAACCGATTAAAGATAAGATGAGAGTGATCCGAATCAAAAGCTTCGATGGAGATGAGCTTCAGCTAAGAGGATTACCGTAGAACAAGAGGGAGAGAGAGGAGTAGAGAACTAGGGTTTTGTGTGTGTGATGTGTTTTGCAAGTTATGAGGAGTATACCCTTTCTCCTAAGTGTTATGTGTGTAAAAGAGAGTGGGCCGAACCCATCATGGGCTGCCCTTGATCCGAATACAAAGAGTGTAGCCTGAATAGGCTTGTGCGATCGGGTTGTGTTGTGCGTTTAGGCTCGTTTATATACATACATACATTACACGAAACATATATCAAACATAACATTCAATTAATACCTCATATAACGTAATCACATATTGTTCAAACAAGTTACACCAAAGCACAAAGAAGGTTCTAAAATACGAGTTGTCACATAATTACAAGTTTATTTTCGTAATCTATACGTAAACCTTTAGAATAATAGCAAGGGTGTTACATTGACTTTGGAACAAGTCAGGCATTTCGAAACATAGATAGCGATATCCTTCTTCATGCCCGACCACCAGTACTTGTAGCGCATGTTGATGTGCACAAAATGCAACATATAAATTACATCAATTGTGGCATAAAACTAACCCTTTTTTAGTACTAATGTTGGAAAAAGTGTGTTTTTGTCTTCCTTTTGTATTTTCAGGATTAAATGAGCTCAAATGAACAAAAGAAGCAAAAAGGCAGCTAAATCTAAGATAAATACGAGAAAAGGAACAAACGTGGCATGCCCGGCCTCCCCGACAGCATCTTCCCAAGCAAAGCAAAACAAGAGAACAGAGGCTGAACACGCCCCGCGCTCAATGAGCACGGGGGTGTGCCCAAGTGTCAGCAGAAAAGACAAAGCTGTAGAAGCTTCTATCACCCACCACAGGGGCGTGCCCAGCGGACACGGGGCCGTGGTCAACTCTAAGATTCGCAGAATCTGGGGAAATCTTGATAATACAGATACGCTTCTGCACACGGGGTCGTGCCCAGCGGACACGGGGGCGTGGTCAACTAATGCAGACAAACTGCAATTAATGAAGACAGAGAAGAAGGATGGACACGGGGTCGTGCCCGAGCTGCTGTTCAGGCTATAAATAGGGGTGCTTGGCTCATTTGCAAACCATCCCTTGACACACCACCTCTCTCACACTTCACCCACCACCCACCACCATCACAACACCATCATCCACCACCATCATCCATCATCCATCGTAGAGTGTGTGAGTCGTCTCAGGATCCAAGATTGATCGTAAGAGTTCTTGACAATCAAAGGCCATGTTTGCCTAAGTCTCTTACATCACTTGGTGAAGACAAGTGTCTAGTGTAATACTTTTTATTTTTAATCTTTTTGCACTTTTTACTTGGTTATGTATTAATGACTTTAATAACTAGTTTCTTATGTTGAAGGTGATTCTTCCTTATCGTTTGTCCATGTTGTCTTGGCATTATTTTACTGTCTATATAAAATAAAAGATTTTCACCATTCATATCTCCACGGTCTATATGGAGATATGTTGGCTACCTGGTTGGGGGTTAAGGGAACGGTTTGGTAAGAGTCTTGCCTTGTTCAGTGTATAGATCCTGCAAGGACCTGGGTCAAATTTAGTAGGACCTCATTCAATACCCACCGGTATTGGATGGCGGGGGTCCAAACTCTTTGATCCCCTCATATGTAAGCTACTATTAATAATTTAACCCGGCTACTTAGGACTGTAACCCTGCTGACTGAGACTACTTAGCCGAGGGTAACGTCACCTTCAAAAGAGGGGCCTACCATAATATGCATTAATAACTTAATTAATTATCTTTCAATAATCCGACCCTTTAGGATTGTATCCTTGCTGACTCAAACTACTGGGTTGAGGGTAACGTCAACTTCAAAAGAGGGGCCTACTACAATAACTAAGATAATCTCTTAAAAAGTTCAAAAGTGCGGAAATAATCAAAGGTTACACTAAACACGAGTCGGATCCAAGTGATTCATCTTGTCTATCTGTTTTTATTTTTATTTTAATTTTCAGCATTTTAGTTAGTTTTTATTTTTCTAGTTTAAAACATTTTTCTAACTTTTGATTTGATTTGATTAGACGTTGAGGATAAACCGGTACTAAAAGCTCTTGTGTCCTTGGACGACCTCGGTATCTTGCCAACACTATACTACGCTCATGATGGGTGCACTTGCCCATATGTGTGTTTGGTGTTAGTAAAATATCGTGTTTTATAAATTTAAAACATGACTAACGTGTAAAAAGGGCTTAAAATATACTTAAATATATATCACACTTTACGCACACCAAGTTTTTGGCGCCGTTGCAGGGGACACAGGATTTTAAGAAAGCTTAAAATCGATGGCCTAATCAGTTTTTCAAAATTTTTTTAAAACGCGCGCACATTTTTCTACATTTTAGTTTAGTTTTGCATTTACAGTAACCTGAACACGGGTCGTGCTCATTGAACACGGGGCAGTGCTGCATATTTTTCATAAAACACCCAGATACAGAGCCTGAACACGGGGTCGTGCTCACTGAACACGCCCCCGTGCTCAACGAAATCAGTAACTTTAAGTTAAAATGCCCAGATACAGATCCTGAACACGGGGCCGTGTCCACTAAACACGGGGCCGTGTCCAGCCTCTGTTTCCGTTTTCATTTTTGTTTTCTGGTCTCGAGACTTTGTTGTGGTCTGCTGAGTGATTCTTATGGATCAATACTCAGGAGGTTACAACTACACCTATAAGGAGGATGATTATAGGGAAAACTATTGCTCCAATTGCAGTAACACTCACTCAGTACAATATTGTGACTTATTTCAACCATCCACTTCATACACCTACTATGAGGAGCCCAGGTACGAGCCATCAACTTCATACACACCCTATGAAGATCAAAGGTATGAACCTTCTCCCTCATACTCATATTTTGATGAACCAAGGTATGAGCCTTCATACTCATACTTTGAGGAACCAAGATATGAGCCACCACCTTCGTATACTTATTATGAGGAACCATGGCGTGAACAACCCACCTCATATGAGTATTATGAAGAACAAAATTACGACCCTTATCCATCATATACTTACAATGAAGAACAATGGTGTGAATCATCTACTTCCTATGAGTATTATGAGGAACAAAGGATCGAACAACCGGATTCAAGCTTTGAAAATCCCGATCCTTACTCTATCACCGAAGTGACCGATAGGATATTAGAACACCTTAAAACTATCAAGCGCTACATAAAAGAATCTCGCGCAAGGGAAGAGGAGTCCCGCGTAAGAGAAGAATTAAATAAAGAAGAGATAGTTGAAGAGGTAAAAATGGAAGAACAAATAAGTGAAAAACCGACACATGAATTAAACAACGAAAAAGGTGAGTCCGTTAGTGTTAAAATTCAAAAAAATCTAATTTTGAAGAAATTAATCTCTTGTCACCTTCTTTTGAAAATCATTGTTTAATACCCACTCATGCTAAGTTTTTAAAAGAGTTAAACACTAACACTAAAATTGACGAAACGGTAAGTATTAAGTTAACTAACGATCAAACTTCGCTAATAAAAGAAGACCCATTTGAAATCAACATTACACCGGTTCCATGTTTTTTTCAAAATTCGTTTATTAGTAATGTCACAATTGATAAAGATCTTTGCCACATAATGCCCAACTACATTTTCGAAAAATCAAGTATTAGTGATTTTTCTCCACTTCAAATACCCATTTTCTATCCAATCAGAAAGTAATAAAATCAATTGGTGTAGTTGAGGATGTCTTGATTCAAACGAATCAAATGGTAATCCCAATCGACTTTGTCATCCTCGATGACGCTCCTCTAGTGTTGGGACGACCCTTTGTAAAAACCCACGAAGCTTTGAAAAACCGAAAGTACAACAATCTATCTATTCAATTAGGGGCATTTAAAAAGAGTGTTGATCTTGAGCGATCAATGAAATATTCATTCGGCAATAATGACCCCCTAATTGAAGATGAAGATGAACCACCCGATACAAGTGAAAAGATTGACCACTTTGTTGAAGAAGAGGTTGTCATAGAACAAACTTTCAAAGTTCTTGATCAAAATGAGCAACCAAATAAGGAGTCTCCTAAAGACCCACCTCTTGAGCTCAAAGAACTTCCAAAAGGTTTGGAATATGCTTTTCTAGACAAAGATGGTAAATCCCCTGTAATTATTTCGTCTAAATTAGGTAGTTTAGAAAAAGAAAAATTAATTAATCTTTTGAAAAAACACAAAAATGTGATTGCTTGGAAGCTTGTAGACATTAAAGGAATAAGTCCTTCCATGTGCACACACAAAATTTTAATGAACGATGACTACAAATCGGTAATACAACCACAACGTCGAGTAAATCCAAATGTTCAAGAAGTGGTTAAAACGAAGTCATCAAATTACTTGATGTCGGACTTATTTACCCTATCTCTGGTAGTCCTTGGGTAAGTCCCATACAAGTAGTTCCAAAGAAAGGAGGTATGACGGTAATAACTAACGAAAAGAATGAATTAATACCAACGAGAACCGTCACAGCATGGAGAGTATGTATACATTATAGACAATTAAATGAAGCAACAAGGAAAGATCACTTTCCTTTGCCCTTCATTGATCAAATGTTAGAAAGATTATCCGGTCATAAATTTTACTGTTTCTTGGATTGTTTTTCAGGTTACTTTCAAATCCCGATAGCACCCGAAGACCAAGAAAAGACAACCTTCACATGTCCCTATGGAACTTTTGCTTATCGACGTATGCCATTTGGTCTATGTAATGCCCCCACAACATTCCAACATTGCATGGTAGCCATCTTCCATGACATGATAGAAAAAACAATGGAAGTCTTCATGGACAACTTTTCTATCTTTGGGGATTCATACGACCAATGCCTCGATAACCTTGAATGAATGTTATCCCAATGTGAGGAAACTAACCTCGCCCTTAATTGGGAAAAATGCAATTTCATGGTAATAGAGGGAATAGTACTCGGTCATAAAATCTCAAGCGAAGGAATGGAGGTTGATCGAGCCAAAATAGACACTATTTCTCGATTACCACCTTCATCCTCCGTTAGAGCTATCAGAAGTTTCCTAGGGCATGCCGGATTTTATAGGCGGTTTATCAAAGACTTTTCTAAAATTTCAAGGCCTCTAACAAAATTACTTGAAAAAGATGCCCCTTTCATCTTTAACAAGGATTGCAATCAAGCATTTCTAACCCTAAAGGAAATGCTGGTCAATGCACCTATCATGATAGCGCCTGATTGGAAATTTCCTTTAGAAATCATGTGTGATGCAAGTGACTTTGCAGTCGGAGCTGTCTTGGGACAAAGAAAAGCATTTTCACCCAATTTATTATGCTAGTAAAACACTTAACGATGCACAAGAAAATTACACAACAACTGAAAAAGAATTACTAGCTGTGGTATTTGCTTTTGATAAATTTCGTTCTTATCTTGTTCTTTCTAAAACTATAGTCTATACAGATCATGCAGCCATTCGATATCTCTTCAAAAAACAGGATGCAAAACCACGTTTGATTCGGTGGATTTTACTCCTCCAAGAATTTGATATTGAAATCAGAGACAAAAGAGGAGTAGAAAACACTGCAGCGGATCATCTTTCACGCTTAGAAGACCCAGCTTTGGAGGCAACCTGGGACGAGCAAATCAATGAAAAATTTCCAACGGAGTCCCTAGAAATGGTGGAATACAGAGAAGAGCCATGGTACGCCGACTATGCTAACTACCTAGCTAGCGGTATAGTCGCAAAAGGTTGGCCACACCATCAAAGAAAGAAATTCTTTGCTAATGTAAAGCACTAATTTTGGGAAGATCCTTATCTTTTCAAAATGTGTGCTGACCAACTCATCCGACGGTGCGTACATGGTAGCGAAGCACGAAGAATCCTCCGCCATTGTCATGAAGGTCCATACGGAGGACATCATGGTACCGCTAGTACCGCACGAAAGGTATTTGATTCAGGATTTTATTGGCCAACCATTTAAAAAGACGCCCAAAGTCTTGTCAAGACATGTGATGCTTGCCAAAGAACATGTAATATTTCTTCCAAAAACGAAATGCCACAAAATGGCATTCTTGTTTGTGAAATTTTTTATGTGTGGGGACTCGACTTTATTGGACCTTTCCCACCGTCAAAAGAAAACAAATATATACTTGTGGCATTAGATTACTTGTCTAAATGGGCCGAGGCCGAGGCACTTCCAACAAATGATGGAAGAGTTGTGGTAAGATTTCTGAAAAATTATTCTCTCGTTTTTGTACACCTAAAGCATTAATAAGTGATAGAGGTACCCATTTTTGCAACCATCAACTTGAAAAAAATTTAACAAGATATGGGGTCTATCACAGGGTCTCAACAACATATCACCCTCAAACAAACGGACAAGCCGAAGTGACTAATAGAGGTTTAAAACGAATACTTGAAAAAACTGTAGGGTTAAATAAAAAGGAATGGGCCGATAAATTAGATGATGCTTTATGGGCTTTTCGAACTGCTTATAAAACAACAATAGGTACAACCCCATATAAGCTCGTCTATGGAAAAAGTTGTCATTTGCCAGTAGAAATAGCTCACAAGGCCTACTGGGCAATAAAAAATGTAAACTTAGATTTAGAATTTGCCGGTAAAAATCGATTTTGTCAATTAAATGAATTTGACGAATTAAGGAATTACGCATACTCAAACTCCGAAATTTATAAGGTAAGAATGAAAAACTTGCATGACAAACATATTAAACCTAATGAATTTCGAGTAGGAGATCAAGTTCTATTGTTTAATTCATGACTTCGATTGTTTCCTGGTAAACTAAAGTCTAGGTGGTCAGGACCTTTTTCCATCACCCATGTTTTCCCTCACGCTACAGTAGAAATTAAATCTCGGAATGGAATTCCATTCAAAGTCAATGGCCAACGGCTGAAGCTCTATCAAGGATTCATTGAGGATGAAGAGGAAGAAATCTAACTTCAAACGGTCGAAGAATGAAAGCATCAACATCATACCTGGTAAGTTACGAATGAATGGGTTGACATCTAAATCGGTAAGTCTTCTAACCAAGTTTCTGGGAAACAAGGGGCACTCACACGAGCACTTAAAAAAAATTATTTGCTCAGCACGAGGCCGTGTCCGCTGGACACGGGGCCGTGTCCGCGCGACTGTCGGGATAAAACCTCTTTTCTCAAACAGTTTCTTCATTCCACACGCCCCGTTTCCCCAAAAAAGCTCTGGTTCAGGCGATTTTTCTGCAAGATTTTGACGTCTCCTCTACTTCTAACAACATCAAGGTATGATTCTATCATCATTAGTAGTTAGATTAAGCACTTGCATGTAGTTAAAACATCAAAAATTTGGGGAAAAATCTAGGGTTCTTGAACTTCATCCGGATCGAACCTCAAATTTTTGCATAAATCTGTTAGCATTAGTTTAGATTAGTGTTATAGGAAGTAAATCCACTTGTATTGTTCATAGATTTGCCTGATTTCTCACAAAAACCCCAAACCCTTGTTTTTGAACCGAACAAGATAAAATCGAAGGGGTAAACGGTTTGTTTTGGGAAAAACGGCACTTGGGGTTTCATTTTCGGGGAAAACTGCACCTACTGGACCAAAAATTTTCATGTTTTCGGGACCGGGTCGAAAAATAAAGTTTTTGAGTAACAGACGTCTGGACACGGGGTCGTGTCCGCGGAACACGGGGTCGTGTCCAGCTAGCTGTTTTCAGTTTTCTCCAAAAATTTCACTATTTCGTGCTAACTTTTGGTGTATTCTTTTAGATGTCAAAGAAATTCACAAGGTTCAATGCAACTGAGCAGGACGCTAAAGCAAGATACGATGTGCTTCGAACCAGACCGGAAGAATACCCAAGACAAGTGTGCATGGATCTTTTAGCATTGGTGAACCAACTTGACCGGTTTAACAACCTCGTTACCGGCCCACTAAGAGTCGCCCTAACCACTCGACTTCGCTCGGTCCATGAGTACAATCTGGAATTCTATAGCACATTCGTATTCAATTCAAGGTGTGACCCATTTGACAATGATGGGTAGAATTCCGATGTGGGGGGACCAAATACTCGATTTCGATGGCACAGTTTGGGTCGATAGTTGGGTTGTATGCGGAGGAAGATGCGGGTAATGAAGAAAACACCGGAGGGTTGCGTGAACTGTCAGAAAACGAACGCCAAGCCGCTTGGGCTCAAATAGGAGATGGAATATCTAACCCAAGTAGCACTAAGAGCACTAAGTTGAGGGACCCTCTTTACCGCTATATCCATAGGGTCCTCACTTACTCTCTTAGCCAAAGGCATGATAGCAATGGCGTCGTTGGGTTGAGAGATCTGGTGGTCCTTCATTGCATTCACAACCGCAGAAACCTTGATGTTCCGTATCTCTTGCTCCGAAACATGCATTTGAACAGGCTTGCTACTCCACCAACCCCTATCTTCTTCGGGGGTGGATATACAGTCTCTTCAAGCACTTCGTGAACATGGCCAGGTCCTTCCAAAAGAGCGCATGGTCGGGAAGAGTGGACATACACATTTGCCGCTCCATGAACTTAATCTATGAAGCCGAAGACGGGTCGGTTAGCTTCCAAAGAGTCCAAGGGAATGCATGGAACCCGCAAGAGGCACTCATCCTTCACGCTCCACAGTTTCAACACCCTCCTCAATACCAGTACCAGCCCCATGGTGATCCGGGCCAATCCTCCTCACAAGGATGCGGTTTTCCTAACATCCAAAGTTTACATAACTTATTGCAGGAAAACCTCATGTGCACCAGGAACACCTACAACATGGCAAGCAACATGTACACCCGGGTCGGAGCGATTGAGAGAAACATATCCGACATTCAGGATGACATTGGGAACATCCGGGAGTACGTGGCGGGGCACGGAGGAGGAGATGATAATGAGGACGAGGACATAGACTAGGCGGGAGGAGCAGAGTTAGGAGCAGCTGGCTGGTGATCCCATAGGTTAACCCCTTTTCTTATGAACAATTTCCGGCCTGCGTGCCGTGTGTTGAACAATTTACTTTCCTTTAACTCTTTTTATTTTCTGCATTTGTTTTTCTTTTTAACTTTGTGATGTGGATGTTGAACTATGGTAATTTAGGATGCTTGCTATGGTTTGGTGTAGTGTTTATTGGTAAAACAGGTACATATGAGGCTTAGAGCACTAAATACTAGTGCTACTAAAGCCGGGACAGGAAAACCGAAGCCAAGAAACCTGTTTTTCACCTTTGCAGATTGTCTACACGGGGCCGTGTCCAGTCGACATGCCCCCGTGCCCATTACCCAGACCTGCTGTTTGTTTAATTCTGCAGATTATTGCCGGACACGGGGTCGTGTCCAGCCAACACGCCCCCATGTCCACCTTCTGTAAGTAATTGTTACTGGCACTCTGACCACGGGGTCGTGTCCATTCGACACGGGGCCGTGTTCAGATGCCCAGTAACACAAATTTTTGCTTTTCACACCTTTTTACACATTCAATCAACCTAAAAACTCATTTTTGGGACACATTGAGGACAATGTGTAATTTAAGTGTGGGGGGGGGGGGGGATGCTAAAACCTTGAATCTTGCAAGCCCTAATCACAAGCCTTACACAAAACTCTATTGGAACCGCTAATCACCCCAATTTTTTTTCAAAAAAAAATCATTTTTTTACTTGTCTAGGTTTAATTTGGGAATTTCAAGTTCTAAAAAAGTTATATTTTTACAAATTTACAACCGATAGCGTCGTGATAAAAAGAACCATCATAAGAAAATTATGAAACAGCATGACAGGTTTAGTTAAAATTTGATTATATATACTTGATCACATAAAAACCATTCCCACAAAAAGTGAGTTTTGAGCCTTTATTGAGCATAAAATACATATCTTTAAACTAATTGCTCATTTTTCGTTTCTTGTGTGAATAGCCGCTCGGTTCTTACGACTCTAGAACTTGCCACGACGATACATTCCCGGTCCTTACCGACTTAAACCCGAGTAAGTAAATGACGGAGGCATTAGGACTAACCCTATTTATTTATACACCATTATTTTTCTTTTTTTTTTTACCACCTACCCAAAATCCCCCTAGTTAACCCCTTTGAGCCTAAACATTTTCATTTCATAACCCAAAAACAAACACCCTTTCACCCACCAAAACCCTTTTTATTTTTAACCCTTTGTTTTAGTAACAAGCTCGGTTTTTCTTATGACTTTCAAAAAAAAAAAAAGAATGATGATGATGAGGCAAAAGAAAAATAAACAAACAAGTTTATCAAAAATAACTTAGTTTGAATAATGGCTTCATCAAAATAAAAATTTCAAAAAAAAAAAGTCTTACGAAAACCGACGCTTTTTACGCCTTTCGCCCTTTTACTAACCACTAACCCAACCACCTACCTTTAACCCAAACCTAACCCTTCACCCCAAAAGTCCTCTTGATATTTACAAAGGTGTATAGTTAAAAAGGAGGAGGATTGATTGCTTGGCAAGCCTATGGTAGAAGTAAGTTCCATGTCGCTCTCGAGTGATTCACTAAAATACATCTTCGGCCGAGTGTTGAGTGATCCCCCGTGAGGTATGTGAACTTGTATATAAATGGAATTTTAAAAAGGCATGTTATGCCCTAATAAGTAATTTATCTTATGAAAAGTTTTAAATAAATCATGACGAATAGGATTGTAAATAAATAAAAATAAAACTTAATAAAGAATCTTGGAAATCCCGACACTCTACGACAAGCCCAAAAACTTTCTCTTCTACCCATTCCATTTGATGTGCACGAAATGCAACATATAAATTACATCAATTGTGGCATAAAACTAACCATTTTTTAGTACTAATGTTGGAAAAAGTGTGTTTTTGTCTTCCTTTTGTATTTTCAGGATTAAATGAGCTCAAATGAACAAAAGAAGCAAAAAGTTAGCTAAATCTAACATAAATACAAGAAAAGGAACAAACGTGGCATGCCCGGCCTCCCCGACAGCATCTTCCCAAGCAAAACAAGAGAACAGAAGGCTGAACACGCCCCGTGCTCAATGAGCACGGGGGCGTGCCCAAGGGTCAGCAGAAAAGACAAAGCTGTAGAAGCTTCTATCACCCACCACGGGGGCGTGCCCAGCGGACACGGGGCCGTGGTCAACTCTAAGATTCGCAGAATCTAGGGAAATCTTGATAGTACAGATACGCTTCTGCACACGGGGTCGTGCCCAACGGACATGGGGGCGTGGTCAACTAATCCAGACAAACTGCAATTAATGAAGACAGAGAAGAAGGATGGACACGGGGCCATGCCCAATGGACACGGGGCCGTGCCCGAGCTGCTGTTCAGGCTATAAATAGGGGTGCTTGGCTCATTTGCAAACCATCCCTTGGCACACCACCTCTCTCACACTTCACCCACCACCCACCACCATCACAACACCATCATCCATCGTCCATCGTAGAGTGTGTGAGTCGTCTCGGGATCCAAGATTGATCGTAAGAGTTCTTGACAATCAAAGGCCATGTTTGCCTAAGTCTCTTACATCACTTGGTGAAGACAATTGTCTAGTGTAATACTTTTTATTTTTAATCTTTTCGCACTTTTTACTTGATTATGTATTAATGACTTTAATAACTAGTTTCTTATGTTGAAGGTGATTCTTCCTTATCGTTTGTCCGTGGTGTCTTGGAATTATTTTACTGTCTATATAAAATAAAAGATTTTCACCATTCATATCTCCACGGTCTATATGGAGATATGTTGGCTACCTGGTCGGGGGTTAAGGGAATAGTTTGGTAAGAGTCTTGCCTTGTTCAGTGTATAGATCCTGCAAGGGCCTGGGTCAAATTTAGTAGGACCTCCTTCAATACCCACCGGTATTGGATGGCGGGGGTCCAAACTCTTTGATCTCCTCATATGTAAGCTACTATTAATATTTTAACCCGGCTACTTAGGATTGTATCCCTGCTGACTCAGACTACTTAGCCGAGGGTAACGTCACCTTCAAAAGAGGAGCCTACCATAATATGCATTAATAACTTAATTAATTATCTTTCAATAATCCGACCCTTTAGGATTGTATCCTTGCTGACTCAAACTACTGGGTTGAGGGTAACGTCACCTTCAAAAGAGGGGCCTACTACAATAACTAAGATAATCTCTTAAAAAGTGCAAAAGTGCGGAAATAATCAAAGGTTACACTAAACACGAGTCGGATCCAAGTGATTCATCTTGTCTATCTGTTTTTATTTTTATTTTTATTTTCAGCATTTTAGTTAGTTTTTATTTTTCTAGTTTAAAACATTTTTATAACTTTTGATTTGATGAGACGTTGAGGATAAACCAGTACTAAAAGCTCTTGTGTCCTTGGACGACCTCGGTATCTTGCCAACACTATACTACGCTCACGATAGGTGCACTTGCCTATATGTGTGTTTGGTGTTAGTAAAATATCGTGTTTTATAAATTTAAAACTTGACTAACGTGTAAAAAGGGCTTAAAATATACTTAAATATATATCACACTTTACGCACATCACATGTCCTGGTACATTTTGTCAGCACCAGGATGAATAGAATATCGAGATTTGTGGGCTTTGTCCATCAGCAGTTGTCGTAAGTTGGTACGCTTGGGAATCCAAATTTGGTCCACATAATGAAAGATACCATTCGCTTTATTCTCGTGTTGAGCGCCATCGTTTAGAATCCTTTCCTTCTTCAAAGTTCGCTCGGTAAAACAAGTATGTTGCGCGTCACTGATAAGTGTTTCGAGATGGAACTGGGCTTGGGAATTACGAACGCTAAGCAGATAGCTTCGTCGACTGAGAGCATCGGTAACGGCGTTTGCTTTGCCTGGATGGTAACGGATCTCACAGTCATAATCGTTGAGCAGTTCTACCCACCGGCGTTGACGCATATTCAGTTCCTTCTGGTCAAAGATATGTTGTAGGCTCCTATGATCGGTGAAGATCGTACACTTGGTACCGTAAAGGTAGTGTCGCCAAATCTTTAACGCAAAAACAACTGCGCCAAGCTCGAGTTCGTGTGTGGTGTAGTTCTTCTCGTGGATCTTGAGTTGTTGAGAAGCGTACGCGATAACCTTGTCTCATTGCATAAGAATACAACCAAGACCAAGGTTCGAGGCATCACAGTAGACTACGAAATTGTCGTTTCCATCGGGCAGTGAGAGCACAGGAGCATCGCAAAGCATAGCTTTGAGAGTTTGAAAGGCTTCCTCTTGTTTAGTTCCCAAACAAAAGGTTTGTCCTTATGCGTAAGAGAGGTAAGTGGCACAACGATCTTGGAGAAACCTTCGATGAAACGACGATAATAGCCTGCCAGTCTGAGGGAGGAAAGAACGAACTTCAGACGGATTCTTAGGTGTGACCCAACTCTTAACAGCTTCGATCTTCGCGGGATCGACGTGGATACCTTGACTATTGACAATGTGACCCAAGAATTGGACCTCCTCCAGCCAAAATTCACACTTGGAGAACTTGGCATAGAGAGGGTTTCCCTGGAGTAACTCAAGAACCAAACGTAGATGCTGCGAGTGTTCGGCTTTTGACTTGGAATAGATCTGGATATCGTCGATGAATACGATTACGAAGTGATCAAGGAAGGGTTTTCACACTCGATTCATCAGATCCATGAAAACGGCGGGTGCGTTGGTCAAACCAAAAGGCATGACAACGAACTCATAGTGACCATAGCGGGTTCGAAAAGCGGTTTTGGGTATATCCTCCTCTTGAATGCGTAATTGGTGATACCTGAGCGTAGATCGATCTTCGAAAAACATGTAGCACCTTGTAACTGATTAAACAAATCATCAATTCGAGGCAAGGGATAGCGATTCTTGATTGTCAGTTTATTCAACTCCCTATAGTCGTTGCACATCCAGAACGAACCATCCTTCTTTTTTACGAAAAGGACAGGCGCACCCCATGGAGAGGTGCTAGGGCGAATAAAGCTTTTATCAAGAAGTTCCTAGAGCTGACTAGAGAGTTCGCGCATTTCGGAAGGAGCGAGACGATACGGCTCTTTAGCAACAGGGTTTGCTCCAGGAATGAGGTCGATTCTCAAATCGATATCATGAGCGGGCGGGAGTCCGGGTAAATCGTCGGGAAAAACGTTAGGGAATTCACAAACAACGAGAACGTCTTTCACTTCTGGATTTCCTTTCTTTTCCTTCTCCGCTACTACGTTGTGTGCCAGGAAAGCTTGGTATTCCTTGTGGAGATACTTGCTAGCTTGGACACACGACATGAGTTTAAGACCTTTCGAAGGAGTTTTGCCATACACACAAAGTAGATCACCATTAGCGAGCGAGAAACGGATCATCTTATCGAAGCAAACAACTTCAGCACGATTTTCGCGAAGAAAATCCATGCCTACTATGATGTCAAAACTACCGAGCTTCATCGGAATAATATCGATAGGGAAGACATGATTATTGAGTTCGAGCATACAATCACGCAGAACATAATTGACAGCGACGGTTCTTCCGGTGGCAACTTCAACATCGAACGTCGAGGGGAGATGAGCGCGCTTACAATTAAGGAGCTTTTCAAATTCAAACGATACAAAACAGTTATCGGCTCCAGTATCAAATAAACACGTAGCATAAATACCAATCACAAGGAACGTACCATTGACCACATTGTTGTCTGCTTGAGGCTGACGGGCGTTAATGTTGAATGCACGTCCACGGGCTGCTGGTTGTTGTTGTTGTTGCTGAGGCTGCTGCTATTGTGGCTCTTGCTTGACCACTCGGTTCGGGCACATATTCGCGAAGTGGTTGGGATCACCACATGCATAGCAAGTTCTAGCATTAACCGCGGGTCAAGGAGCCGCTTGATGGCCTTAAGGAGCAGTAAGTAGAGCTTGTTGAGCAGGAGCTTGACCTTGTGTTGGAGCTGGGGTTTGACGTGGACCTGTACGGAAGTTGGTGGTGAAGTGGTCGTACATGTTGCAATGCACACAATATCTGCAAGCGATTCCCACAGGATGGTGATAGGTACAAGTAGGGCAAGCCGGGTGAGGACCAGTATACGCATGCTTTGCCGGTGGTGCGTTGGTAACCGGTGCCGCTACTTGGCGGTGTTGAGGTTGTTGTGGTGCAGGAACTGATTGGAGCGGGGCAGTAGTGATCGCACAGTTCTTGTTGCTGGAACTGCTGTTGTTCTTCCTTTTGCGGCGTGAGAGCTTGGATGATTGAGAAGTGGTGGCGGTTTCAGCAGTTGAAGCAGTGGTAGCTTGATGCAGGTTATTGGAAGCTTTATCCCAGTAGCCAAACTTGACTCGCTTGTCGTTGATCTCAGCAGCGAGTAGAAAAGTTTCCTCAATTGTCGTCGTCTTTGCAGCTTGAATGAAATCAGCCACACAATTCGGAAGAGCACGGATATACTTCTTGATGGTGATTTTGGGTGTAGTCACTTGGCTTGGACAGATAACACTTAACTGCTTGAAGCACGCAGTCAAACCCGCGTTGTCACCATCTTTCTACTTAATGTGCCAGAACTCGTCCTCCAACTTTTGGCGCTCATGGGGAGGGCAGAACTCTTGCATTATTACGTCCTTCAACTCATCCCATGTTAGCCCGTAAGCTGCATCATTTCCGCGCTTGTTTCTCTTGGCCGTCCACCAATCTAGAGCTTGGGATTGGAAGACGCCAGTTGCATTCAGAGTGCGGAGATTGTCAGGACAGCCACTTAGGCGCAGGGTGACTTCGATAGAATCAAACCATTGGAACATGGCCGTAGGCCCATCTTCACCGGTAAACTCTTTCGGGCCGCAGGCTTTGAACTGCTTGAAGCTAAAAGCAGCTTTAGGAGCATCAGTCCTGGACTCTTCAGAAGACTTGCTAGCATTTTCATTCAGCTCACTAACAATCTGGGGGATAACTTTCGTCATTTGCTTAGCGACGAGAGTGGCGATGCGTTTGTCATCATGATTGCGGCGAGCTGAATGGGAATGGAATGATCCGAATGATAACATTTGTAGGATCATTTTGGGACCCAAAGGAGTCGATCAGAAGAGATCTTCACCAATACAAAAGGCGGAAACAGATGTATCAGTGTTATTTCAGCTTAATTGCACGAGAAATCACTTTAAACTATCTTTTAATTGATATCAGATTGATTACAATGTTGTAGACACTTCGGCAGAGCTTCGCTACTGGAATCAGAATCGTTACAAATGAATTGGTACGACAGGTATTTATTGGAGAGGTAATTTTGCATGAAATGGTTCATGCGAAATAGTGATTTCGCACGAAATTACTCAAACGAAAACACATTCACACGAAATTATAATTCCGTGCGAAATACCTATAAACATACAATTCTCATTTTCCGTGCCCTGATCTATCTAATATAATACAAGACTCGATACAAGACGAAGTCGACAGACGTATGCACCAACAGACTCCCCCTCGGATGTTGACGAAGTCTTCGGTGTCGAGTCTTCGGTTGTCAAACCTTCAGCCTTTATCAGTCTTCTCGCTCTCTCCAAAGATTCTCCATTGAAAGCATCCTTAATCAATCTCTTTCTCTTTCTCTCAAAATCTCAACCTGGCTCTATTCTAAGCTTGATCAGATCTCTTGATTCCTTAAGATCTTCAGCATCACCAACTAACATCTTCAGACTCCCTCTTGATGTCATCAGACTCCCCCTTTCGCTAAGCTGGGATCGCAGTCTGGAATTCTTGATCTAGGATCTTGACCTGGTTCACATTCTCCTCAGGATCAGAAACCTGGCTATCCTGCACATATCTCTACCCAAAAATAAGTTTCACAAATTTAAGATTTTGATAAAATTATATCATTTGCAGGTATTTTTCCAGAATGATTTATCAGTTAAAAACTTTTGATGACCACTTGTAGTTCTTTATATCAAAAACACTCTCCCAAACTTGTTCGTCACGTTTAGCACTTGGAATTTTGAAAATCAGCTCTTTAACACCAGTTGTCTAAAATCTTTTTGGATTTTTCAAAAATTTATACTAAAACACACTGAAAACCTTTTTGGAATTTTGATTTTAACGAAAAGCAGTAAAGAAATATATACAAACAATATTTTTGTGAGTTTGTGTAAGAGGATCATATCAGTTTCTGAGACAAATCACCAACACCGTTAAGCTTTTTAAACATTTTAAGTTCTAAACGATTCACGTAGATTGACAGTATACTAATCCACTTAAATCTTCACACAAAGTTCAACTGTTTCGAGATATGAGATTAATGTTCTAAGCACTTAAACTTATTTGCGTGTCCCACCTCAGAATATACTCCCGTATCCAGATCCCAATATTCAGTCTTACAGGTGAGTATACCTAGATGATATCTGTAAGGGGTTAAATGTGAGGGCCGTGAGAGCTCAGGCTATTGCTTCCGCAAAATCAGAGAGATGACGGCTTCGACTTTTGGTGGGTTCCCTTTAGAGAATCTTTTCTTCAACAGCACATGATTAGCATTTTTCAATGTTTCATCATTTTTTATGCTGAGGGGGGTGCTATATTTCAAGCAAGCAGAAAGTATTATACGGGGACTAGGCCATTGCTTCCGCAAAATCAGAAGTCCCGGGATAATACCCCAGATATCACTAAGCATAAAGACCTAGTATCTCAGAAAGAGGGACCTTTCAAACAAGATTTCGGGGGTTACCCATATATCCGAGAGATGTTCCCCACGAGATAAGTAAGTTTGAAATTTAGGTTTATATCTCGACACAATCTACTAAATGTGCGAAAACCTACTGGCACATCATCAGTGAGACCGTTTATCACATTTAAACTTTCCAATTCTTTAGCATGTTGTGATCGTCCACTGATGTACTATCATTTTCTCTTTTTACAACAAAACTCAATTTTAATTTTTCAATGTTTTTGTCTTTTTATGGTTTTATCATGTTTTTGGATTTTTCAAATTTTCGAAATTTCCTAAATTTTTACTCCCCCTAAAATCAAAATATGTTTCAATTTTGATTTTCTGGAAAATTTTGAAAACCAACTATACAAGAAAATGACAACATGATGCGAATTACTTCAAATCGCCATCCACTTGGCATAAAAAATCAGAATTCCCCCTTACAACAAACTATTTTCCCATTATGATTTCAAAACACTTAAGTTTGTTTTAATCAAAATGGTTTTTTCAGAAAATAATTTTTGTTGATTTTACCACTTGTAAAAATGGGGATTCATTCATCACTTTGTTGTTTTTTTTTTGTTTAAAACTCTTGAATAAAAGTTAAAACAAGTTCAAATAAATGATCTTGATTAACCACTTATAAGATCAAACCTCTCTTTCAACCACTTGTCGGTTTGCTTATCAACAATTACCTCTTGTAGGTTGAAATCTCAAAATGCCGATTCCTACTCCACACTTACCAACCTGGGAATTCCGGCAAGTCAACCTCTTCAAAAACAATTTTTCAAGAATGATGCCGATTCATACTCCGCGATTACCAACTTGGGAGCTCTAGCAAGTCAGGTTTTTTCAGTTAGAGAGATTTTCCCAAGCCTGACGGTCCTTGGGAGATTCCGAGTTGTCAACACTCGGTTTCTTTGTTTTCTTCTCATAAAATTCTTTAACCCCCTTGACCTTCCCATTAATCATTTTACCAAAAATGTTTTGCACAGTGGGGTTAAAAGCCTTTTCAACATCAAATTCTTTCTTTTCAGGAAAGAATTGATTTGAAATTTCAATTTTGCCAATTTTAGATTTCAAATTCTCAGCCCGCAATGGTGGAAAATTTGCATCATCCAAAGGCGGAACTGATTTCTCTTCTTTTATAACAACTTTTGGCTCCTCTGATTTTGTGGAATCAAATTCATCACCAGAATTATCACTTGAATTCTTAACAACCCATTTTTGGTTGTTAAGTTTCTCCTTTCTTTTGTAAACATCTTTCGAACATTCACCAACCTCAAAAGTTGAAGTTTCAAAAACTTTAAATTTGTTCGTTGGTGGTTCGGTTTTCTCAACAATTTTCTCTTTGAATTTTTCAGAGACTCCCTGTTTTGATTTGATTGCCTTTGGACAATTCCTGGCAATGTGACCAACTGTTTTACATTGAAAATAGGTTCTCGTCTCTATCTTCTTGAGCAATGTTTTTCTTCATTTCTTCTTGCTTCTTGGCAAGGAATTCTTTGTTGGATTGCTTTCTGAATACTTGCTCTTTTTCTTCTTCTGATGATTTTCCTGAAACAAAAATAGTTTTTGATTTATAACTTTTCTCATTTTTATGATTTTTCGGTGGAATAAAACCCAATCCCTTCTTTTTGAAGTTACTGTTATGGTTTGGTTTCTTTTGATAACCAGAACCAGAACTGTAACCTTTTTTCTTGTTTAATCTTTGTTGAACTCTTGAGGTGTAAGGTTTAGGTTTTCCAGAAAGATTTACATCTTTTATTTTAGAAATATTAATTTCTGTTAGTTTAAAAACCTTTTTGATCATTTCAGTTTTAACACCTCTTATTGGAAAAATCTCATCAGAATATAATTTGTCAGAATCTTTCAAAGTATATGCTACTTTGATTGGTTCGTCATTAAAATTAGATTTTGATAACAAAAATTCTTTATTATAAACCCGTTTGTCCCTTTTAACTGTTGAATTTGACGGGTTGGACTCAGACTTTGACTCTGATTTGGACTCCTCCGTTTCATCCTTATCTAACACCTGATCGACCACTTTCTTTATTAACTCGGAGTCATGATCAGTGTCTGACGATGTGAATGTGACATCAATATTTTCTGGCAAATTATCTGAAGACTCAGACTCCCACTGTAAGTTTGTTGCTTTTTTAACTCTTTCTGAATTTGGATTTCTAGGAGAATATCCATTTTCGACCGGGGGTGGACATTTGTTATAGACAACACTTGGTTTCTTACCAGAAATCTTCACTTCATCATCTTCTTTTGTTTCAGACTTCTTCTCTTTAGATTTTTCTTCTTCAAAAGTCTTCATTTCTTCTACTATGGGGTAAATCCTGTCAACCACAAAAGTAGAACATGAGTAACTTTTTAACAATCTATTAACTCTCTCGGTTTCTGTTCTCTGAGTTTCCAGTTTCAACTCAAGCTCAGCACACTTTTCAGTGTAATAGTTGACATTGTCAAGCTGTCTCATATACGCTCCTTCGAGTGTATTCATTGCTATGGCTTGTTCACTGCTTGTCTCGTTGTATTGATTCATGGCATTGTTCAAGACATCATATGATTCTTTCAGCCTTGTTATGTTGTGTAGTAATTCATTGTTTTGCTTTATCAGAGACTCACAGTTCATACACTTCTCAGAAATCTTGATTACATCAGTATCTGTTTTAATTTCAAACGCTGGAACTTCTTTGATTTTTCTCACTTGAATTTCTTCTTCAACCTTTTTCTTTTTCTCAGCTTGTCTCATTTGCTCTTCTTCTTCATATTTCTTCTTTTTCTCTGTTTCAGCATTTAAATGTTTTCTGGCTTTTTCTGCCCAATAGTCATCAGTATAATCATTAACAACCTGAGCAACAAAACCTTTAGCCAAGAATTCTTTGTCTGGACAATAATTGTCCCAGCTGAAAACTTCTGGCAATTTTTCATCCTCTTGATCTACCATGCATGCTTTACTATCATTTGGAATATATTTATCCCAACTGAATCCTTTTGATGAACTTCCATCATCTTGATTACCAAAACAAGCTTTCTTTGAACTTTCAATTTCTTTCCTAGCATGAGTGGTTTGTGGCTGTTGTTGTAGATATGGCTGTTGAGCAACTTGATGATAAATCGCCTTTCGATAGTAGTCGTTGTTTCCGAAAGGATTTTGAGCTCCGCTTGCTTCGAGATTTGTACACTCTCTCTTGAAATGCCCCTTATCCCTGCAACGAAAACAAGTGACTTTAGATTTTTCAAAGCCTAAAGTAGAAACATTCGCATCACGGAAATCATCTCTTCTCGTAATTTGTTTAAATTTTTTGGCTCTTCTCAACACGCTCGCTAAGCACCACTTTATATCCATCAACTCCATCTCCTCAGCATCTACTTGATCGTAATCCTCTTTTGTAAGCATTGGAATCCCGATCCTCCCTGCAACTAAACTACCATAAGATTTAAGCACGGTTACTAACAAAGACATATGACTTTTTGCAACTTCCTCTGAGTAGTTCTGATCATTCTCAAAATTTAAAGCAATGTTTCATTGAAGAACTTTGCCACTCTTTGTTGCAGAAAAGTGTGGATCAAATGATGGAAATGAAGTAAATCCTGTTTTGCTGCTTGATCCCTGAGATGAACTTTCAGAAGAATTTTTTGCATTAAACGCAGGTTCAACTTTTGGAGAAAGATTTGTTTTGTCACTAACACCACCTTTGTAATACAACCCAATGTCTTGTTCTCCATCATAGTTCTTCATTCTTGCTATCTTTCTTTGTTCCATCTCTTGTGCTTCAAGTTGTTTAATGAACTCGCTCAATGTTAGATCGTTAAAACCTGGTCTATTTTTCAACATCATAAGATATGTGCCCCATTCATCATGTGGCAACGCATCAGCCAATTTTTCAATCAATTCATCTTTATCTTTCTCGATGCTCAATCTGCTCATATTTTTCAATAAATTGCAATATCTTTCGATAATCTGCTTGGTGCTTTCACTTCTTAAACCATGGAATAGATCAAATTCTTTCTTCAAAAGTGACTTTTTGTTTTTCATCATCTCATCACTACCAAGAAACTTTGATTCTAATTCTGTCCAAATCGAATGTGCACTTCCGTTGTGTTGAAGTAAGATCAAGATGTCTTCTTTAATCGCTTGCTGCAACAAACTAACCATCATTTTCTCATCTTTGTATTTCTTTTTCTCCTCAGCACTCAATTCTCTAATTGGTATTTTCACATCATTGTTCCCGACTGGTCTATCATATTGAAATTCAGTATGTTCCCATGCATCTAAGTGATATGCTTCAACCCAGTTAGCAAAACGTTCGGCCCATCCACTAAACTCATCAATGTCCATAAGCTTAGGTGGTTTTTGCATTGTTCCCGTCTCATTTTCAAGTAATGTACTCTGAGCAATAGTCATCGGACTAGCAAAGGCATTATAAAACTCGTTCTCCATGATTTGGTTTTCAAAGATTTACAATCAGTCAATTTCAAACGAAATATCTTCTTCACATGAAATACCAACCAAACGAAATACCCTTTTCACGCTGAATTACCTTTTCAAACGAAATCAGCCTGAAACTTCACACGAAATAAGATTTCGTATGAAAAGAAATGCTATTTCGTATGGAATACCAATCTGATGTACACTTTCAAGCGAAATAACCTTTGAAGCGAAATAAGATCTGATTTCGTATGAAATACTAACTAGCTTCACACGAAATAGTGGATTCAAACGAAATCAAGTCTGATTCCGTGCGAAATCAAACTTTCGGACAGTTTTTGATGAATTTGACCAAGTTTTAAGCCGAATTAAGATCTGATTCTTTCTAGGGTTTGTTAAAACACTGTTTTGAATATAATGTGAGAAAATCAAGCCAATTTGACCGTGAAAAGTTGTTTAATTTTGAAAAGAAGGTGTTGAAATCAGAAATTGCAGCTGAAATGGTAAGAACTCTTCCTCCTGAGCTCTGATACCACTTGTAGGATCGTTCTGGGACCCAAACGAGTCGATCAGAAGAGATCTTCACCAATACAAAAGGCGGAAACAGATGTATCAGTGTTATTTCAGCTAAATTGCACGAGAAATCACTTTAAACTGTCTTTTGATTGATATCAGATTGATTACAACGCTGTAGACACTTTGGCAGAGCTTCGCTACCGGAATCAGAATCGTTACAAATGAATTGGTACGATAGGTATTTATAGGAGAGGTAATTTCGCATGAAATGGTTCATGCGAAATAGTGATTTCGCATGAAATTACTCAAACGAAAACACATTCACACGAAATTATAATTCCATGCGAAATACCTATAAACATACAATCCTCATTTTCCGTGCCCTGATCTATCTAATACAATACAAGACTCGATACAACATGAAGTCGACAGACGTATGCACCAACAACATTGTCTGCAACAGACAGCGCCATAGGATTCAAAACGCTATTTTGATTATTCCTAGTATAGTCTAGCGATTTACCATAAAGCCCAGGAACATGTAACCACATAAACACAGGATCACAAAAGCACATAAACACATAAGCACATAAACACATAAGCACATAATCACGTAGGGCACAGAGGCACATAAGGCAGTCAGAACACAGAAACCATTTTTTATGTTGCACGTATTCACCTATCATTCACAACACGTATTGACCCACATGTGATGACTGTGTTCCTACATCATCCAAGTTTTGCGCGTTCGAGGGTAGCGATTATGAATAATAACCAGAGATTTGTTAGCGTATTGAGATAGATGTGCAGTGCGAGTGGTGCGTGTTGATCAAAGCGAGTAGCGCAAAGCGTATAAATCACCAAAATTGAAACATGTAATCACATAAACACATAAAATCATCATAAAATCGATAAATCACAGAGTTGGTGGCAGCAAATCCAGAATCGAAACACATAAAATTCGAGGATAGATTGTCTTGGCTAGATAGACGTTGACTACCCAAAGTGATTCGACAACTCACAAGGACCTTAAGTCCACACTTTGGCTTTTTGGACTGTGTTCTCGTTTCGATTCGAGCGATCAGCACGCATCCTTCTAGTCACAGTGTGTCCTCAAGTCGTTGGAGTCCGTCGAGACTTTGGTAAGAGTTTTGTAAAACCACATTAGAGAGTAGAACGAGTCATCAAGGTTCGGGTTTCACCCCTAACTTAACGACTACATCCCTGTTTGTGTGATGAAATCACAAGATAGATAAGGAGAATTGCGTCGAAGTATGGATTTCACTCTTGATTCAACGCAAATTCTCTTGTTTTATGGTAAAAATAGCAATTCGAACGAGTAAACTGGTCGAGAGTTTGCGGTTTTCACACCTAATCTTAACCAGATCATTCATTTGTGTGTGTAATCGGCCTTAGGAAAGGCTGATCTTACGAGGAACTGTAGTATGCGATGTTCGCGCAAGTGTGTAGTGTACAGCGAGTTCGAGCGAGAAATAGTAAGTAATCTCGTACAAAACCCCTACTGGGCATGCACAAGTCGATCTGTTGGTACTTAGACTGTAGACTAGGTCGTTTCTAAGACATCGACCCAGACTAGGTCGAGTCTTGCCTAATTCCCTATAGTTATGGCTCTGATACCAATCTGTCACACCCCAACCGATGGCGGAAACATCGGGGCATGGCACTGAGCGAAACAGATTGTCCATGAGTATCCATAACAACTATTCATTACCAGATAATTAAACGTTATGTCCCACACCATAAAGTATCCAAATAAAAACAGTTTTTACAAATAATTGTCTCAAAAACAAATATTGTTCCGACGACTCAGATTTAAGCGTGATATAACTAGACCCCTAGCTTGATTCACCAAAGCACAGCAATCCCTAGCATCTTAAGCACCTGTCACATACGTTAAAATAGATGTCAATACACATAGTGTAAAGGTGAGTATACAAGTTTAATATAGCATAATAGAGTTCGAAATCGTTTACGCATAACCAGCATGTATCATGTATAGTGCGAGCTAGTAAGTTATCGATAATGAAATATGCACAGGCTAGACTGCGAGTTGTAGAATGCGCAACACAGATCACCACTGTGACACGTGAAGATGTAACCTTAACAACCCCCGTCCATGACAGGTGCTGAGTCCAAACAAATAGTACTATCATTGCTAAGGCGTCAGGAAACAATCACTGTGTTAACATAACATACAAGCATTCATCGAGTAACACATATCATGCAGTAACGGTCAGCGTATAAATAGTGTTTGCGTTGATTTAGAATAAGTAACGTATGTGTTAGGATCGGAGGCTCTCATGATTGTGTTTGTTTGTCTAATTTGAACAATAAATGAAAATGAAATAATGTAAAGTGCAGCGGAAATGGAAACAAACTTGATAAACACAATCAAAAGGGAGAATAGTTCTGATAAACACATGCTCTTCATTAGATCGAAAGATTACAAATCAAATCAAAAGATTACAATGCATGCTTACAAAAAAACTCCCCCTTAGCCTGATGCTCCCTGGTTGATCGCACAAGATGAAAGGATTGGAGGAGATAGACTCACTCAGTCAATCAAATGTAACAGTACAGGGTACTGTTCCATTTATAGGCAAATCAAACCACTGAAGCATCAAAGCTGACGTCACCATGAAAGTGACATCTAACAACCTAACAACCTTTAACCACTGTTCCTATACAAACACTGCTAACTTAACCACTGACTCTGGACAATACAAGTGACAAAACTAAACTACTGCTTTCTCCTTCCATTATTGCATGCCAAGCACTGATGTTTGAATATTAGTGCTTTCCTCAAAGTTGAGCAGTCCTTGATTGGGCAGTTCTTTAATCAACAGCAGTACTTAGATAGCATCAGCAGATTGAACCAGCAGTGTTTAATCTTTAGCAGTCTTTAGGTCTTCATCAGCAGTTTAAAGGACAGCGGCTGTTGTATATGGACAGTGGATAGAGGACATCAGATGTTATAAACACTTTCAAGGGGAAAGCCTGGTGTAAACTACTGCTTATGATGAATCCACTGATGTGAACCAGTTTTGGCTTTTATTATATGTCCCTCCGATAGGGTTCAATCCCAACAGTATGTAACACCCAAAAGTGCATAAAGCAAAAAGGGATCGAGTATACTCACAGCGATGAAAGTATGGATTGAAGGGAGCACTTAGAGTGATTAGCCTGAACAGTTAACGATAGCATAAGCGAAGAGCGGTGTGTAAAACAATGAAAAGTGACCAAGTATCGGATGGCATTCCGATCGGATGGCCAGTCGATCGGATGTCAATCCGTTCGGATGGCCATTCGATTGGATTGACATTCGTTTAGTAAGGATGTGTTTGTGTATGATTGCTTTGAAGTTTTCGTTGTAGCATTTTGAAAATAGAGAAGTATCTCTACCCTTCAGGTCAATCGATCGACGGCACTCCGATCGGATAGCGATCTGATTGGTAGGACACTTAGTGAGAACAAGTTCACAGCAGGATTGTCACTCGATCGGATAGCAATCCGATCGGGTGGAAATCCGTTAGTTACTGATGATCTTTGAAAATTGATCAAGTACCAAAGTCCCAATCGTCACACGATCGGATGGTCGTTCGATCGGATGGAAATCTGATCGGACGGCAATCCGTTCGATGTTCAGAACCTTGAAACTTGGAAAAACGTTTAAGTATGAAACCAAGTGCAATCCGATCGGATGGTTGTCCGATCGGATGGAAATCCGATCGGACGACAATCTGTCCCAACGACCTGATCGTCTTGGCATTTGATTATTTTGAAGGTCTTGCAGTTTTGATCGAGATGTTTCGACATCGTGCTAAACAATAGAAACCCCATCTTGACCCAAGTGACCCGATCAAACAGGAACCACCCTAGTCCGACCAGTTCACTGTTCGAGACGGTTGTTTGTGTTTAACCCGAAATCAGTTGTCTCTTGGATAGAATCCAGATCTTAAACTAACACATCACTAAGAAAGAGTATAAGATTAGAACGAGCTCCGATTCTATCGATTTTGAGTGCATTGAGTGTAAAAGAGTTGAAAGAATGTTGGAAAACCTTCTTTCAATCCTTTTAACCACGAATATGTGTAGAATTATGCGAAAACATTGATTATTCATGTGGAAATCCTTCAAATCTAAGTTGTTCTTGGTGGAATGAAGCCAAACCTTGAAGTTCATAAGAACTCCATGATGGCATCACCCTAGAACACCTCAAATCCGGTGATTTCATGGTTAAAAGTTAAGATTCAAAGGTGAAAATGCTGAAGAAGTGTGTGTAGATCATAGAAGTACAATATTTAGGTTGGAAACTTACAAGAATCGCGAGAAATCGAGAGAAAAGAGGGCTTGAGTGCGGCTGGTTCGAGTGAGGAGCTGTCACATCACAAATGATGCGACAGGAGGGTATTTATAGGGTTTCCCAAAATGGAAAGTGCTGAAGTGTCGAGCAGGTCACCGATCGGTTGGCAATCCGATCGGGTGGCAGTTCGATCGAACGACAACTCGATCGGATGACAATCCAATCGGATGGCAATCCGATCGGATGGCCACTCGATCGGTTGGCCACTCGATCCAGGTGTCCAGCGCGATGAGTTTTGTCGTTTCGATTCACGTGTTGAGCGTTACGTTACGTTGCGATGCGATTCGAGTGAGCGAGGCGATAGTATTACCCAATAGTTACACAATAACCTAACTACTATATGTCACACCCTGGCTTTTGCGGAAGCGTGGGTTTATTTGGTGTGACTTCTTAATACCATAGCTTAATCACAACAAAGCTATATGAAAATAAAACCATGCAGATCATCCATTGATTTAAGTTTGAAAAGTAAAATACCACAACATTGTCTTAAGGCGTTGACACATGCAACGGAAATTACAACCTAATAACATAAAAACATTATTTGAAAGACACAACCACAAACTTAAAATAGACGTAGTTTAAGAACTGTGACTCATCCAGGTAAAAGCCACAACCCCTAAACTCAGATGATCCCATAACTCTACGCAGCGTGAAAACGTAGCATACCGTGCCAGATCCTTAGTTCCCTGAAATACATGTAAGTTGAAAAATCAACATAACGTTGAGCGAGTTCATGTGAAAGTGAGTATGTAAAACCTTTAAAGTACGTCCCAATGTAAAAGGTTTAAGTACGTCCCGATGTAAAAATGTTTAAGTACGTCCCGATGAAAAATGTCCCTGGTATGTAGCAATAAGGAAAAAGAGATCACCATTGGGTTGCAAAGCCAATGATATGTGTGAAGTGATGCAGGAAGACTCAACCCTAGCGGATTTGTGCGTCGAGCACTTAGTCACCACCTGGTCCACCCTGCGGACTCAGGAGTGGGGCTCGCTACACCCCAATAGATCTATCACTAATGTCCCTCGGTCCTACAACGAGGATTAATGGCCTTTAGTTCCACCTACCCACTCACATGATCTGTACGTCCTAACCCTCCTTAAGCTAACCATACCGTGTATAAAAATGTCCTTAATAATTGTAACATGTATTTCACCCCCGAAGTATAAAAACTGAAAAAAGTTAAGAGAAAAGGAGGATATGAACTCACTGAAGTGCGTCTCGAAATAGTCCGTCCCAAAGTAACCTGCTGCGTGACGACCTACACGTACTAACTTCTATTAGATGGATGGTCGTGCCTTAGCTTAAGGTTTAATGTCTTCGGGAAATAGTTAGGCAACTATTTCGTAATTACACTTCGTAATTATTTGGTAAATATATTCCTTCCCAAGGATGGGGGTTTTAATACATGTGCGTTCGTATAACTTCGAAATATATTATTAAGTCTCACTTAATGTAATATATTTTATTTCATTTGTCCAAAATACTTTACTCCCAAAATATAAATATTTTTCCCAAAAATATTATATCTTATTCCATATAATTTTCCAAAATAATATCCTTGTCAAAATACACACTTATGAGTATTTTCTGAAAATACGTAAGTTACGTTGTAAGGTTCGGGTGGTAATAATTAATACCGGTGTAACTTAAATATTTATTGTGAAGGCGTTCGTATTATTTTGGAGCAGTTAATATTCAGTGTATTCTAGTAATATTATTTTTACCCTAAAAATAATATTTATGTAGTTCACAAAATAATCATAAGAATTACACAAGTGTTACTATGAAAAATATATATTCTAAATATATATTTTAACAAGTTTTATTTATGAAAATCCCACCTCCGACACTTGGTTATTTTGTAATAAAATCATGGCGAAATTTTATTCGGAAAAACAAGTCAAAAATATACTCATAACACTTGTTGTAAAAATATTTCCAAGTGTTATATTTCTGGAAAAATTTCGCCAGAGTCTCCTCTGTAACTGAAGGTAGCCACGCTTACAAGCGTATCATTTTCTTTTCAAAACTCAATCAAAAATTTTCTCAACATCAACAAACAATGTTTCAACACTAAACTAGTCAAAAATATACGTAAGTCGCAAACACAAGAACTTGTGGGTTATGTAAAAGTGTGTAGTAGCATTCCGGTGTTTTTAGTAGATCTTTCTATTTTTATAAATGAAATCGGTTTCTTAAAAATCTTATTTTTAAAGAAAGTGTAAGTTTACAACTTCTTGTCAAAAATCTCAAAAATAATTCTTTGTAAAACCTTTCATTACACAGGTGTCTACATACTTGTTTGTTCACAAAAACACCTTTAGTTTAGGAAAGATCCGGTTTTAAAACATGGTTTCGTCTTACAGTTGGTTCTTCGAAAATACCACTTGTAGATCTTTAGATCTACTAGTTTAGGACTCCATTTCATAAGAAAAATTGTTTTTACACAAGTCCATGTTTATGTTTGAAAGGGTTCGTCATCTAATAACTTTACGACTTATCATAAGGCTAGTTCATGTTCCATGAACATGATCTAGCGTGGTTTGGTGACGATCCGTTCCAACACTAGCAATCAACAACAATAAATAATCAAAACAAAACTAGTTTCAAAAGTTTTACACTAACATTCATACATTAACCACCATGTTTATTATTTTTAGTAGACTTTTAGTTTCGATCTCTAGTGTTCATAATTTTTACCCGTTAAATTTCTTATTAACCACGTTAGATATGAACAATAGGGTGTTTAGAGTCACTTACTACTAGCTCGAGGCTAGGGAAGAAACTAGACGAAAAACTGGTGGTTAATAGCGTCGTAGAGAGGTCCTCGCGATTCCGTAAGCTCCGGGTCTCCTCGTATGAGCTCTAACACACTAGTGTGTATGTGGGATTGCAAGATGGAAAATTGAAAGTGTTGGTGGGTGGACTATGGTGTTCGGCCGAGATATCTAGAGAAGGTGAGGGAGGAGTTGATTTTTGTTAAGTGTGGTTTGAAGTGTAAGTGTGATCCTTTGGTCTCTTATATAGCACAACATCCAAATTGTCCCATGGTTCATATGTAGGGTAGATATTTAACATGTGAGATTAAATTAATCAAGAAAGTTAGTGGGGTGTCCCCCATGGGAACCGAACTCGTTCAAGGGGGGGGGGGGGGTTTCGTGGTTGATTTTTAACTAGATACTTAGTGCTGTAGTTTGTTTAATTAGTAATTAAGATAGGTTATTTAGTGTGTTATTTATTATAACGGGTGTTAGGGTATTCGGGGACCCTAACTGGCTCAGAAAAGAAAAATAATGTCAATGACAATATTTTTATGTTCTGGGTAAAGTCCGGTTGTACGGTTGGATATTACTCAGTTAAAGTGCTAAATAAGTATTTAAAGTGTCGTTAATATTATTTTTAGTGACACAATTTATTCCCGACACTTTGGAAAGTGTCTAGTAATATTTTTCTCATGTTTTGGCACTTTACTAGTTAGTTTAATGCTGAATTTTTATTTAAAGTGCAGAATTTTTGTACTCAAAGTACGTTTTAGGCACATCCGGTCACTATAATTATTACCTAGTGACGCAGTTCTACAACCCTCACCTCCCTACTAGTGTAGTAATCTATTCCCGGCTCATACTGGCCTCAGAGACAGTAACTGTCTGATTCTGGCTATGTCAGCATGTTTACTGGGTATCCCGTATAGTGTGCTCACTGTGCTTTTGTGCATCAAGGTTGTCACTAAGGTTTGTGTGTAAATAATAGAGTGACAGTATAAGATGTGATGCATGAGTATGTATGTATCAGAAATCAGTAAGCAGTTTAATCACAGTTGTAAGCAAGCACAGTAATTAAGCAGTAATTAAATATTAATTAATTCGTACGGATACCTGGTTTGGTGAGGGTTGTCACATTCTCCCCCCGTTAAATTAATTTCGTCCCGAAATTTAAGTTCTGCTTCTATTTGCAGGGGTCTTAGGAAACAAATGGTGGTACTTCTCCTTCATACGGTCCTCACGTTCCCACGTGAATTCAGGTCCATGCCTAGCATTCCAACGAACTTTGACGAGTTTGACACTGCTCCTGCGCGTTTTATTAACTTTCCAATCCGTGACCTCAACAGGTTCTTCAGTGAAGTGGAGTGTGTCGTCGATATGTACTTCGTCAGCAGGAATGATCACTGTATCTTGTGTTGGACTCTTTCTCAAATTTGATACATGAAAGGTATCGTGAACACCATTGAGTTCAGCAGGTAGGTCCAACTTGTAAGCTACAAGCCCAATCCTTTACAGGATTCTGAAGGGGCCAATGTAACGCGGATTCAACTTCCCACGCTTTCCAAAGTGTGCCACACCCTTCCAGGGTGAAACCTTCAATAAAACCATATCTCCAACTTGAAATTCCAAAGGTTTCCTCTTTGGATCTGCATAGGCTTTCTGCCTATCGCGAGCCGCTTCGATGCGTTTCGAATCTGCGCAATCTTGTCTGTTGTCTCTTGGACGATTTCGGGACCAACAAGCTTCCTATCACCTGCATCAGCCCAGCATAGTGGTGATCGACACTTGCGTCCGTAAAGAGCTTCGAATGGCGTGGCTCTAATGCTCGTGTGGTAGCTGTTGTTGTATGAAAACTCGGCCAATGGTAAATGTTTATCCCAGCTACCACCCAAATCCATTACACATGCTCTCAGCATATCCTCCAAAGTCTGTATAGTTCTTTCACTTTGCCCATCAGTTTGCGGATGAAACTCAGTGCTCAGATTCAATTGTGAGCCAAAAGCTTCTTGGAAGGATTGCCAAATCCTTGATACAAATCTCCCATCTCTATCAGAGATAATCGAGAGAGACACTCCATGACGTGCAACAATTTCTCGCATGTATATTTCCGCAAGCTTACTAGTGTTGTCCTTCTCTTTGATTGGCAAGAAGTGTGCGGACTTAGTCAGGCGGTCAACTATTACCCAAATCATATCATGGCCTCTAGGCGTCTTGGGCAGTTTTGTTATGAAGTCCATTGAAATCTGTTCCCATTTCCACTTGGGAATCTCAGGCTGTTGCAGAAGCCCTGAAGGCTTCTGGTATTCAGCTTTTACCTTAGCACACGTTAAACACTTGCCAACATAAACAACAATATCGCCTTTCATTCTAGGCCACCAATAATAATCCTTAAGATCTTGGTACATTTTATCCGCCCCGGGATGAATAGAGTACCGTGACCTGTGAGCTTCATCAAAAATAACCTTCCTTAAACCACCAAACAGAGGAACCCAAATCCGTTTCATGAAGCATAAAGTTCCTTCCTCGTTTGGCACCAACTGCTTCTCTATCCCACGGAGATACTCATCTTCAATATTCCTTTCTTTCAAAGCTTCTCTCTGTGTGGCACGAATGCGTAGAGAGATCTGTCTGGACAACCATCTCCAAAGCCCTAACCCTTATGGGCTTGATCCTTTCTTTTTGGCTTAGGGCATCGGCGACCACGTTCGCCTTCCTAGGATGGTACTTTATCTCGCAGTCGTAATCGTTCAACAATTCGACCCAACGTCTTTGTCTCATATTCAACTCTTTCTGGTCGAATATGTGTTGTAGGATCTTATGATCTGTGAAGATTGTACATTTCGTACCGTATAAGTAATGTCTCCAGATCTTCAATGCAAATATCACTGCGCCTAGTTCTAAATCGTGCGTGGTATAATTCTTTTCATGAAGTTTCAACTGACGTGACGCGTAAGCTATAACTTTCTGGCGTTGCATCAGCACGCAACCCAATCTTTGTCATGAAGCATCGCAATATACCACAAAATCATCTGTACCCTCTGGTATTGCTAAGATTGGCGCATTGCAGAGCTTGTTTTTTAGTAGCTGAAATGCTTCTTCCTGTTTGATTCCCCAATCAAACTTCTTATCTTTCTGCGTGAGGAGTGTCAGTGGTTGAGCGATTTTTGAAAAATCCTCAATGAACCTTCGATAATAGCCAGCCAAGCCTAAGAATTGTCGAATCTCGGTTGGCGTCTTTGGGGTTTCCCAATTTTTTATCGCTTCAATCTTGGTGGGGTCCACATGAATCCCATCTCCATTTACCACATGTCCAAGGAATTGGACTTCACGTAGCCAAAACTCGCACTTAGAGAATTTAGCATACAACTGTTCCTTTTTCAGCAACTCCAAAATAGCTCTTAAATGTTGTTCGTGTTCAGCCTTCGTCTTTGAATAAATCAAAATATCGTCGATGAACACAATCACGAACTTATCCAAATATGGCTTGCAAACTATGTTCATTAGGTCCATAAAAACAGCAGGCGCGTTTGTCAACCCAAACGGCATAACTAGGAACTCGTAGTGTCCATAACGAGTTCTGAAGGCTGTCTTCGGGATACTCTCCTCTTGTATCCTTAGCTGATGGTATCCAGATCAAAGATCGATCTTGGAGTAAAAGCTTGAACCTTGGAGCTGATCGAATAAGTCATCGATCCTTGGCAGGGGATACCTATTCTTGATAGTCAACTTGTTCAACTCCCGGTAGTCAATGCACATACGAAAACTACCGTCCTTCTTCTTGACAAACAGGACCGGAGCTCCCCAAGGTGAGTAGCTTGGTCTGATGAACCCCTTGTCTAGCAACTCTTGGAGTTGGGTCGATAATTCTTGCATCT
This sequence comes from Helianthus tuberosus, assembly GCA_030545235.1. Taxonomy (NCBI): domain Eukaryota; kingdom Viridiplantae; phylum Streptophyta; class Magnoliopsida; order Asterales; family Asteraceae; genus Helianthus; species Helianthus tuberosus. The sequence continues at coordinate 106,412,796 of CM060377.1, read as the reverse complement.
CAGACGGGGAAAGTCGGTAAGGTGCCTTGGCTACAGGCGCGGCGCCTGGCACTAAGTCAATACGGAACTCCACTTGCCTCTGGGGTGGCAATCCTGGCAAGTCCTCTGGAAAGACTTCGGGATATTCCTTCACAACTGGAATGTCGTCAATCTTTGGTTCAGCAGCTTTCTTATCCACGATGTGTGCTAAGAATGCAACACATCCCTTCCGTAAACACTTTCTAGCTTTCAGGCAGCTAATAATTCTCAGCGGCGTATCATGCTTCTCTCCGTGCACTATGATCATTTCTTCATCCGTCAGTGGGATGCGGATGGTCTTCTCATGGCAAACGATCTCAGCTTTGATATTTGATAGCCAATCCATTCCCACTACCACATCAAAGCTTCCCAGCTCGACAGGTAGTAAGTCCAACGTAAACTCGTGCCCTCCTAGTTCAATCATACATCCTCGGACAACTTCCCTGGTCTCAACTAGTTTTCCATTTGCTAATTCGATGGAGTACGGAACGTCTAACTTACTAGGCGTCAATCCAAGTATTTCCTTAAATTCTAATGACACGAAACTATAATCTGCACCAGTATCAAACAGAATAGATGCAAAGTGTTGATTTACATGGAATGTACCAGTAACAACGTTGGGATCCTGGCGTGCTTCCCTTGCGCCGATGTTAAACACTCTTTCGCAGGCTTGATTCAATTTTGGGCATTCCTTCTTAAAGTGCCCAACTTCACCACAATTAAAGCATCCTGGCCCTCGGCCATTCCCGTTTCCAATTCCACCCTGAGCGTTATTTTGGTTGCGATTTCCATTCCCAGCTTGATTCGCAACATTTCCACGGTTTCCGTTTCCGCCTCGATTGTTGTTCCTATTACCAAAACCTCCTTGGCCACCCCGGCCATTACCAACCCAGCAAGTATCCTTCAAGTGACCAATTTTGCCACAAGTCTCACATTTTCTATTCCTGCACTGGCCAGCATGGTGGTACTGGCATGATTCGCACTTTGGTAAAGCGCCCATGTAACCTTTTCCTCTGCTATCAGCACCGGTTTTGGCCCCTGCCGGTGTGCTTGATTCTCCTTTCTTACCAACACTGCTAGTTCCCTACTTGAAGTTCGAGAACTTCCTTTTGTTATCCCCAGACGACTCTACGTGAGTCTCTTTCTTCTTTGGCTCAACATTTGAAAACTTGTTCAACCTAACAGCCTCCTCTGTCAGCGCCACACTTAAGTCGATGGCTTCTGTGATCGTTGCAGGCTTGGACGAAGTAACCATACTCATGATTTGTGGAGCTAAACCCCAAATAAAGCGCTCAATTCGCTTGAATTCCGGTGTAGCCATATAAGGTACCACATGAGATAGGTCGTGGAATCTTTGAACGTACTCAGCAATTTTCGGACCTTCCATCTTCAAATGCCAAAACTCAGTTTCCAACCTTTGAATTCCAGCGCGTGAACAATACTTTCTTCGCGTGAGCTCTTTCAGCTCGTTCCATGTCATTGCGTAAGCAGCGGCTCACCAAGAGTCTGAACTTGTAAGTTCCACCAGGACAGGGCTCCGTCCAAAAATAGCCCAGAAATGTAAGTCACTTGCTGGTCTGGAGCGCACTTGCTCATTCGAAGAACAGACTCTGTCTTTTCGGCCCACCTGACAAAGGCAACAGCACCTCCGGTGCCGTCAAAGTTTACAGGCTTGCAGTCTAGGAACTGCTTGTAAGTACACCCTGCACATACGTTAGAATATACGGATGGTATTAGCAAACGTGCTATAAAATGTATTGTAATCCATCTCAACGACTTAACATTACCATGCGGTGGATTGTTGTTGCCGTTATTGTTCGAACTGCTTCCGTTGGGTCCTCCTTGTGAGGCTGCGTACTGCGCTATGGCGGCAGCGATGATTTGTTGAAGTTCTGCCTCTTTGGCAGGCATGCGCGGATCGCGTTTCGGTGGCATCTTCTAAAAGATGTGTTCACGTAAGTCAGGTCATGGTAGGTAAAGTGTGCGTATATAACGATAGTAATAATACATAACATCTCATGTTAAAATAAACCAAACACATAACATCTCATGTTATAGAACATAAACAATCAATCAAACATCACATATGATGAGAATACTGCGATTGCATTGCCATAAATCGAGACCACAATGTAAAGTTTACAAGTACACAACTCTATCATACAACATCAATGACTAAGGGCTACATCACCCCAGTCCAAAATATCAAATCAGCGTCAACAATATCCAATATACATAACAAAAGTCAGGATCAATATGTAGTCCCCCAAAAGTTGTGCAATCGCCGTCTTCTCAACAAAAGTCTACCCGTGTCGTACAAAATAGCCCTACGCTGATGGCGGTGGAGGAGGGGGAAAATGAGAAAAGAGCAAACGGCGCATATGAAGCCAATCCTCCTCCATGGCACGATGAGATCGCAACAGGTATGTTATCTGCTGCTCCGGAGTCCAAAAACGAGCAGCAGAATCAGGAGATAACGGACGAGGAGGGTGCGATATCGCAGGGTGAGGAGGGCACTGGCACAGTGGTCGCTGAGCTCTCTCAAGCTCCTGCACGCGACGAGTTAGCGCCTCCTGCTGAATCATAAAAGAAACAAGGACATCCTCAGTAGAAGACCCCACATGATATGGGTGATATGGATCCGTCGGTGGCATAATGGGTGGCGAAGTCCAAAGAAAAGGCTCACTGGATGGAGCAAAGGATGGTACCGCAAACGGTGCAACAGGAGGAACAGCAGTAGAAAACTGTGGTATGACCGGGACCGATATCGGCACATGACCAACGGGATGAGTCGAGGAACCCTCTCCCGGGCGCGATGGCGGTGTAAACTGACGTAACATAACAGGTAAGTCGGTGTGGTGAACACCGGTAGTATGAACGGGATGCAAAGGAACATCAATAGGAACTGAAGCAGGTGTAACAGGTACCACAAAAGACGGGTAGTCATCATCATCGTCTATCCACCCATTTCGGGTGTGCGCATATCGAGGGTCAACATGGGTCACAAAGGGTGCATGATCAGGCTCTACAGGCACTGGGTCAGGAAGAGGGGCGACAACAGGATCAGCGGGAACATCAGCAACCTGATCGTCCACTAACGGTAGAGCAACAACAGGATCCCCTAACATAAATGGAACATCAACATGAGCATCAGCAACAACAAGATCACCCTCCAACAGTGGATCAATAATAGGATGATCATCAACAGGCAAATCAGCAATCAAAGGATCAACAGCGGGTACATCAGCATGAATAGGGTCATGCTCGAATGCGGGGTATGGAGCAACTACTGGCTCGGGGGCCACAGCAGGCTCTGGATCGTCAAACTCCATCTCGAAATCAGCGGGATCAGCGAACATGGGATCAACGGGGTCAACAGGGTCCTCCATGGGTTGATCTAGGTGGATAAAATCAATCTCCTGGTCTGGATCAAAACCAGGTGGGAAAACGGGGTCTGAATCATCATCAATGTCATGATCGATAGCAAAACTAGGGGCAGGTGCAGTGGACGATGCCCCATCAAGGTCTGTATCATGCGAATAGTGTTGTGCTCCCTGCGCCTGTGATGGTGCAGATGCCACAGACTCAAAGGAGTCTGGGATGGGTGAATGGATGGGTGCCTCCTCTGCAGGAGCATCCGCGAGAAGTAAGAGATCACCAGCAGCTATGTGGGCCTCGCCCTCAAAGTCATCCTCTAATGGATCCTCATCAAACAAGTCGACGTCGTCGTCAGCGACTACGTCAAGGGGCATGTCAACAATAGGGTACGCGGCAAGGGGTACAGGGGCAGGGATCACCGCGAGCGGCAAATCCCCGGCGATAGGGTCATCAGCGGGCTCAGCAACGACATCGGGCAGTGCGAATGGCTGAAAATCGTCCTCATCAGTGCTGGTGGTGTCTGACGTGTACACCTCACGCTCTGATGACACCATGTCGTCCGATACTATAGGCATGGGGTCCGTGGCGTCCGACTCTCCGGTATCTGAAGAAGAAGCCATGTCGTCTGTAATACAAACACACATATGCACAAATAATCAATCATATAGCACGTTAATCAACAATAAGCAATCAAATAGTCCTCCTAGTCCCACTAGCCTCCCAGCCTCCCAGACAGACTCCCTAGTCCCACTAGCCTCCTCCCTCAGCCTCTCAGACTGAGCCTCCTAGTCCCACTAGACTTCTACCTCGACTGAGCCATAACTTTTAAAAATATTTTGCACTCTGGATCTGGTCGTAGTGTATGCAATGTAAAAATGTTTTCGTGAGAGCCCTAGTGATCATAGTCTAGACTCGAGAAGGAATCCTAGTTCGCTATGATCAGAGCTCTGATACCAAGCTGTCACACCCTGGCTTTTGTGGAAGCGTGGGTTTATTTGGTGTGACTTCTTAATACCATAGCTTAATCACAACAAAGCTATATGAAAATAAAACCATGCAGATCATCCATTGATTTAAGTTTGAAAAGTAAAATACCACAACATTCATTCATTAACCACCATGTTTATTATTTTTAGTAGACTTTTAGTTTCGATCTCTAGTGTTCATAATTTTTACCCGTTAAATTTCTTATTAACCACGTTAGATATGAACAATAGGGTGTTTAGAGTCACTTACTACTAGCTCGAGGCTAGGGAAGAAACTAGACGAAAAACGGGTGGTTAATAGCGTCGTAGAGAGGTCCTCGCGATTCCGTAAGCTCCGGGTCTCCTCGTTTGAGCTCTAACACACTAGTGTGTATGTGGGATTGCAAGATGGAAAATTAAAAGTGTTGGTGGGTGGACTATGGTGTTCGGCCGAGATATCTAGAGAAGGAGAGGGAGGAGTTGATTTTTGTTAAGTGTGGTTTGAAGTGTAAGTGTGATCCTTTGGTCTCTTATATAGCACAACATCCAAATTGTCCCATAGTTCTTATGAAGGGTAGATATTTAACATGTGAGATTAAATTAATCAAGAAAGTTAGTGGGGTGTCCCCCATGGGAACCGAACTCGTTCAAGGGGGGGGGGGGGTTCATGGTTGATTTTTAACTAGATACTTAGTGCTCTAGTTTGTTTAATTAGTAATTAAGATAGGTTATTTAGTGTGTTATTTATTATAACGGGTGTTAGGGTATTCGGGAACCCTAACAGGCTCAGAAAAGAAAAATAATGTCAATGACAATATTTTTATGTTCCGGGTAAAGTTCGGTTGTACGGTTGGATATTACTCCGTTAAAGTGCTAAATAAGTATTTAAAGTGTCGTTAATATTATTTTTAGTGACACAATTTATTCCCGACACTTTGGAAAGTGTCTAGTAATATTTTTCTCATGTTTTGGCACTTTACTAGTTAGCTTAATGCTGAATTTTTATTTAAAGTGCAGAATTTTTGTACTCAAAGTACGTTTTAGGCACATCCGGTCACTATAATTATTACCTAGTGACGCAGTTCTACAATCCTCACCTCCCTACACTCCCTACTAGTGTAGTAATCTATTCCCGGCTCATACTGGCCTCAGAGACAGTAACTGTCTGATGCTGGCTATGTCAGCATGTTTACTGGGTATCCCGTATAGTGTGCTCACTGTGCTTTTGTGCATCAAGGTTGTCACTAAGGTTTGTGTGTAAATAATAGAGTGACAGTATAAGATGTGATGCATGAGTATGTATGTATCAGAAATCAGTAAGCAGTTTAATCACAGTTGTAAGCAAGCACAGTAATTAAGCAGTAATTAAATATTAATTAATTCGTACGGATACCTGGTTTGGTGAGGGTTGTCACACTATATATAACATACAATCACTATAATTAACTTGCGTTTAGCGTTTGCAATTTGATTGCGATGCGATAGAATTGTGATTGCGATTAACACCTCAACATAAACATAATATGCACAAATAACACATAAATAGCACACAAGCGTAAAACAATATCCAGAACACATAATTCGAGTTGCGATGCGATAGCGATAAGTCTATATGCGATTTAAATAGCGATTAAACCTCGATTATTACTAGATACTCCACATAATACAACTAAAGCGAATAAATAATAGATTCGATTACAATTCAAAGAAGTCAAAACAATAGTTGAGCAAGGAGTGACAGATCGCAATTAGCAATCTTTTCTTCCTTTGACTTCAATCTTGACTTTGACTTTGACTTTCGAAACACGGGTTGTTACACTTAGGATTCGACCAAACCCATTTATATGACCACAGTAATATAGGGAATAACCCTATGAGGTTATATCTTATGGTCATGTCGTTTGATGGGTTAAGTGACGAGTCAACTTTAGATACTTTTAAAATGGTCAAAAATACCCTTTTGCGTAAAATGAGTTTTAAACTTATATAGGCAATGTTTTTACGTATACTCTGATCATACAACATTAGTAAATATGTTTTGACATATCGGACTCATCATAGTACTCATTCGATCATCCGGACCCGTTATTACGCATACGACCCGTTCCCGCTTTCGGTATTAATTAAGGAAGTATCCATTGGGGAATGATAGAACCCCTGAAATTATTGACAAACCCTTTGGTGGTTTGTCCGACGAATAAAACAAAGACGATTGGTTTATACAAAACAAAGATGGTTGGTTTATACAAAACAAAAACGAATGCTTTTACTCAAAACAAGACAATTGGCATAGACAAAGTCACAAAAAAAAGGTTTTCTATTATATAGATATATATACATATATAAACCATACAATGTATTCTTTTAAATCGATTACTTACACAGTTTTACAAAAGAAACACTTTTATCAAGATTTATGGCTACAAGGTTTTCTTATTTATACAAACTTTTATAGTTGGTTAAACATGTTGCATTACCAAACGCATTTAATACAAGTTTGGTTACAAGGTTTTCACTCATCGACTTTCGTAGTCGGATGAGGTTTTGCAATACAAATTCAAAGCCATGAACTTGACCACAAAACATATGTTACTCACCAGCATTCATTGTTGACTTTATTTTCACATATGTTTCAGGTACGAATGTGTGATGATAATGAAAGCATGTTACACATAGGAAGGACTTGGGCCTTAGTTTTACCTTAAAAATCTAAAGGCAGTTGTTTATGTTTTGTTTATGTTCCAAGGCAATGTAATTTAACTAATCAATGAAACAAAACTTTAAGTACCATGTGTTTGAAACAATTTGTAACGTAACTCTCCGACGTTTCCGACGTGGGTTGTTATACGCGGTCGGGGTGTTACAAAACATGTCTGCAATCAATTTATCTATATAAAATTATTATACAATGAATAGGAATTTTATTTTATAATAATATATAGCTTCTTAATATTTTATTATTTAATATTATAATAGTTTATTATTATATTTACTTTTAAGTTTTAATATATGTTTATTTTTATTTTACTTTTTTTAAATTATATTTCTTTCTCATTTTTTTTTACTTTTTTCTTAAATCATATTTTCTTTACTAATTAGTTTAATATTTCTTTAATAACTTATGTTATTAATTTCTTTTCTAAGGATTATTCATGATTTTTATTTTAACATATAGCTTTTAAATATTTTATTATTTAATATTATAATAAGTTATTATTATATTTACCTTTAAGTTTTAATGTATTTTTTACTATTATATTTACCTTTAAGTTTTAATGTATTTTTTATTATTATATTACTTTTTCAAAACTATATTTCTTTTATCATTTACTTTTTGCTTTTAATAATTTTTAAAAACAAAGTTTTATTTAAAATAGAATATTTATTTGGAGTCGTAAAGCAGTATAATGACAAAGTAAACAAATTCGGACTGTTTGGTTTCCTAAACAACATACTTCATTTTCAAATAACATTTATTTTTATATTATGCTCCGTTTCGTCGCAACACACGACATTAACAAACCTACTATATATTATTGGTGACCATTCATGAATAGTGGCTTGGTGTTAATATGAGCCACCCCTCTCTGATTAGTTCAGAGGAGCGGTCAGCCTTTTTTTTTTGTTTTCCCTTCAGTAGTTTTTTAAGTTGATTAAATTTAGATGCTAAATTAAACATAAAAGCAACAACGAGTTAGCGGTTAGACGTGTGTCCTATTAAAGGTAGGCGCATGTTCTGGACTTGGTTAGGGGCGAGTTTTAGTCAATTATTTTTGGAACCCAATTAGACCCGATATTTAGCTTGGTTGTTAATTTGTTAGTATTATATATACATATACTAGGTTATCACCCGTGAATACTCACGGGTTGGATATTTATATTTTATTAATCACAAATGTTTATATAGTAAGTGAGCTCCATGCTACCATTTTTTTTTTAAATTTTTCATCTTCCATCACATGTGAAAAGTTTGACCCTTTATAAATAAATGAGTCGATATATAACATGTCAAATTGGTAAAACAAAATATTAGCTAAAAAGAAATAGGTTGAATGGGACAAATGTCGTCCGAAATGTATTTAGATTTTATGAAACTTCCCAAATGGCTTCTTAAATTTATTTTTAAGGTTCAATAAGGAACGAACAAAATAGTATTTTGGTGGTTTTACCAACTCTAAATGACAGTTTCCTCCATATTACAGAGTTTGTAAAGGGCAGAAATCAAATATTTCTGTGAAAAGTCCTGTTATTTCTTCTATTTTAGAGAATGGTATCATTGGTATGCCACACTTGAAGTGGATACAAATGTTTCGATTGACGTAACAAAACATCACTTCTGTACATCAATACGAATGCATTTAAAAAGTTGGCAACATGTATGTGATCAACAAAGCTTAAAACATTAATTTATCCAAACCACAAAATAGGGATATAATTGTAAACTGTAAAGAATTTTGAGTAGAAGCATACCTACTAAAAATATTCGTAATTCTTCCATTGGTGTCATTTAGATCCCTCAAACATAGCTATGTTTTCCAATGACCAGCTCTGTTTTTCAATGACCACCTGAAAACAAAACAATTACATTTTACGTCATTTATTTGCTACAAAATATGACTATATATTACAAGGTCGTCATACTAAATTGAGATATGAATATATACCATCGAAGTAGGAACATAAGCCATATAAGAAGATGATGGTTTAAGAGAAAGTTCGCGAACAACATAAGCCATATATACTGAGAATCGCCTAGTATAGATTTAGTTTAAGAACCCACGAACTTCACGGGTTGGTAAAAGAAAATTTCTTCATTATCACCGTTGACATAATCTTTTAATGAAAGAAACGTTCCGGTACTAACGTAAATATAAGTTACACTTAAGAAATGAAATAAATGAATACAAAAAAAAAATCACAACTTGAGCCATATATACTGAGAATCGCCTAGTATAGATTTAGTTTAAGAACCCACGAACTTCACGGGTTGGTAAAAGAAAATTTCTTCATTATCACCGTTGACATAATCTTTTAATGAAAGAAACGTTCCGGTACTAACGTAAATATAAGTTACACTTAAGAAATGAAATAAATGAATACAAAAAAAAATCACAACTTGTTAAAGACTTCTTTATACGCGACATTTGTTGTTTCAACAGAGCACATCTACATTACTAATATAAACGGGGTTTAACATGTTTAAAGTACATTATATTATTTAATTTTGTAGACCATTAACCAAACCCATTTAGAGACCGAACTTTGGGCTATAGAGACCCAAACGACAGAAGCAATTACTGTCCTGAAGGGCTAACCAAAATACCAAATAAAGGGCCTCCAAAATAATTAATCCCTTGACTCCCATTTAGCAAAAACAAAACACGATTGACCAACCACTTAATAAAATTACCATAGGCTATCAACATGAATATATTAGGGACCAAAATATGCCATGAAAATAAATTAGGCCCACTTGTCTAAATGCCCATAACACCAAAATCTCTCCCACTTGTTGCTATGGACCATGAAGACAGATAACAGAAGCTTGCAAAATAACAGAAGAAACCCAAAACCAAACAGAATTAAACAAAACGTGTCGAACAGAAGAAGCTTCCGACCCAGCATCGAAACCAACCAAATATTATAAACAAACCTATTACCCACCAGCTAAAAATATAAGGATTCATAATTACTAACTTTTGTGGGGTTTTGCGACTACGGGATCAAGAATTTTACCTGCCTTCATCTAATGTGTAATAAATTTAGCCAAAGCCTTTAGGATGATATGCCGTCTATTATTGTTTTTTTTTTTCAAAAATATCTATTAAGACATCACTATGTATGCATTAAACCTGGAAAAACAATAGGGTTGGGTTGGGTTACGAACTTCCAAGCTCCATTCATTCATCAACTCATAAATGGGATTTGAAGATGAACTCTTATACATTCCATTAATCCCAAGACTGTTTATAAGTCCACATGGTTTCATGTATCTTTTAAGAGTTAAATATTATAATTTGAAAATAAAAGTACTAAACTAAACCAATGAGTGTTAAGTAATGAATGCTATGTGTTATTTAAGTATTTCTGCAGGACACATCATTCCCCAACGTGAGTTACGCAGCTGAAGTGGCTTTGCGAGTTTACCTTCTCGTCTAGTTAGTGAGTTAAATCTATGCAAGTGGAAGAGTGCGAATGTATATGTTAATCAAGATGATACGTGAACGAAGCATTGTAACAGTAAAAAATATTATCTTAAATAGCAAAAAGCATGACATATGATAGCAAAAAGCATGACATATGAAAGCAAAAGAAGTAAAGGAGTGAACCTCATTTAAATATTTAGGACCAGGTTCAACCAATTCATCAACTGTAACATAATCATCTAGATCGAAACCAATATTGACCCAAACCCATCCTAACTTTTTTTTTCTTAATAAACCCATCTTAACCCAAACTCATCTTAACTCATACCCATCCTAACCTTTTTCTTAATACTCACGGGTAGGAAAAATTAATTATTTATAAATCTAAAACAAAATAACAATACGGGTACCGATCATAAAATAAATATCGGTACCGGTTTGACTTGTAATAATACCGGTAATGATGTCAGTACCAGTTCGTCACGGTACTATTTTGAGTTAAACTATTTTTTATTTAACAAAGTTTACACATTATTGTGAGAAAATAAAATATTTAATACAGTCATGTATTCAACTTATAAAAAATATAATGAGCACGAGGAAAATCAAACTAAAAATGATTCTTGATAGATAATTAACTCTAGTTAATCATGTTGTGGAACACGGTGTTTGTTTTACTTTTTGAAATTGTATTATCCCGATAGTCATAGACATGTTTGGCGAATTTTGATTATTGATAAACTGAAAAGAGAAAATAACCAAATATGTAAAATGATCCATGCCCTTTCTAGTACAATCTTTTAGCTTAACATGTTTAATTTGTTTGACCCGTCATAAGTAAAACTAAAGGTAGCAAGTTGGGTCAAAAGTCAAATGGGTAAGCCAGTAACGGGGTCAAAACATGTCACTTTTAGTATGGGTCGAGGTGTTTAGACATGGTTACAACGATATAACACACGAATAATCCTACAAAAATATTTGTTAACCTTCACACGTCATTACTTGCCGCCGTATAAATATATTCGGTGACCTATTTTGAGATTTTTTTTCCTTGAAACGACTTGCTTTATCCATTACAGTCAAAACTGCCCCAAACTAATTTTGCTCAGCACCCATTAAGACCACCAACCCATCTGACTCACCCATCTTGTAGGGTTAGTTTTCACTTTATTCATTGTCAAAAAATTTATCCCAAAGATGAATTATGTATTTTTGTAACTTTTTTTTATTTTTGTACTTTGATTTTAGTTTTAAAACTAATAAGGTTACACACCGGTTCAATAGATTCGAATCGGTGCACAACACGACTACTTCATCTGTTCATCATATTGTTTGAATTTTATATGGTCGGAATGGGGGACATGTGATTAATTGAACCAACAGCAACCCATGTGTGCACTTGGTATTAGTTTTGAAAACAAATTCAAGTGTAATAGTATGCATAATCGGTAAAAGTACCTATCTAGTTACAAATGATACAACACAACACTCGTGTTATTATTAAGAATCTATTAGTTCCCACAACAAAAAGCTTGGTTATCTACTTGAAGCTTTTGCCATGCACACAACATTTATCGAGGTCCTTGATAGTGTGCAACTACATACCCATCTGTTTCATTATACACTTGTTCTTTTTCATATCATACTTCTAAACAATTCTTTTGTAAATTCGCAGTCCAGATTCCCATTATCACATCATCCAGCTTAAAGCCTGATCATATATATATATATATATATATATATATATATATATATATATTCTGTTAAAATCCAATTTTATAAAAATAAGAGTAAACTGCCAAAATGGTCCCTGAGGTTTGGTCACTTTTGTCACTTTAGTCCAAAACTAAAACCTTTTGAATCTGGGTCACGTGGTTTCAATTTTGTTGCCATTTTCATCCAAAATTAAAATTTGGCCAGTTTTTTAAGTTAACATTCAACTTTTCTGTCTTTTTCCTCCTTTTTAACGAAGGGCAAAATGGTCTTTTAACGTTTTATTATAACAAATTAAAAAAAATCTAACAATTTTGCCCTTCATTAAAAGGGAGGAAAAGAACAAAAAAGCTAGATGTTAACTGAAAAATCTGAACAGATTTTGCTTTTGGATGAAAATGGCAACAAAATTGAAACCATAGGGACCCAAATTCAAAAGGTTTGAGTTTTGTACTAAAGTGGCAAAAGTGACCAAACCTCAAGGACCATTTTGGCAGTTTACTCTAAAATAATCTAAACTTTGAGATATTTATGTTCTGAAAGCTTAAAACAAACCTATAGGTCACCCTTTTGTGTTATTGTTAATCGCCTTTGCAATGTCATGGTTCACAGCATAACCCACCCCGTAAGCCCATGGAGGGTGTTTTTCTTCAGGCCATTCTTAACAAAAACAGGATAAACATTATAACATAAAATCATAACATGTCAAAACGGTCATGGTTCTTGTCAATGGTGAGTCAGTGACTGGTAGGCGGCAGCAAGTAGCAACACATTGGCACTGGGTGCCGGTGGTGGTCCATTTTGACCCGTTCTAAGTTAGTTCAAGAGTAACCCTTTTGACTCATTGTATAATATAAGTTAATCCAAATAAACCGGTTTATATAAGAATGGATCATAATTTAAGTTTTAATAATGACTAATATGAGCAAAATAACATACCTCAAGGCTGATATACCTCTTGCTGTTGGGATTATGTTGGGGCTGAGAATCTGAATTAATATCACCATATAGCAATTTGTGATTCACGTTGACTCGTTTTAAAGAGACCAAAACCCATCTACACGAACAAATGCATCGTCATCTGTTTTGCATGACATATTTTGATGTGATAACTTACGTCTTGCATAAACAAATATCTACACATTATGAAAATGTTTTATGTGATAATAAAGGTATACAAAAAATTACCCCAAACACACAAACATCAATTATCTTCCATGAGATTAGACTCTAGTAGTCAACAAATGGGCATTAACTGAACATCTCCATAAGTCCTTGACTCATGTCAAAGTTCCTCATTCACCATACTATTCTTATGCTGCAATATTATAATTACTTACCTCTCGAGATTTAACTTAAGGATATTACATCCATGTTCTTCGAACAGCCATTGGGCATTTAAAATTGTATGCATTAGAGAAAACTCCAATTAATAGATTAATCTTCTTTTTCAGAGGCATTGGGGGTGATTAAATTGATTCTAAATCAAAAACAATCTTGAACCTAACTACCTAACTGAACAACAGATGAAATTAGGACAGAGGAATCAATTAAATGACCTAATAGCCAAACTCTAACTTATCAATTTAGCAAAGATTGAAACATAAAATGAAATAACTATATGTGATTTATTTAATACTTAAAGCAAACAATTAATCATGAAAATGTGATTAAATGTGATCTTTTAGGCCTATATAATGAATTACCCAAGCTGCCAATCTAACAAAATCCATAGCAGATTCAATAAAAAGAAAATGAATAAAAATAAAACTATATGCGCATGATTAAAAAATAAAAGCAAATTCTTATTATATAACAATACCAGGGATTGCCTTCTATGTAAATTTGATTGCTTATAAAGCATGAGTCTGCAAACAATTGTAGTTACTTGATCATGTGACATAAAAAAAGCTATAAATATTAATCATGAAAACATACATACAACTTCAAAGGTAAATAGTTAATCATATAAAGTATTGACACAGTTCCATAAATCAGTTAACTAAAAACTAAAAGGTTACAATTATTATTATTATATATTAATATCCATCACATTAACATAACATCCATCATCTCATTCTCAGTAATGTAATGTAATTACTTGTTTTGGTGGTTGCCAAACCATTCATTCTATTCTCCTTCCAGCCAGCTGCTTGCTTGCAATTTGCACCTTCACCATCAATCATCTTTCATCGTTCATTTGCTAACTCAATCTCCCTGTCACACCCCAACCATTTTTATATATCTTCTTTCTTTTTCCTTTTTAGTAATAATAAAAAAACAAAAAAAAAATAATAATTGAATATACCTCCTCCAGGTTTGCCATCTTTCTCTTCTTTTTCAAACCTTCTTTTACTTTCCTGTGTTCTTTGCCTCTTTTCTGTGTGCTTCTTCTAAACCCATCTCCCCACCAGTGACGGCTGCTCCTTCAGTGCAAAACCTTTAAAACCAACAAATCATCAATATGATTTCTCACAACAATCAACCCCAACAATCTTTTCAGGATCGTGAAAAGATCCGTTTCCCATCATCGATTGCACCCGATTGTACCCAACCCACGTTACCACCGAGCCTTGAGTTGGTGAGAAACACTTTTTATATAAAAAATAAAGACTCTTATGAATAAAAAGTGCAATTTATATTGCAAGTATAATCTAATCTTTTGAATAAATAGCTTAGGAGGTTTTATGCATTGGAAAAAACTTTCTATCCATTAACCTATTTTTATTACATTACCTATTTAAGCTGTTAAGAGGCATAATGTAATCTGAATGATGAATCGACCGATTCACAAGTAAATAGGTTGAAAACAAAACCAAGAAAAGGTGGACCAGAAAGACATACCTTGAGCCGGATATTGTTGCTGACCATGCTGTTGTTGCATAGGTGGCTTCTTCGGTGTTTGCAACACCAACACGCATGGGCCTGCTTGATCAATATTGTCCGTTCATCTCACTCATAACCCGTGTGCTCTCACTCTCATTCTCATAACCAAATCTAACAAACCCATAACCTTTTGAACACCCGGTATTCGAATCAAAAACAACTTTCGCACCTTTAACAGATGGATATCTACCAGAAAATGTCTCATACAACAATGCATCCGTCACATCTGGCGCCAAATCTCCTATAAATATAGATAAATCTGAACCACTGTCTGCACGTTTTTCACCCGAACTAAAGCTTTCCCAGTTCAACCGAAAAACTTGATCAGTGTTTGGCATCATGCTCCCGTTGTAGGTTTGAAGAACTTTTTCAGCAGCTTCGTGTGTATGGAACTCGATGAAACCATAACGCTCTGATTGACCCGTTTGCTTGTTGCGTATCAGCTTTATAGATGCCACCTGCTAATTTCATGATATCAACACTTAAATTCAAAGAAAAGCATTACAATTATTAAAGTAAATTCATAATTACAGGCAAGGGTGTTAATTATTCAAATCAAACTCGAAAACCCAAAATCCGATCTGATTCGAATAACAAATTAGAATTTCGAATATACAAATCGGATCCTTACCCGAAATGAAACACCAATCGGGTTCTTATCCAAACCGAATCCGTATTCAGTTTCAAAAATGTCAAAACCGCATTACGCAATTCGAATAAACCAAATAATTACATGTGTTACATATAAAATCGAAGATTCGAAACGTCATTAAATTAACTAAATAACATCAAAATACATACAAACTATGTGTTACATATAAAATCAAATTACAAGTGTTACAATATGATTTCTCACAACAATCAACCCAAATAATCTTTTCAGGATCGTAAAAAAATCTGTTTCCCATCATCGATTGCACCCGATTGTACCCGACCCACGTTACCACCGAGCCTTGAGTTGGTGAGAAAAACTTTTTGTATAAACAATAAGGACTCTTATGAATAAATAGTGCAATTTAAAGAATGTATATTAAAACAACCGTTGGAATGAGGTTTTCTTTTGCATGAAAGCATTTAGATTCAAAGCCTATAGAAACTGGCAATCACCATTGCAAGTACTGATCATAAAACGAATAAAGTTAAATGCAATATTATCCAGTGAGTGGGAACTAAAAAATAATACATAAAAAAGGTATGAAAAAAGATATTTGCGGCTGTCTTACCCTTGCCTGTCTCACTTATTTGGAGTGCCCAGATCTATCCATGAGTGTAGCGAGTACACCTTTAGAAGCTTCTTCAAGTCCAAATATATACCGGTACTATGATGAGGCCTACCATTATTTATGAAGTTGCTGTTGCGTTTTGATTCCGCGTAAAACCTGCTATGAGATATTAAACTAATAAAATCAGTAACAGTAATATAATAATATATATTGTGAGATACATGAATAGCCGAAATTGTTCTCCAAAAACGTTACTAAAAATGCTGGAATATTATGCATACACTTGGTACCGGAAGAAACAGAACACAAAGTATACTAAAACACAAGTAAAAGGAAGATGATACAACACGATCATCAAAACAAAGCGAAGACAAGCAAACTTTGTGAAAACTTTTGTCTTAGTACAACCTCATTTAAAGGCGTGAATGTAGTAATGAAAATAGAAGTTTCTGTAAATGAAATGCGACAACCATTTCGAACCCACAAAGCACAAAATTGCAGCAACAGAAAGCGTATTTCTTACAGCCACTGATACCATCCCGTGTTTGGTTGCAGCCATAATAGCCACCATACCTACCAAAAACACCTGAAGAGCCACCTTAACTACATTCAAAACCTTTGTATGCACTATTGCAGCAGCTGTAATTCACCACATGGCTCCAATAACTGCATTCAAAACCTTTGTATGCACCATTGCAGCAGCTGTAATTCATCACATGGCTCGAATACCTAAAATAAACAAAATCAATCAAAAAGAAAATTAATTTCGACATTCATAACCTCAATTTGGTTGAAATTTACGCAAATAACATGTCCATGAGTTGATTTGCTGTGCGAGGAAGATATCCATCAAATTCGGCTCCCAAATCATCTGATCGCCTGCGTATTTCTTCATCCACTTTCTATATGCAACCACATTAGCATCCGCTTTGGTTGGCACAAAACATGTTTTTTGCCAATTTGATTGACCAACCTTCATCAGTTTCTTCTCCTATAAAAGGTGCATAATCTTTCAAAAGTTAGTTTACAACAGTTCGAATCATGATCAGGGTTTAATGGGAAGTTTTATTTGTTCATGAAGAAGACACAAATCTGAATCGATAATCAAATTCTACCCAATATGCTGGATCCATCTCGGAACAACTCAATCTATCCAAAGAGCAAAGTTTCTAGGAAAAAATAACATCATTCTGCTACAATCAAAAAATCCAATCATCTCAACCAATCTGGGAATAATTTGATCCTTCCAAACATGAGACGATTATGACACATTTAAAATCATAGTTATACATAGATCTACATGAGACGATTATGACACATTTACAATCAATCACAAAGAGATACACAACTACGGGCATGTAATAATGCCTGTAGCATCAACTATCAAGTAAACAATACCGTAACCTAACAATCACGATCAACACAAACAGATACAGATGAAGAAACGTCTGTAAAATTACTAACTAATATAAACAATACGGGCATATATTTATTTTTTTCTTTGCATACATGAAGAAACTAATGAGAAAGAACAACCAACATTTGAAAACCAAGAGAGAACGATTAAGTAGATACCTGTTTAGATCGAAGAACACACCAGATTTTAGGCAAGATTGATGGAATCAGAATCGCTTTTTGATAGTTAGGGTTTCAATTACAAATAGAGATTGATCTGCTAATCAATTCTGTAACATAGCAAGCAACATTCAAAACAATGAACCAGAAATTTCTTGATGAAGAAGGTGAAGTTAGGGTTTGAATACATCATGAATCTGCTCAAATCGATGGACGATTCAAGTGAATCAACCAATTTTGTATGGATTGTATTGCAATTAATATCAAATAAAATTTGATAGGGAAAAATATGACCCTAGTTTGAAAGAACGAACCTGGTAATTGGGGATTGAAGAAGAAGATGGGAGAAGGCAAAGAGGAGAGGCGGAGAAATAAGATGGAGTGTATTAGGGATTGGAAAGAAGATGGAGTCTAAACAATATAAAGGATCCGAACTTGAATTTCCGGCCCGAATAAAAAACGGATCCCGTGTCTTTTTTGTTAAAATCGTGATGTAGAAGCAATTTGTGAATTCCCTCCTAAACTAAATTGCCACATCAGCCAAGATGGCCAAATACAAATGCCACCTAGCCCAAATCCATCTCATTTATATATATAGATATAGATGCTATTGTTTCATACACCAAATTAAATGGTTAAACCTTAAACAAAGAATTGAGGCTTTGGACAGATGTTTTTTTAGAGTAAATTGCTAAAATAGTCCGTAACGTTTGTTTACATTTGCTAGATCCATCCAAAAAAAGATTTTTTCTCATATGAACCACTGGGGTTTCAAAAAAGTTGTTAAATCCATCCAAACTTCAGGGACGATTTTAGCAATTTAATAAAACAAACTTTTTTTGGATGGATTTAGCAAATGTGAACAAACGTCAGGGACGATTTTAGCAATTTACTCTATTTTTTTTATTTTCATCTTTTTATTATATCTCTTAATTAACATAAAATCTATTTATTTTTTTATTTTCATCTTTTTATTAAATTTCTTATTTAACATAAAATCTACTAGTTTTTTTTTTTTTGAACGGCGAATTTCTACAACAGGCGAATTTCTACAACGGCGAATTTTTTGAACGGGTTTCAAAAGCAGGTGCGAATCTATCGCCTGTTGTAGAAATTAACCGTTAAAAAAAAACTAGTAGATTTTATGTTAAATAAGAAATTTAATAAAAAGATGAAAATAAAAAAATAAATAGATTTTATGTTAATTAAGAGATATAATAAAAAGATGAAATAAAAAAATAGAGTAAATTGCTAAAATCGTCTCTGACGTTTGTTCACATTTGCTAAATCCATCCAAAAAAAGTTTGTTTTATTAAATTGCTAAAATCGTCCCTGAAGTTTGGATGGATTTAGCAACTTTTTTGAAAACCCAGTGGTTCATATGAGAAAAAATCTTTTTTTGGATGGATCTAGCAAATGTGAACAAACGTTAGGGACTATTTTAGCAATTTACTCTTTTTTTTATAAGCTGAAATTGTCATAACATGTATAATGTTTATTTTTTGTTTATTACACAAGTTATAAAATTAAATAATAATGATGCTTAGGATAATATAATTTATTTATTTATTTTTTTACGATCAGTTTATGTAATTTTTTACCTTTGTATTAATAAATCATATATTTATTTGATTATAGAAAACATGGAGTATGACGGTGTTGCGGTAAAGTGTGTTTTTATTTATGTTTTGATGAGCAAAATCGAATGGTCATACAAACCGAAAACATGTGGATATCGATTTTATCATACGAAGACTTTATCTTTTGGCTTTCTCTTTTGGTTACTATAAACTGACGGAATACGCGTTGTTTCCCCACCGCAACGTGCGGGTTGATTTCCACTAGTATAAAAAGAGTGTCACTGTCACATTTAGTGTATACTCTTTTCTGCAATTTCACAGATTAACGAGTAAACTTTGAAAATTTTTTTCTATAGCTGGTTGGGTTCCAGTTCTGGGTATTTGGAAAAAAAAAAAGAAAAAAAAAAAGAAAACCGTAATCTATGTACTTGGGTTGAGATAGGGTATAAAACCAGTTCTTTAAAATGCGGGTATTCTGGGTATTTGGATATTTGGGTTGAGATATCCATTCCATCAAATTCTGTGTGTGGAGTTTTATAATGTAAAGAGTATAAAAAGTGGTTGTGAGTGGAGAAGAGAGAAAATGTTACTGTTCATCTGTATATTTGGGGGGAGACTGTTCACCCCTTACAATTTTTTAATATATTTTGAAAGTGATTGTGAGTGAATGAGAAAGAAAAAGTAATGATAAATGTATAAAAATATTATTTAATTGAAAAAAGAGAGAAAATGTAGTATTTTTTAGCGTAATTTAGGTTTAGTGTAATTTATGGTGAAAATATGGTGTAATTGATGTGAATGCTCAAAAAACGGTTTTTTAAAATGCGGGTATTAATATACCCTGTTTTTGGGTTTTTTAATTCCTTATTTTCGGGTGTTTTTTTTAATATTACTAAATATGCGTTGCTAAATGTAAAAAAAAAATACACTAGCATAAATTAAAAAGATAGAAAATTAAAATTTTTACAAAGACATAAAACTGTAAAGAAAAAAAGTAAAAACATACGTTAAATATTCAAACGACTACAAAATGATGCACTCGAAAAAAATGGAGTTGGTTTGGTTATCGCCTTGCGATCAAATGTAATTCCAACTAGAACTCCAAACAGTGGCGGACATACAGTGTAAGTATGGGCAACCTCCGCTACGGCTTGGCGCTCCGGCGGTAGTGTAAATTTTGAAAAAATTTGACGTTTTTTCGATTTCGTTACCGCTTATTTATAAAACGTTACGGCTTGTCGGATTTTCTAGATCCGCCACTGACTCCAAAAGCACATGCTAGCGTAGCCTAAACTTAATTTGTGTTGGGAAATAAAGAAAATTCAAAGATCATCCTTGAATTGTGTTGGAATATGGACTTTGAATGGTATGCATACTCGTATTTATAAGAAAAATCAGTATTGGGTATTTAAAGGGAAAATGTTATAATATGCTACTACTGAAGCATGTTGATCTTGGTTGATAAAGGGAAAATGTGAAGTCACTACCAATGGAAGTTGCTACTAAAATGCAACTTACTCTTCATCTCGAATTTTTACAGAAGCAAGGAACTATCAAAGGATAGATATTCTTTCAGCAAAGGTAGGCTTGGAATGGAATGGAATGCAGGAGGATATTGGAGATGGCCTTCGTATTCCGAAGAGATGAAAAGGCCTTTGGGAAGGACCAAGGAACCTTGGGATTGTTATCAGACGGGGTACTGTCCACCCCCACCCAACACGACCGCCCACGTCCACCACCGTCCAGCACCACCACCATAGTCCGTACACCACAACCAATTTTTTTAGAAGTCTACATACATTAAAAAAACAAACAGTCTTCTTCTTGCAGACTGCAGAGGCTTGGTCCACATCTTCATCTACATATGTCTGCAGATGTGGTTCGCTGACTGCAGACATTTTACCTTTTAAAAAACAAACAGCACCTAAGACTTGTTGACTCACTAAAACTCAGATCAAATTTGGTCTGCTATAAGAAAAACAGAGCACTTTCGTAATGTAATAGAACAAAACTGGCAAAAACACAAAATAGCAACTTGACTCAGTGAGGAGGTTGCGTTCAACTCGGAATCAGGGGTGGCGGTGTAACAGGGGTGCAGCTATTAAGGGGCCGGGGGGCGCCAGACCCCCCGAACTTTTCGCTCAGTAGTGTAATACATGTATTCGTATAGAAATTTTTGGGTATACACGTTTTCGACCCCCTGGTTCTATAGAAATTTTTTGGTATATAAGTTTTCGACCACCCGTCGGAAATGTCAAGCTTCGCCACTGGCGGTGTTGTTAGATCGAGTATGAGATTTACTCCAAACATCATCAAACCTAATGTATCCAGTGATGGCGTGTGTGGGAGACATGGTTTTGATCGGATAGACGATATAGAGCTTCTGAATACAATAATGGTGTCGGTGTCATGTAACTCGGTTTATATGCTCGTAGTTTTTGCATATCAATAGAATAATAGCTAGATCTCGAGATATTAGAATGAACAAATAATGATGAAGCTAACTAACTCATGAAAAATGATAATCTCTAAACGATTTAGTTATAATCCAAATATATTATTAGTAAACCGAATGTATTTATAAACGAACAAAAAGTTAAGAATTATATGAAATTGTGCTTGCTCAAACTATACTGGGACTTATATATAGTAATTCAAAGGGTTTGACTTCAAATGTTATATATATATTTCTTTGTGTACAGAGTTACAACAGGATATGAATCTCCTACATTATTTGGAAAGAAAATATATATCAAATTACTAGAAACAAAGACAAATGTACCTGACTTACTCGCTGGCCACACGGATCACTTGCTTACCAACATTCTTGCCGGAAAATAATCCGACAAAGGCAGCGGGCGCACTTTCAAGACCATCGTTCATGTTTTCAATATACACAATCTTTCCCTGCTTGTAGTAACGCGTAATATCTTCCAAACAACGAGGGTATAGCTGCATAAAATCACTTTGAAGGAAACCCTTAATTGTTATACGCTTTGATATAACACTAAACATGTTCCTAAAACTTTGTTTATCAGTTCGACTGTTTTGAGAAACCATCCCACAAATGGCTACACGACCTTGGACCCTCATGTTTGCAAGTGCTGCATCAAGCATCGATCCACCCACGTTATCAAAATAGATATCAATTCCATGAGGAAAGTACCTGTTATGGTGAAATTACCACAAAACCCTTTGTAACTCACATAACATAACAGCCAGTTTTAACTACAATGTGGCGATGTGATACCGATACCAGAAATTAAAACAAAAACAATATCTATCTAAATCATTTAGATAAATAAGTTAAATGTCACGAAGCTATGATCAAAGAGTTTAGATATCTATAATATGAAAATTATTTTCTGAATTATGAAAATTATAAAATTGAACCCAAAAATCGTGCGAGACACATAAACCCGGAGATATTCACATATTGACAAGAACATGACTCTTTTAATGGCTTTCTTTGCGTGTTAATGAACACTCTATAATTACAAACTGAAAACAAGAAGTACAAATGTTTCACGTTTAAACTATAAAAGTTGATGTCAGTTTCTCCACTAATTTTAATCATTGGTATTTCGACCCACTACCGGTTTAGACTAAACCCAAACCCGCAAATTGTTGATGTTGTGTGATAAATTCACACCCTTCCTTACATAGGCTAATAGTACCTGGCCAAGGCTGCTTCAAGATCTGATTCTTCTTTGTAGTTGAAGGCTTCATCAAATCCAAGCTTATTCTTTAAAAGTTGTACCTAGTTAAGGGACCATTTAAAAAAAAAGTAAAAATTAGCCAGGTCATAACTCGTATGTCAGAACGAGGTGGCAATTCAAACTCATGTCTCAACTGGGTCAAGTTAGGGTGGTTTTTTGTTTTGATCACCAATGTAAAATTTTTGAACATAGCTAAAAAGAAATTGGTCATAAAAAGGATTATCAAATGCTTGAACTCGGATATTACTAAGTAAGCAAGCTTTTTATAATTTTATTTTAGACATTAAATAATTGTAAGATTCCCCCATTTTGCCACCTTTACGCATGGGTTCAAATCAAGCAACTGTTATATGACTAATGAAACATAATACTTTGTGGCTGGTGCCAGCACTTCCAACAACATAGCATCCATGTAACTTGGCTAGTTGACCAACAAGTTGACCAACCGCTCCAGAGGCTGCAGATACATAAACATAGTCTCCTTTCTTAGGAGCACAGACCTCAAAAAAACCAGCATATGCTGTGAATCCTGGCATGCCTGCACTCAGAATTTAATTATAACTAATAATATATTTGTAACCATTAATAAATAGTGTTGAAAGATTTGGAAAAAAATATGTTTTGGGTCAGCATCCCCCATTTTGATTCTAAACAGTGTTAAAATTTAAATAAGTGTGAAAAGAGAGATGGCATGGCACACACCCAGTAGGCCAACATGGTAAGAGAGAGGGATGTCATCATCTTGTTGAATTTTCCTCAATTGACTAGTGTTGAGGATTAAACTGTATTCTTCCCAATTTGTAAGCCCTGTTACAATCTCCCCTTTTTTGAAATTAGGGTCATCCGAATCCACCACTTTTGACACCCCAAATCCCTCTATTACCTACAAAAACAATCCTATCATACATTGTGGGTCGGTTGGGTCCAACATCATCAACATCAACACCAAAGTGTGTGTTCCAAGATTGACATCAACCTAGAAAAGACTTGTTTTATTTCTTGCACATTAATACTCATAAATTACAAATTATTACTATAACAATTGCCTCGTTTGTTACAGACTTACAGTCGCGTTTTTCTTTCACCTCACCGGTGGTCAGTTTTTTTTGGTCTTTTATTTTTTATGTCTTGTAGTGAAACATTTTTGTGTTTAGGTTCGTATGTTTCACTTTTGACCCTTCGAGTTTTGTCTTTAAGTTAATTTTTTCTTGGTATAAGTTTGCGTTGCCTACGTTTTACATCAGGTGCAGTATAAGTTTGTTTTTTTTTGTTTTACGATTTTTCCTGTTTTTGGTTGTCGTTTACTTACTACTTCAGTTTTAGGACCCCGCACCCGCAACTTAGGGGTTAAACACTAGTTTACAATAAAGTTACGCTTAAACTAAAAAAAATGTACTTCTATAAAATTGTAAAACAGGTCAACCAGCAAACCCGGCAGGTTGACCCAAACATAGTTGTCAATAGTAGCGGCTATAGCGACCGCTATAGCACGCTATGTAGCGAGGCGACCAAGTGTTGCTATCTGGGTCAGAGCTACCAATAGCGTGAATAGCGACAGTTAAGTTTTTTTTTAATGTAAATAGCAATCAGATATAGCTATAAAATAGCTGGATTTATAGGTTTTTGTTATATATACATGTAAAATAGCATATATACCAAGGTATTTTGATATAATATACATATAAAAATTTTCAAAATTCTTTTTCTAGTGTATCGCTATTTATAAAATAGCGGTCGCTATTCGCTATGTAGCATATAGGTCCCTTGTCGCTTCGCTATTAACAACTATGTACCCAAAGCCATGAATTGTTAAGGTTCGTAAGGCAGTGTCTGAAATTCACACCCATAGGAAAATATGTCATTGAACAGTCGAAAAATAAATTATTTAGAGGTCGAAAGGAGTCAAGCTAGGTAAATTTTAATACTGATACAGCCAACAAATCAACAATAGTTTTGCTAAAATCTTTTACAAAAGCTATAAATAACAAATTTCACGAAATATGTGAGGGTTATAGTCTAAATGAGTCGTCTTTTGGATTAAGTTGTTCTGTTTAAACATCTCATACATACACACATACGTACATAAGTATCTCACATTTTATATCCTAAGTAGATGGATAAACCTATGAGCCTGGAACAACTTAAAGTGTAGAGAGGCCCTGTCCAACCATGCAGTATAAAGTGGTACAGTACAAGACGCACCATCACAAACAAACAGGTTCTTTGGTTTGATTAATAAAAATACTTACAGAATTAGGGGAAAAAGGAGGGACATAAGAGGCTTGGAAGTTCTGCATACGACCACGCATGTAAGGATCACACGACAGATACAAGTTTTTCACTAAAACTCCATTCGATCCTGTCGGGGCTTCCAGTTTTATGTGATTCCCGAGCTTCAGTTCCATGTCCGACTCCGATGGAGATCCATTGATGTAGGATTTCAGTAGGATTTGCTTGTTATCCGCTGTTACCTCCATTTTACTTCAATCGTGGATGATGATTTGATGATAGAGGAGGAGGTGGTTGGTACAACTACATCGAGTGTACCAAATTAAATTGGTGGCTGTACCATCAATGTTTTTTTTTTTGAAAGGTATAGATCAACTGGTAGAAGAGTCCCCATAAGGCCGCAAGTCGCGTACCCACCCAAGTTCGAATCTCACCGGCCCGCAATGCGGTACCTCCCGGTTCGACCGGACCCGAGCCCCCGTGCGGGAAACCACCACAAGCCTCCGGGATCGAACCCGTGACCTGTGGGGTGAAAACCCTCACACCTCCGTGTAAACCAATTGGTCTACACCTCATCGGCAACCATCAATGTTAATAGCAAGTGTTTTATACTTTTATGTCCAAGGCCGGCAATTTCTTCACACCCAAATTCAAAGTGGGTTGTTGGTATTAAATTTACGAGTAAAATGCACGGATAATCTCTGTGATTTTGTAAAATAACATTTATAGTCATCAACTTTTGGAAATTACACTGGTGCTCCCTGTGGTTTGACAGTTTGTTATTCGGATAGTCCCTGGAGTAGATGACGGTTAGTTTTCTCCGTTAAGTAGATGTGAAATGACAAATTTACCCTTCATCTTCTCCACTCTATAAAAACAAAACAACCCCACCCACCCCCCCACCTTTCTCTCTGTTTCCCCCCACCATTGAACTCTTCGCTTGATAAGGGATTCGTTTCGCACAAAAAGATCTCGGATTTGTTCTTGTACATCTTAAACCGATACAGAGAGTTTTCGATTCAGTCTCCCATGAGCAACTCACCTAGGTTTTCAGCACTATCTTTAATGCCTTCAAGAGGCTTACAGAAAGGCAAAGTGTAATACCCATATGGGATTTCTGTATCTACTGAGGTTAGGGAGTTAACTTTAACAGATAATTGATCACCCATAAAATATCTATGGGGAAAACTACCAGGAAGATAATACCCATTAACAGTTTCAAGACTCAAACATGAAGATGAAGGGTAAATTTGTCATTTCACATCCACTTAACGGAGACAACTAACCGTCATCCACTCCAGGGACTATCCGAGTAACAAACTGTCAAACCACAGGAAGCACCGGTGTAATTTTCAACAGTTGGGGACTATAGGTGTTATTTTACAAAACTACAGGGACTATCCGTGCATTTTACTCTAAATTGTCTCAAATTAAGTGTTTTAGTGGAGGTTTGCACATTTTAACTAACAAATTCTTCCTTATCTAGTGTTTGGTACGCACGAATAAAAAGCGGAATGGAATGGATCATTACAAGGGAATGAAGAAAAGGGTGTTTGGTTGGTCAATGGAATGAAATTACTTATTCCTTAAGGTATTCCATTCCCTCAAAATCATTCCATCCACCTCATGTTTTTTTTTTTCATTCCATCTCCTCTTGCATCATTCATCAACAACACCACAACCCACCACCTTCGTCACCACCACCACCCACCACTGACGCCATCGCCGCCTCCACCCGCAACCCGTCACCGCCTCCGCCGCCACCTCGACAGCCACCATAGTCGCCGCAATTACCCGCCACCGTTGCCACCCACCGCCGCCACGGTTGCCACCCACCACCCCCAACAGCTGCCGCCCACCGCCACCTCCGGCGCCACTAACCACCACCGACAACCCCCCACCCCCTGTTCGCCGCCTCCACCGTCGCTCGCCGCCACCGCCACCGCCACCACCCACCATTGCCACCTATAACCACCCATAATCACTACCACCGACCACCACCACTCACTGCTGATTTTATTCCTTCGTTTTTCTTGCCTATCAAACAATACACAATAATAATTCATTTCATTCCCACATTGTAAACAAACAAGACATTGAATGGTAATAATCCATTGCATTCACTCGTCCATTCCATTCTGTGACAACCCGCAATTTCATGTTAATACTTTTACCTAACCACAGTTAGTTTAGACATACATTCATAGCACTGCATTTAACTAGGTTAGTTAAATGAGTCTAGATTGATAATTCGGGGAATTACCGGAACACACACAAGTTAATTCTCAAACGTTGGTGACTAACACGAATAATTATATAAGCGAATGGTTTATACGAAACTTATACGTTGCATGACAAATACGTGAATTATATGTTTTAACTGCAAACTGCAAGATGTTATGTGTTTTTTTGTGTAAAAGTATATAGTTAAGGGTGTGTTAAGGTTAATTAAGAAACTCTAATAAACTACTGAAACCCTAAAACTCCTCATAATCTCATCATACGGCAGTTGGTTTTCTCTAATCATTTTGGCTACACAAATCTCATACACAATCATCTACTCTCTGATCTTTCAACTCATCAAGAACAAACACTAGATTGAATCTAAGGTAAGTGTTTTGTGTTATATGTTGATAACTTTGTTCTTTTGATTCCATGCAAAACCCTAGATATCTAAACAATTGTCTTGTGTTTAGTTAATCATGCTTGAATGAATGTGTGATTCTTTGTGTATGAATGTGTAATTGTTTGTGTATGAATGAGTAATTGTTTTGTCAGATGCTAGAGATGTTATTGATATATTAGAACTGTTAATGTGTTGATTTGCCGTGTAGCATTGTTGAGATTAGGGTTTGATCGTACTGTAACTATTACGTTGAAAACTGCGATTTTGGTTTTGTTAATCCGAGGTTAATTGTTAGTCCGGAATTAAGTGGTTCGACTTTGTGAAGTCACAAAGTTCGGGTTATTGGAAGTGTTATATATTCCAAGTTTATGATGATAATAAGTTGTCCGAGTTCTTGTTACTTAATTCCGAGTTTATTTGGGTACCGAAATTGTATAATGGTCCAAGTTAATGTGTGAGTCCGAACTTGTTCACTTGGTCCGAGTTATGATAATTGTTCCGAACTACATATGTTGTCTGAGGTTATATGTAAAAGAGCTATGCGGTCCGAGTTTATAAATACATATGTTATCCGACTTTGTTATAAAGATCTAGGGGGTCCGGGTTTATTTGTTTAGGTTCTGAGTTATACATATATGTACCGAGTTAACATGAATCCGAGCATACTATATGTTCCGACCTTAACATATGGGTTCCGGATTTTGTATGGGGTCCGAACTTAACACATGGGTTCCGGGTTTTTGTATAGGTCCGAAATTAATATAAAATTTTCGAGTTTACCAAGTTCCATATGTCCGAGTTTAGGCATGAGAGTTCGAGTATATATGTATTGTTTTGGGTTTGGATGAAGTCCGAGTATAGTATAGTTGGTTCCGAGTTTATGAAGGAAATAAGGGAGTTCGAGTTATGTTTAATTGTTCCCAGTTATGTATAAATGTGTTTAATTGTTCTGAGTATATATGTGATGTCCGAGTTTCTAAAAAACACATTAATATCACCAACTAAGAGAAATCAACTGTGTGTGTTACTCTATGTTAAACTTGTAATTTGATCACATTATACACCAGGTTTTTTGGACACTCAGGGTATTGCAAAACCCTACTTGAATACGTACTTACACTTATTGTACATTAGGTCGCGTGTAACAATTATGTAGTGGTGGCGGTGCCAACGACAAGTGATCTGCAACTATTGGGTTGTAGACTTTTAGTATTTCTTGATCTTTAAATAGAGAAAAATGCCCGGATAGTGTAACAGCCCAGCGTAACCTGTCACACCCCAAAAACGTCGCAGCGGAATATATAACGTAGTGGAGACGGAAGTTGGTGCCCATTTATATCTTGTCGATCGATGCATTTAATTGTTGGACATTTTAGTATGTTTTAAATGTAAGTTATTTAAACATTACGTTTTAAGACACGACACAACCATGACATAGTTACGTTGTTTATGATCCTCATGGATCTTATTACATTCGTCCCAGAAGTTTTAAAAGGTAGTCCAACATTATTAAGTAACAAAACATGCATCAACAACCACAAGATACGCCATAATTTTCCCGAAGCCGAACTCAAGTACCTGTAGAACACGTTAAAAATCAAGGGTCAACACAAAGGAAGGTGAGTTCACATATTCACATACAACCAATTTTATTCCAAGGAAAACTTTCTGATTAGGTGTTTATTTGAAAACATCCATATAAATTTTAGAAAGTCCATTTTACTTCCTTACTAAAATCCATGGGCCTTCCGTCGCAGTTTCTCGAACCCGACAATATTGTTGCTGCCCAAGTTTTGTATATTAAATTATTGCGTCAATTTTCAGACTCGTATGTTAGCTAGACGATACGAACTATATATTAACCATGCAGGGATAATCAAAGCTAGACAATAAACATAATATTAATTCGTCGTTTGACATTGACACGGGGCGACCGGTCACGACGGGGTTGTCAACCCGATAGATCTACCAACAATTCATCGCGTACATAGGCGCATGGTTCTTTCTCGAAGAACAATACGATGTCTGCCTCACGTACAATATATATATATCCTACTAATATGACAATTTAATACACGACGATTTACGAATTCCCCTGTCACTCAAATGTTGAGACCCAGTCCGGAATTCATCTCCAATCCGTACGGTCTCGTTTCACTTAAGAAATACCGCACATACATTATTCATTCATCAAAAACGTTTTACTTCGAAACGTATAACTTATCAAATTCATATATTTTCAGCGAAAATATATATTTTATATTAAAAGGTATGTTTTATTTCGAAAACATTATTAAACCCTTTTAACGACGTGTTCCACCCCCAAAATATATACAAAACAGTAAAAAGAGGGGTTTAGTGACACTCACCTTTGGGTGCGTATTTTAAATAGCGCAATCCCAGAGATTGATTTCTACACATCCTATTATATATATATATATATATAGGAATGATTTTAAATCAGTACATATAACACAAAAATCCTAAGTTTCTCCGTTTCTTAGAATCATCACATAACTTTGAGATTTTCTCAAAAAGTTATCAATTTTATTATGTTGGCACGTTAATATATATATGAGTCCATATATATATATGTTTTTATGATTTTGCGACTTGAACAATTTTATTGGTGACCATTATTGTGTAAATCCGTTAACACTCCCGTTTATACGCAATATATCTACGATTTGCGCGTCGTAATATATATACATAAACGTTCACATAAATTATCATCGAAACACACGAAATCTTGTTAACTTATCTATTTTGTTATTTTTAAAGCAAATATACATAAAATATCTCATATGTATCAAATTTCATGCTCGACAAACAAGTTACACACTTAACGCGATTTTTACCGTTTCTACTGCACAAAACGTATAAATATATATGCATAATCCAATCTTTAAAATCATGTCAAAACTTAACATATTTTCACATTCTCATGTTTAAATCACATAACACATTTTAACACATAAGGTTTACCCAAATTTTTACCCATACTAGTGTACTTAGAAAAATGCGTATTTTAGCGATTCGGTAACGTTTTCGGGCGTCGGAAGTCACGTATGACCAACCAAACACCAAGTAAACTTAAAATTAGTTAAAATACTTATTTTTAAACTAAAAATATCAGTTTATTTACTGATCTAAATCAGTTTTATAAAAATCACTCGAAAAGCCGATTTTTGACCGTTTTAACGCATAGTTTTGCGTTAAACGTTACTATAATCATCCCAACTCGAAAAGACTTGATATTTTAACACAATACATGTTATTTACTGATTAAAATAATGGTTATAATCAAATTAGTGCAGTTTTTGTGTAAGTCACATAAATCATGCGATTTCACGTATTTTACAACTTTTAATGCACCAAGTATAACATGCAAAGCTAGCAAATATTATGACAAAGTTATAAGTCACTAAACACTTTAAAATAACTTCATTTTAGTGTTTATAATCTGCGCATAACTTATTTTTACTAAATCATACTCAAATCACCTTTTAAGATCACATATCATCATGCATGTTCAAGTAAATGCATCAAATGCATTCATAATACATCATCATCATTTTATATGCACTAAAATATATATTCAAGTTATATTTAAATCATGTTCAAGTATTCAAGAACAATCATATTCTACACATGATTATCATCCAAATCATTCATCATAAGTGCAAGACATGCACATTCTTACACATCTAAGACTTTTAAGCGTAAAAAATTCTCATGCATATATATATATATATACATACATACATACACGGCCATATACATATACATATGATTCTAAAAAAATCACTTTTCACTTAAACTCATTTCAAACCAAAAAGCTTCCATATCACAACCTTTAAAACATGCATGTAATCTAACATTCAAGTAACATGTTAATCAAGAATCACTCAATCAAAAATCAAAACATAATCACCTACACACACACCCACACTCACGGCCTCACATACATACACATACACACCCATTTCCATTTTGATTGAAATCTCATCCTTTATTGTTTTCAAGTTTATGTTAAATTCCAAGTTCAAGAGAAACTTTAATCATCTCTATCATCACTAAAAATCAAGAATGTATTTTTAAAATAAAGTTTATACCTTTCAAGTTTCTTAGTGGGTTTTGACTAGATTTTGGTGTTTAAAAGCTTGTTTCACCAAGAAACCTCCTTTAGATCCTTAAAACACCTTGTAATCTTCTTGGAATGAACTTTAACCTTCATGAACATGTTAAAATTTTCAAAAATGATGAGTTAGAGGAGGGTATTCGGCTGATTTCTTTAGAGAGAGAGAGAGAGAGTGTTTGAGTGAATATTTTAAATGGTGTCTTGAAAATATGAATATATGGGGTGTTGGGAAGTCTTAATCATGTCACCTCCCTTTTTGCCTAATGAATGGAGGAGAGAGAGAGAGAGGGGAATGGTTTGCATGGCAGCCAACACATGTTCCTTGTCTCCACACCTTCAAATTTTTCGAGATTATATGTATACATATACATATATATGTAATTTTGGTTAAAAACTGGTATTTTATCTAGCGTTTTAATCCCGTTTTAGTGCGTTTTAAATTATTTTTATCATTCTATAAAAATAATCTCACCAAAATATTATTAAAATAATATTTTGTTTGCCTGGACTGGCGACATTGCCTGTATTTGGCAGTATGCGCGCTGTGCTGCGCGGTACGCGCTTAAAATCGCAAAAATAGGAATTTAAGCGTTTTTATTTATTTTTATCATTCTATAGTAATAATATCATCAAATTATTACTAAAATGATTATCAGTTGCCTTGACAGGCTGTGTTGACAGTATTTTGTCGGTACACGCGATGCATCGCGCGGTACGCGCTTAAACTCGAAAAATAGAGTTTCTTAGCGTTTTAATTTATTTTTCCTCAAAAATAGGATTAAAA
Source organism: Helianthus tuberosus (assembly GCA_030545235.1). Classification (NCBI taxonomy): domain Eukaryota; kingdom Viridiplantae; phylum Streptophyta; class Magnoliopsida; order Asterales; family Asteraceae; genus Helianthus; species Helianthus tuberosus. Next base: position 106,379,813 of record CM060377.1, on the reverse strand, counting down.
TTATTATTCTAATCATAACAGACTATTTTTAGGATTTTAACACTGGTCGGGTCGTCACCGACGTTCGTTTCGCATTTTAACTGTTACGCGATAAGCGTTTATCTTATTGTTGCCAACATAATTTTTATCAAAGTTTAATTTTACCAACTCATTAAATTCCACTAATAAACATCATAACCAGTCAAATACAGCCCTGTTACCTATTCACAACACGTGTTACGATTGTATGGTACGGCCTGAAAAGCCGGGCGTCACAGTCTCCCCCTGTTTAGTAAATTTCGTCCCCGAAATTTTTACTCTACAGGTTTTGTTTTTTGCACTGGGTGGAAATAGAAAAAACAGGTCTAATGAATATAGTCTTATAGTTTTTGCGAGAAACTGGGATTCTTACAAAGAATCTTTGTAGACCTATATTACACACATCCTCAATTCTTAATCTCACATCTCAACGCTCTCCACCCTTTCCAAAGTCCAATATTTATGAGCACTAAATCAAGAAGATTAAGTCAAAATCCCACCAATTCGGGTTCTATATACGTATATTTACATATACATTACCCCGTACCTAAGATAGTCTGAGTTTACACCCGATTGATTCAACTCGAGATGGGCTCTCGAAAGAATCAAATCTCATAAACTCGTCTTCTTTCCTTCTGGCATTCATTTCAGATATCCACAAATTTCCAAATCAATAAATTTGCATACACGTCCAGAATGCTGTAATTGCCTGTCCGGTTATTAGCATAACTCTTCTAGCTCTACGTACTGCTTCTACGGTGCTTTGATAAACTTTCGTTTATCTTCCAAACAAATCTCTATAAAGAAAAAAATCAGTGTATTATCCATTATACACTTTCTCAACTGAACCCAATAATACATCATGTACACTACTCCATCCTTATGGTAGCTTGAGCCTATAAGTGACTGATCCAACTTAAGATGGGCTCTTGAAAGGACCAAGTCAATGTAGCTCAGCTTTTCTTCTCTCTGCTAGACCTAATAGCACCTCTGCAAGATAACTCCTTTAACAGAATCAAATCTTCAATCTGGAATCTCAATAGTTCCTTCAATTGGCCGTGTAATTCTTCTGTTGATCAATTGGCGACTTTTAACCTTCCCTCGATCCAGGCAAATCATGTCGCTGGTTTCCCAGATAGACTAGGGTCTGGTTAATCGTCTTTTGTAGATTTAGCTTATTAAAGTGGAAATCAACACTTCCATCCATACAAGGATTCAAACTGAGCAACCTAAATACTAGCGTGTTAATTATTATTGTAGGATAACTCTGCCGAGGGCATGTGAGTATCCTAATTTCCTTCGGAGTCCATCATACATGCTCCCAACTTTTCTTTCAAAGGTCTGAAAAGCTTCCTACTATCTTGCTGTCCAATCAATTTCCCTTTTCCTTTTGGGGTTATTAGTGTCGAAGGCTGCACTAATTTAGGGAAATTCTTAATAAATCTTCGGTAGCACCTAGCTAGTCATATGGATCATCATACTCCGGACAGGGTCTTTGGCATTCCTCATCATTCATCAACTCCATAGTTAACTTCAAACGTTACTCATGATTCCCCTTGGTTCGCACATAGGCAAGTATGTCGTCAATGAGTCTTATCACGAATTTATCCGATTAGGGTTCCCTTACCCTGTTCATGAGATTCATAATTATAAATGGCGCATTAATTTAGTCAAAAGGCATGACTAATAACTCGTAATGGCCAAATCACGTTTGAAAAGCAGTCCTCAGCATATCTTCGTCAGCAACCTTCAACTGATAATATCCCAATCGTAGATCGATCTTCGTGTAGCAGCTGGATCCCGGTAGCTTGATCGAACAAATCGTCAATCCTCGGTAAAAGGGTACCGATTCTTGATAGTCAACTTGTTCAGCTCTCTGAAATCCTCTCACATCCTGAAGGATCCATCATTTTTCCTCTTCAACAAAGCAGATGCGCCTCAAAGCGAAAAGCTTGATCGAATGAAACCCTTGTCCAGCAGTTCTTGAAACTGATTTGACATTTCTATCATTCTCAGACGGTGCTTAATGTATCAGGAGATTGTGCAATTGGGCGCAACACTGGGTACCAGATCGATTCGGAATTCGATCTGTCTCGCAGGGGGCAATCCAGGTAAGTCTTTTTAGGAAAAGCTTCTGGATAATTGCGAACAATAGGAATCTCTCCTATATTCCTACATTTGGCCTTCATATCCACCACGTTAACAAAGAACGCAGGATAGCCTTTTCGTAACAACTTGAGCATCCTCAAAACACTAACAACTCTCGACTATCAACACTCGACACTCGACACTCGACACTCGATCGGTCTCCATGAACAACTATCACTTCTCTACCGTCATCTGGGCGAGATATTCTATCTAGCTTCTTCAAGCGATAGTCCCCACTTTGTCCTTAGATAATCAGTCCATCCTCACATTTTCATCAAGGCTCCCCAGCTCTACTGGTAATAAATCGATACTAGAACCACGATTTCCAAACTAAATTCTATAACCGCAAACGACCTCACTAGTTTCTATCAACTTACCAATTACTAGTTCTATCGGGCACTTTATACTCAGCTTACTTGTTGGTGAACACAAAAATGGTTCAAAGTTTCTCGAACAAAACTCAAGTCAGCTTTGGTATTAAAAGTATGAACATAAATTGGTTTTTGATTCGAAACATACTGGTAACAATAGCAAGATCACCTCGTGCCTTCCCAGCGTTTAGTTCGAACGTTCTACTCCTGGCATTCTGACCCTTCATTTTCAGACAATCTCTCTCGAAATGTCCTTGCTCACCACACTTGTAGCATCCTTTAAGCGTAACTCCATCCAATGTACTCTCAGCATAACACTTGGGGTCACATGTCCAGTCCGACCACATCTGGCGCACTTTCTCCGCTTATCCTCATGAGTCTTCCTTTCAGAACTACTCCTGCCATCCCTGGCATTATCCTTTCCCGACTCTCTAGGGTTAGCTACACACGCTTCCTCCCATCTGTGTTCCTCACCACGCTTCTCATCAGTATCTTTCCTCGAACACTCTGACTTCCGCTTTCGCGAATCCCCAGATCTAGGCTCGGAATGCGGAATTATTTAAATGGTCGATCCGTTATGACGGCCCGACATCACGCATACCGTTGCCATATCATTGCATAGGGTACCAGTAAATGATCTTGGGTTACAACCCTGGATTGTTTTATGTGTACATCTATGTACTGTTCACAAAGTTAATGAAAAATCAGAATCATGCTCCGATTATATCATAACACATGAACTACTAAAACTTTCCGATCATTATATGTTGGAGCTTATGTGATCGTTGATACTTGAACTGGATTAGTTTTGATGTAGTTTGTAGCTTATTTGAAGTCTAGGGACTTATTTTGTAATTGTATGAAAGTAGCAAACCTGACCTAGTGTAGTTAAGATGCCAGCATAATTATAATTATGCTGGCAAGTCAGGATCTATATAAACTATTGTATTGTTGCCCTAGCCAAGCTTTTGGCCACACTTGGTGAATATTAGTGTTGTTTACATTTCAATCTCTACTCTTTGTGCTTAATCAGATTTCCAAGGTGCATTATTGATTTATCTTCTTGTTTGGATTCAATACAACACTTGTTGTATTCATCATACCATTAGCTTCATCTTCATTCTTGATTCTTCTTAACTTTCTCATAGTACAAACACCTAATCAATAGGTGTTTGGACTAAAACAATCAACCACTGTGGTCCGGATTGATATTGGGATCTACAATTTAGTATCAGAGCCTTAGTGCTCTTAGTTGTTGTGTTTTTGTTAAGATTTTTCAAAGTTTTGAAGGTTTTTCAAGTTTCAAGGTTTTTCAAATTTTTTGGACTTAAAATGGATTGATTTGGTGTGTTTAATCGACAGGTTGTTGTTAATCTGTGATTAGGGAGTCATTTTGGACATTTTGATGCATAGAAACATGGTTTTTGAGTCGTTTTTCGGTGATTAGAGGGTTTTAGTTCGTGTTAAACCCTCTGGTCAGTGTAGATAATTTTGAAGGTAGCGAAATTAATTTGAATGCAGCGAAGATATTTTTGAACATAGCGAACAATTTTTTGAACATCGCATAATTATCAATTTTGCCGATTAAAACTCGAGCGAAATTGCTGATTTCCGGCGAAATAGTGCCAAGTGTCCCTGTAGCGAATTTATCGAAGGCGACTTCGAGAACTGTGATAAAGAACCATAATGTTTTTATCACGGTGTTCGGCAAAATAAGCCAAATTAACGTGTGTGTTTATTGTATCAACGGAATTAGCTTTCTTCGCTCGTGCAGGACTTCTCCGCGTACCGGCGAAGACATTTGATCTGCGAAGACTATCGGCAAAATTCATTCTGTTCCACTAAATTCAGTCAGATCTCCGGCGAAGTTATCTATTTCGCCGGTGAAATTGCTCAACATCAGTTAGTTAGCGAATTTAACTTCTGATCAGCTTTCTCACGTCAAAAACAAGTCAAAATGTCGTTGAATCAACTAAGTCCAATTGCTCAAGCTGAACTTGAGACCGGAACCACCACAAGACCACCAAAGTTGAAAGGAGCCGAAGATTTCTGTACTTGGAAGAATCGAATCAAGTCATTCTTCGAATTCACCGACTACAATCTATGGCTTTCTGTCATCGCTGGACCCCACATTCCAACAGTGGTTCAAGGAGATGTGATAATCAATAACAACGACCCCACAACCTTCACTGATGAAGACAAAGCCCTAATCCAACGCGACCGTCGTGCACACGCTGCCTTAACCATGGGTTTGTCAACTGATGACTGTAATATGTTTGAAGAATACAGAACTGCTAATGAACTCTGGCATGCTTTGATCGAATACTACGAGGGAAATGAAGAGCTAATTTAGAGCAAAAGAGACATGGTGCAGAAGCAATACGACATGTTTGGTGGAATTCGTGGAGAAGCCTCTCTGATCATATCAGTCGTTTTCTGAATATGATGACCAAGTTGAAGAAGGCAGGAAATCCTGTCACTAATCGTGCTGCCATAAAGAAGCTTCTGGACTCACTTCCAAAAGAATGGAGCCTTCAATGCATGATGATAAAAAGGGATTTCCTCAACAACCCAAATCCTGTCACTCTGTCCGATTTAATCAACACTCTGAAAGCTTTTGAAATGGACGTCAACAAACACGAAATGAATACGGCTGGTTACTCCCCAAAGTCAGCTCAGACTTCTACTGGACTAAAGAATGTGGCATTTCTAGCTTCAGGAGGCACCAGTAAACAAGCTTCCGAGATGTCCTACTTTAACGTTTCCGCAAGCGAGTCAAAGACTCCACAATCTAGTGACAAGGCTGCCGGAGTTGGTGATACTCAAGCTTTGAAAGTGTAATCTGAACATGTGGCACTTTTTAACATGTTTCTGAGTAGATATGAAGCTTTAATGTCTGGATAACTCAAGAAAGAGATGCTCACTGCTGAAGACATGTATCAAGTTGATCCAGATGACATGGAGGAGATAGATTTGAAGTGGCAGATGGATATGATCTCTTTAAGGTTGAAGAAGTTTCAAGATAAGACTGGGAAGCGTCTAGGTCTTGGAAAAGCTGGTTTTGACAAATCCAAGCTGAGATGTTACAACTGAAAAAGTTTGGGATACTTCAAGCGAGAGTGTCCTTTGCTGAAGGAGGGAAACTCTGAAGCTGCTCCTACCATAAAACCAATTGCTATCAAAGAAAACAAGAACAATGCTACTCCCAACACACCAAAAGATCTGGTTATTGAAGATTATGATTGGGGTGAAGAAATTGCTGAAGCCAAGGAACAAGTCAACAAAGATCTCATGGCAAAGATCTCAAGCGGGTCGTCATCAAAACAGTTTGAGAAACAGGCTGCTGGAATCCCAAAGGGGGACAACATTGCTGATAAGGGTCTGAAAAGCATTCTCACCTCCCAAGAACCTGAGAAAGAAAAGAATTCTGAAGAAGCTGAAAAACCCAAGGAGCATGTTCCTAAGGAGTCATCTGATGAGAAGAAAGAGAAGGGAAAAGTCTCAGCAGCAGCAATGAAAACCGAATCCTCAAAGGAAAAAGCTGACAAAGACTTGGTAAATAGCATTCCACATAACTTTAAAGTAAAGTTATGCACACCAGCATGCGTTGATGTCTTGGCACACTACAAATCTCTTAATCTAGAATTTGAGAGGCAAAAAGACAAAGCTTTAAAATTTAATAAAGAACTTAAACAGAACGAGGCCGCATATCAGAGAAAGTTGAATTCAACTTTAGCTGAAATGCAAACTCTAAAAGAATTTGCTTTTAGAAAAGATTTTATCATCAACGATCTCACAAATAGACTAGAAAAAGCTTTGAACGAAAATAATAAATTACAAATTACCATAGACAAATGGAATGTCAGTCAAAAGGCCTTTACTGACATCAAAAACTGCCAACGACCAACGTATATAAAAGACGGGATCGGGTATAAGGATAGGCAAGGAAATGAAAGAAAACTTTTCTTTCCACCACATAGCAAAAACTATGTGCCTATGCCAACTCCTCATCCCGACAATGATTTCATTGATGAAAAGGCCTCTGTAGAACAAAACGATTCTTTCAAAAATGAAACAACTGCTAACATTCCTAAAAGTAATGCAGATCTAATTGTGTGTAAAGAAGATGTGTGCGATGAGGATGGAGACTGTGACGGTTCAAAAATAGGAATAGGTTATTCAGGCGACAGTTATTCCACCGTTAACTGGTTCGCCTGGAACTGTTCTAAGAAAAACAATACTCGGGATGAATGTAATAATTTAATTAGGACGGATGACTGTAACGGCCGTGTGCCTAAATTTAACTCTTTGGATGACTGTAAGGGCCATGTGCCTACATTTGAGACCCGTGATCGTGAACATGCTATGTTTGAATGTCATGATTTAAATTCTGCATTTTGTGATGATAAAAATGTTTGTGAATCTCCTGTATTTGTGCGAGAATTGAAAAAGAATAGCTTTGGAAAATTCCTCACCGAGGAAATTACAGAATTTATTCCATCTCGAACAGGTATGACTGACTCAGAGAAGAAAGTCGATAAAGATAGCAGCAAAGAAGATTCAAGCTTTTCTGCCTCAGAAAAGGAAGAAGAGACTTCAAGTCCTGATGAAGAACAAGAATCAGAAAATTCAAGTGAAGATCAAACAACAGAAGGTGAAAGCTCAGAAGATTCAAGTGACGAAACAATTGAAGATCAAAATTCGGAAAGTTCAAGTGAAAATCAGAGCTCCGATGATTCAAGTGACGAAGCAAGTGAAGAGCAAAATTCAAGTGAATATCAAACATCAGAAAGTTCATCAGATTCCGACAATGATGAAGACTGTTCAGAAGATGAAAGCCGAGTTGACAAGAAAATGAAGAAAACCGAGAGCTCAAGATACACCGCATCAAAAGATTCTTCAAAATGCTCAAGACACTCATCACATACATCATCTTCTAACACCAAAAATCCCAGACCTAAATGATGTTTTCGCTGTGGTCATTTAGGACATACAGCGAAACATTGTAAAAACAAGAATTTTTCTAAACCAGAATATGATTTTGTTAAAAATTTCACAGATCAGCTTGATTACCTTAAGAAATCTGTTAAAAATCTGGTTAATTCAACAGCTTATTTTTGGAAGCAAAAAGAGGACATCGTGGGCCAAAACCTTGATAGATCCAAAATGAAGCAAATCTGGGTTCCCAAATCAAACTAATTTGTGTATATACTTGTATTTCAGAATAAACTCCAGAAATGGCTTCGAATGCTCATGGAATATATCTGGCATGTCGACAGCGGATGTTCAAGACACATGACAGGCTTAAAGGAACTTCTGAAGAATTTTCGTTTTATTGATGGTGATTTCGTGCCATTCGCTGGAGACGAGAAGGGAGGGAAGATCATTGGAATAGGAGATGTTGTGTCTAAAGCACTTACTTTGGAAAATGTCAACTATGTACCAGAATTGTGCTACAATCTTATGAGCGTATCACAAGTCTGTGATAAAGGAATATCGGTGCTTTTCAACGACATGGAATGTTTGTTTCTCAAGCCTGAATATGTCGTTCCTGTAGAGATGATCATGCTCACTGCTACAAGACAAAACAACACATACGTGCTCAACATGAAAAACGCCAAGACAAATGATAACTTGACTTGTTTAATCTCAAAGGCTTCAGAATCGGAGTCACTTCTTTGGCACAGGCGATTTGGGCATGTAAATTTCAAAAATATGAACAAACTCTCTAAGTTAAACTTAGTAAGAGGACTTCCGATAAAAGAATTTCCTTTTTCTGAAAAATGTATAGCATGCGCCCAAGGAAAGCAACACAAGAAATCGCACAAGTCCAAAGCAGTGAACATGATTACTGCGCCTCTTCAGTTGATGCATATGGATCTTTTTGGTCCAATAAGTGTTAAGAGTCTTGCTAAAAGTTCTTACTGTTTGGTGATTACAGATGATTTCTCTCGTTTTTCATGGGTTTATTTTCTTGAAGCCAAGAGTGAGACAGCTGATATCCTTAAGTCATTCATTCCCTTGATTGAAAACGTAACCATATTGAAAGTGAAGTCGATCAGAAGTGATAACGGTTCCGAATTTAAGAATCAAACCTTCATATCCTTCTGTGCAGAAAAGGGAATTCATCTTCAATATAGTGCGGCGAGAACTCCTCAACAAAATGGAGTCGCTGAGCGAAAGAACAGAACTTTGATCGAAGCCTCGAGAACCATGCTGGTGGATTCAAAGCTTCCAATCATCTTTTGGGCAGAAGCGGTAAATACAGCATGCTACGTTCTGAACAGGGTTCTAATTGTAAAATCTCACGGAAAAACTACATATGAACTTCTTTTCAAAAGGAAGCCGCTTATTGATTTCTTCAGGCCGTTTGGATGCTCTTGCACTCTTCTAAACACTCAAGAGAATCTCATCAAGTTCGAAGCAGTGGGTGATATCTGCTATTTCATGGGATATTCATCCACTCAGAAAGCCTACAGAGTCTACAACAAAAGAACAAAGATGGTGATTGAATCGTATTACGTTGACTTCCAATAAGGAAACTACACTAACACTGGAAGTATTCCCGATTGGTTTTATGATGTGGGTGTGATTTTCGACACCTTCGAAATTCCAGAAGATATTCCAGAAGCAGAACCTGCAGAAGCTGCTCAAGTTGAACCTCTGTTTGATTCTTCAGATATTGGTTTAACTCCTTTCACTACCCGTTTCTCTCCATTTTCTGCTGATCCACTTCTCTCTGTGGATGAAGTAAATGGTGACACTTCACCTGAGAACACCCCTGAAAACGGTGCTTCTTCTTCACAGGCAAATGTGGATGAACCAACTCAAGAAGATGACCCTCCAGTAATCTACGTTGACGAACACTTCACCAACCTTCCGCAGCAAATTGAGACTCACACAAATGCAGGATACAAGACAAATCGCAATCATCCTCTTGAGAATGTCATAGGTGCAGTAGAAGAAGGAGTACGTACACGTGGTCAGTCATCAAGCATCAACAAAGGGCTCTATGCAGCTTTTCTCTCGCAGTCCATGCCTTGTGACATTGAAGAGGCCATTCAAGACTCCAGTTGGGTTCAGGCCATGCAGGAAGAACTATCTCAATTTCGCAATACCTGAGGGAAAGTTTCCGATTGGTACAAAATGGGTCTTTCGCAACAAGATGGATGATCGTGGAGTAGTGATCAAGAACAAGGCTAGATTGGTGGTGCAGGGTTTTCGTTAGGAGGAAGGAATTGATTACGAAGAAGTTTTTGCTCCAGTTGCAAGATTAGAGGCAATCAGAATATTCCTGGCATACGCATCATACAGGAATTTCAAAGTTTTCCAGATGGACGTAAAGAGTGCTTTTCTGTATGGCACGGTAAAAGAAGAAGTCTACGTGTGTTAGCCTCCGGGATTCGAAGATCCTCATTTTCCAGGTCGCTACTACAAGTTGGACAAAGCCCTATATGGTCTTCACCAAGCTCCACGTGCTTGGTACGAGACTTTGTCAACTTATCTTTTGAAGTGTGGGTACACCAGAGGAACGATCGACATGACTCTCTTCACCAAACGAATCGGAGAAGACGTAATGCTGGTTCAGATTTTTGTGGACGATATCATTTTCGGGTCAACAAATGAGGAGTCGTGTAAAGAATTCGAGACCGTCATGAAGGCAAAGTTCGAAATGAGCATGATGGGAGAACTCACGTTCTTCTTAGGATTAGAAGTGAAGCAAAAGGAGGACGGTATTCTTATTCACCAGGCTAAGTACATTCAGGATATTCTCGCAAAGTACAACATGAACGACTGCAAAGTTTCTAGCACCCCGTTCGCCTCTCAGACGGAGCTTACTCTAGATCCTCAAGGAAAACCAGTGAATAAGTCCTTCTATCGCTTAATGTCAGGCTCTCTGATGTACTTAACTGCAAGCAGGCCTGATATTATGTGGGCAGTCTGTCTCTGTGCTCGTTTTCAGACAAATCTCAAAGAATCACATGAAACTGCTGTGAAGGGCATCTTCCGCTATCTTAAAGGAACTCCGAAACTAGGTCTTTGGTATCCTAAAGATAGTAATTTTGGTCTTATTGCTTATTCTGACAGTGATCATGCAGGTTGTAAAGTGGATCGAAGGTCTATATCAGGAGGATGTCAATTCTTGGGAAATCGTCTGATCTCTTGGCAAAGCAAGAAGCAGACAACTGTGTCCACCTCCACTGCTCAAGATGAGTACACTGCAGCCTACAGTTGCTGTTCACAAGTTCTTTAGATACAAAATCAGTTGTTGGATTATGGAATCAACATCATGAAGACTCCGATATTCATCGACAATGAAGCATGTCTGGGAATTGTGAAGAATCCAATCCACCACTCAAGAACAAAGCATATCGAAATTCGTATTCACGCAATTCAAGATGCCTACGAGAAAGGATACATTCAAGTGGTGCCAGTGGATACAACACAGCAACGGGCCGACATTTTCACAAAAGCCTTTGATAAAACCCGATTCAACCAGCTGGTAACCTGGTTGGAAATGGTTAATTTCCTTGAGTGGAAATGAATCTGGTTTTCCAAAATTGTTTGTAAATACTCTATCCTTTGTCCATATTAAAAAAAAACGTTTGTTAAAAGTAAAACAAGTATCGTAAAACGTTGCCCACCAAAAAGATTTTCTGAACTTTAAAATTTCATTTTCGGGCAATGGACTTTCGAAAATAAAGATTTTAGGGGGGATATTCCAGAAAATCAAAATTAGATGCTTGTGTCTGACTCTTGTTAGAGGAAATGATAGAAAATTGCTAACACTTTGTCATTTCTTGAAAAACAGAAAACAAAAGAAATCAGGGTACCAAGCAACGACGTGTCGGTAGATTCAGCAACACCAACGAGTAAAGTGCTGTTAGGGAGCAAAACATAACATCTACATAAGGATTCTGGCTTTTCTCAGGCATTACGCATCATTGTGGGTAACACGTTGCGGCATATGGCTTAATGGTCTTAAATCTTGCGTTGATAGATTGCCAAAGTCTGAGATTTCGGGTCTTTATATTGGTATTTCATTCGGGGATATCATAGTTGTTCATCTGCTGCATCCAGATACATGCTGACCTAGATGCTATGATATCTTTTCAAGAAAAGAGCCAAAAATGGCCAAAACCTTAAAACAGATTAGTTTGGTCTCTCTGCTGTACGAAAGTACTGACCTGTTCACCAAACTATCTATCATCAAATCGTACCAAATCTGGTATCTGTCTCCGCCCTCGGTAGTTTTTGGGATCTCTGCTGTACGAAAGTACTGACCTGATCACCAACTCTATCGTTGAAATGCAAAATGAATGAATCCAATATACTCACCTGTTATGATGAATCTTTGTGCATACCTTGATCGCGAGGGTATGTCCTGATGTGGGACTCACGGGCGTAATGATTCTATTCTCAATAGCTTGTGTGGGGGCCATAGAACTCTTGTCAATATTACCAAAAACATGATAAACGCGCTCTCCGAAGGCATGTTGAAAGAAGGATGCATGGATTTAAGCGGACAAACATACTGACAGTTTTTCTTGTGCCTTGTTTCGCTAATAATAATAATAAATAAGGATTTGACAAGTGTTGACAATATGATCTTCTGCAGGTAAGTCGACAAGCGTCAAAAGAAACAAGAAAATCAGCAACAATGGAACCTCCCAGTATTGATAAACGAAGTTCGGAGTCAAAATGGCCCAAATTTTCTCTAGTGTGTGAATATTTCATAATTTTTACTATTTTTAGCAAAAATGGGCACGTTTTTCGAGAAAGTTTGAAATTCACGAGCGAATTTAAAAGTTGATTTTGAAATAGATTGGTTACCAATATTCACGGTGAAATAAAGATACCAGCGAAATTATTAATTTCGCTGGTCATCTTTTTTTAATATATAAGGACATAACCGACCTATTTTCAAACTTCTTTTTTCTCTATAACCGGTTCATAATCAAAACTGTTCAAAGACTCTCATCATTCAAAATTTTCAATCTAATTGTTTGATCAAGATCATAGGTAACATATTTTGTTTTACTCATCATTTACAGATCAATATATGTGCCGGATTAGGTTAGATTTTGTTAAGTATGGTTTCGTCTTGAAGTTCATAACTTAGGATCTTGAATCGATAGATTTTAGGATGTGTTGTGAATGCTTATAACTGATTCAACTGTTATTTCGAGATGTTCAAATCATGGTAGAACTGGCTGAGATAAAGGGTGAACATTGAGTGTGATCTGTTAGGGTATAAGAGAGGTTTATCAAGAAATTTTTGGGGCCAGCGAATTTACGATGAATACAGCGATGACTCTCGCGAATTTATCTTGAGTCAAGGAATCTCAAAAGTCTCGAACACGAGTTCGAGCAACCGGCGAAATAATCTATTTCGCCGATAAGTCGGCCTAGACGAATGTCTTCGCTAGTGAAGGTGTTACGTGACCAAACTCTGTCTTCGCCGAAGATCATCATCGAAATTAAATTCAAATCACATGTTTATTACTGGCGAAATCATTCCTCACCTGCTTTTGTCACCGGCGAAAATATCTGATCCGTGTCATAACCATCAGCAAAATTTTGGATTGTTTCCTTTAGTCGTTGCCGGCGAAAACACACATGATCCGATATTGTCGCCGGCGAAATTGCCTGGTCTCGATAACTATCATCAGCGAAGATAACCTTTTTGGGTTATCAGCGATTTTGATTCTTATTTTTTTTAAAGTTTTGTAAATATTTTTTTAATACTAAATTTAAATTATCTTTTATATAACCTAATATTCTTGTAAATATTATCAAACTTCATTTATCCTTATACCTAGGTGTAAATATTGTCGTAAAAAGATTCTAACTTGGCTCGTTTGTTGTGTGAGAAATAGGATGGTGAAAATTGTCAAGTGGGATAAGACTCTGAAGCATAATCAGAATATCAAACTTGAGCAAGTACCACCGGATTTTGAAGACGTGGCAAAATGGATACAATCAAGCAGGATAAGTTACGCGGTTCAAACGAAAGTTCCTATTTATCGAATTCATATTCAAGAATTCTGGCAAACAGCGAAACCTGAAACTATTAACAATGCCAGAGGGATATCTGCAACAGTCCGCAACAAACGTGTAATTGTAACTGAAGAAAGGATTCGCACTATTTTGAAACTGGGAGATAACGCACAAGATCCGATCAGCTTGAACAAGGATGATGTTTTGGATGGCTTTCGTGGTATGGGGTACATGGGAGACTTTAGTCAAAAGGAGATCAAAAGAAATGGGCTGACGAGGGATTGGAGGTTCATAGTACACGTAATTGCCATGAGTATAGCTCATCGTAAAGGTGGATATGATGGCCTGAATCTGGAGTGTTCGGGAGCAATGTTGAACTTATGTTTGAATCAAACGTTCAACTTCTCTGGACTAATCTTCAACTACATGCTCGAGAATACAAGAGGACATACTTGGGCAATGTATCCCAGATTCATTCAGATGCTGATCAACGATCAATATGATAAACTGCCGCATGATGGAGGCCTCTTCACCTTTCATGTTCCCACCAGTCGACAATATACAGAGATCAAAACGAACGAATGGGTGATGTTACACGACTGGATGTATACTGCTGAAAGACAGCCGTTGGTCAAAGCAGCTTATAAAAAGTACAGAGAAGCAGTTCAAGCAAAACAACAAAGAATCGCGCAAGCTGAGGAAGAGGTCGTAGAAAAAGAAGAAGAACAGTTGAAAAGAAAAAGAAAAGGAAAGCAGGCGGCCGACGACGAACCTCCAAAGAAGAAGAAATCATCAGAAAACCCAGAAAGACTTATGGGAGCAAGCTTCAGAGCCGCAGATTCAGAAGAACATCGTCGTCACATTCAAGATATGCGGGAAATTCATGCAATGTAAGAAAAGGAAAAGAGAGAAAAGAAGCTTGCAAGACGAGAAATGTCAGAATCTGAAAGACCAGTTGTAGTAACAGAAGAAGAGCAAACATTGGAAGATTTTGTTGATACACTATTAACCGATCCAGAAGAAACCTCTACAAGCAAATCAACTCCCCCTAAGAAAACCGATGAAGGACCTTCTAAGTTTCCCCAAGTGAAACCCACAAGGATTTCAAAACCTCCTGCGCCTCCACAAAGAATTCGTCCATTTCAAAATCTGTACGACAAACTCGTCAAAGAGATCGGTGCAACTACAGCTAAAGAAATTTGCCTCCTCAAGAACCAAGTAAATGATACAAACATCCTGAGAGAAAAGATGAAGGAGCAGAGAAAGAAGAACAAAGAATTGCATGCCTATGTCACTGGACAATCACAGTACATAAGGTTTCAGCAACATGGAATAGAGAAGCTATACAGAATGATGAAGAAAATATGTGCAAAAATTGAGATAGAGCCCATGTTCTATTTCGCAGAAATCTTCGACTTTGAGGCCTTTAAAGAGGAGGAAATAAATAGAAAGAAGAAAGAAGCTGAAACAAAGAAACGTTGTCTTGAGTCGACAGAAAAAGTAACTGAAGGAGACGATAGCGACGAAGAAGAAATGGATAGAGATGAAATGCCTGCAAGATTTATAGAGTGGGGATTGGAAGAGGAAGTTATTTATGAATAGGAAGATGGAAAGACATTCACCCCACAACACCCAGAATGGTTTAGAAGGGAAAGAGAAAAACTTCCTGATTTTTATCAGGTAGTAACTGTTGAGAAGACAGAAGCTACTGATAAAATCATTAGCTGGATGTATAGCAATCTCAAGGGGATGTTTGTGGTCAAACTAAGAGGCGGTGTGATTCAGTACTTCAGAACTGGGTATGATCTGTTTTCTCTTCCCAGGTGGGATCTTCGTGAACTTGGCCGACTGGATATGTTAAATCCAGAGGATAGAAGCGTTGGGGGGGGGGGACTTTGAGCGCATAATTGCGAAAGAATGCAACAAAGGTTTCCCAAATTTCAAGCCGCAGCGTCCCAGAAGGAGAGTATGCAAAAAAACAAAAGATCCTATTACTGGAAAAGGCAAAGTGATGTGGGTTATCAACCCTGCAAAAGTTGTCACAAGAATTAAGCTCCCAGATGAAGTTCCAGTTTGTCTAAACAACTTCAAGAAGTGGTTTTATGATAGCCATACTTGTGAAGCGGTGATCCGATCAAACAAAAATGAAGATATTAGAATATTGGATCCAATGGATGTCTTCATGTTCGGACTCTCTGATTTAACGGTGCTGAATGCAAATCGTATAAATGTTGGAGCTGGAAACGCCAATCTAGAAGAGGCCATGCTGTTTCAGAGGGAAGTGGATAGAGCCTGGAAGAGAAAACGAGAGATGCTCGATATCATTGATAAGATCAAGAAAAGAAAGGATGCAGATGCAAAGAAAAAGGAAGAAAGGAAGAAGAAAAAGCACGAGAGAAAGAAAGAAAAGTCTTCCTCATCAACAAAAGAGCCCACCACAACTTCTCAAGCAACGTCATCACCTCCGGCCTCATCCACATATGAGGCCATTATGGAGGAACCACCATCAACACGTGAAGCTGTTTTAACACAAGAAACTCCTGCAACTACGACCGAGGTACAGGCAACACCAGAAGCAACAGGGAATGCAGAAGTCCCTCCAGAGCCAGAAAAGAACGCTGCAAACAATCCAGTGGAAACTACTGAAGAATGAAAAACAAGTATGCAACGATCTAGGGGGATATTGTTGGAGCTTATGAGATCGTTGATACTTGCACTAGATTAGTTTTGATGTAGTTTGTAGCTTATTTAAAGTCTAGGGACTTATTTTGTAATTGTATGAAAGTAGCAAACCTGACCTAGTGTAGTTAAGATGCTAGCATAATTATAATTATGCTGGCAAGTCAGGATCTATATAAACCATTGTATTGTTGCCCTAGCCAAGCTTTTGGCCACACTTGGTGAATATTAGTGTTGTTTACATTTCAATCTCTACTCTTTGTGCTTAATCAGATTTCCAAGGTGCATTATTGATTTATCTTCTTGTTTGGATTCAATACAATACTTGTTGTATTCATCATACCATTAGCTTCATCTTCATTCTTGATTCTTCTTAACTTTTTCATAGTACAAACACCTAATCAATAGGTGTTTTGGACTAAAACAATCAACCACTGTGATTCGGATTGATATTGGGATCTACATTATATCACCTGAAGGGTTTCCAATTATGTGTCCCACCAAAACCATGCCCATGAGCATCACGTCCACGTTCCTGGCCATTATTTTGGTTAGCATCGCGCTGTTCCATGATAGTATTAACGTGTTGGGCTATGAGTTGTGCCAACTTTTTCAGGGTAATAGGTAGTCCAGAATCCTGTCTCGCTTTTGGCGGCATTTCGTCGTTTCTATTATTTGCAACAATAATAATCACATAAAACAATAACCAATAATAATTCAATCATTAAATGGTAGTGGACCAAACATTGCGCATGTATAATATCCACATATTTCTGAGAACAATTTTTAAACCAAAAGGAACCCATTCGATATTTATACCAGAAATTACAAATCTTGTTTTTAGTACGAAGACTAATCAAAATTCGGCATGTCTACATCAACACCCGCAACAAGTCTATATGAAATTTCCTCCTAAATATCTGAAAATTTGGCAAGCAAGCCATAAATAGGGTTCATCAAATGGGACATACAAAACAAACAACAGAAACAACCAACAACTAATGCTTCAATCCCTGGAAGTCCAACATCTTCCTATCAAGCTCTTCTAGCTCATCATACTAGCCCATCTGTCCTTCTAAGTCCTTCATCATCTCCATGCCTCTGCGTAACGTGGCGAACTGACGATCACAGTGAGAGCGATTGACCCAAACCCCTTTCTGCCTCTTCAGAGTGGACGCTATCTCAACTCTCGAAGTCGATGCGATTTCTCTAACGGGTCGAGTCCTCTTCCTACAGCGAGTGTAGACTTAATAGAGGTGTAACAAAACACGTGACTCGAATAGCAGAACAAACAATTCTGTAACGACTGACGAAAGAATCTCAAGCGTAGGCTCGACAGCATCAGTGAGCAGGACTACTGATGGCTCTATAGGCCGAGACGTGACATATCGTAACCGTACAAAGTAAGTGTGTGATCAATATGAATAGTAACACATAAGGCCCAAATACACAGAAAATCACGTATGCACATAAACACATAAGGGTTTTCATACATGATAAAATTTCCATATTCATTTAAAATCTCAATAGAGGTGTAACAAAACACGTGACTCGAATAGCAGAACAAACAATTCTGTAACGACTGACGAAAGAATCTCAAGCGTAGGCTCGACAGCATCAGTGAGCAGGACTACTGATGGCTCTATAGGCCGAGACGTGACATATCGTAACCGTACAAAGTAAGTGTGTGATCAATATGAATAGTAACACATAAGGCCCAAATACACAGAAAATCACGTATGCACATAAACACATAAGGGTTTTCATACATGATAAAATTTCCATATTCATTTAAAATCTTGGCTTCGAGAATTTTGGACTTTAAATCTCAAAATTCTTCGGTTGAAGTCTAGTGTTTTCCCCCCGAAAACATCTAGTTCGCTAACAACCAATAGCTCTGATACCAACTTCTGTCACACCCCAAAAACGTCGCAGCGGAATATATAACGTAGTGGAGACGGAAGTTGGTGCCCATTTATATCTTGTCGATCGATGCATTTAATTGTTGGACATTTTAGTATGTTTTAAATGTAAGTTATTTAAACATTACGTTTTAAGACACGACACAACCATAACATAGTTACGTTGTTTATGATCCTCATGGATCTTATTACATTCGTCCCAGAAGTTTTAAAAGTTAGTCCAACATTATTAAGTAACAAAACATGCATCAACAACCACAAGATACGCCATAATTTTCCCGAAGCCGAACTCAAGTACCTGTAGAACACGTTAAAAATGAAGTGTCAACACAAAGGAAGGTGAGTTCACATATTCACATACAACCAATTTTATTCCAAGGAAAACTTTCTGATTAGGTGTTTATTTGAAAACATCCATATAAATTTTAGAAAGTCCATTTTACTTCCTTACTAAAATCCATGGGCCTTCCGTCGTAGTTTCTCGAACCCGACAATATTGTTACTGCCCAAGTTTTGTATATTAAATTATTACGTCAATTTTCAGACTCGTATGTTAGCTAGACGATACGAACTATATATTAACCATGCATGGATAATCAAAGCTAGACAATAAACAGAATATTAATTCGTCGTTTGACATTGACACGGGGCGACCGATCACGACAGGGTTGTCAACCCGATAGATCTACCAACAATTCATCGCGTACAATACTTAACTGATTAAACGACATCATGGGCGCAGGGTTCTTTCTCGAAGAGCAATACGATGTCCGCCTCACGTACAATATATATATCCTACAAATATGACAATTTAATACATGACGATTTACGAATTCCCCTGTCACTCAAATGTTGAGACCCAGTCCGGAATTCATCTCCAATCCGTACTGTCTCGTTTCACTTAAGAAATACCACACATACAATATTCATTCATCAAAAACGTTTTACTTCGAAACGTATAACTTATCAAATTCATATATTTTCAGCGAAAATATATATTTTATATTAAAAGGTATGTTTTATTTCGAAAACATTATTAAACCCTTTTAACGACGTGTTCCACCCCCAAAATATATACAAAACAGTAAAAAGAGGGGTTTAGTGACACTCACATTTGGGTGCGTATTTTAAATAACGCAATCCCAGAGATTGATTTCTACACATCCTATTATATATATATAGGAACGATTTTAAATCAGTACATATAACACAAAAATCCTAAGTATCCCCGTTTCTTAGAATCATCACATAACTTTGAGATTTTCTC
>CM060377.1:106297738-106360207 GCA_030545235.1 Helianthus tuberosus | reverse complement strand
TTTCTGCCTCAGAAAAGGAAGAAGAGACTTCAAGTCCTGATGAAGAACAAGAATCAGAAAATTCAAGTGAAGATCAAACAACAGAAGGTGAAAGCTCAGAAGATTCAAGTGACGAAACAATTGAAGATCAAAATTCGGAAAGTTCAAGTGAAAATCAGAGCTCCGATGATTCAAGTGACGAAGCAAGTGAAGAGCAAAATTCAAGTGAATATCAAACATCAGAAAGTTCATCAGATTCCGACAATGATGAAGACTGTTCAGAAGATGAAAGCCGAGTTGACAAGAAAATGAAGAAAACCGAGAGCTCAAGATACACCGCATCAAAAGATTCTTCAAAATGCTCAAGACACTCATCACATACATCATCTTCTAACACCAAAAATCCCAGACCTAAATGATGTTTTCGCTGTGGTCATTTAGGACATACAGCGAAACATTGTAAAAACAAGAATTTTTCTAAACCAGAATATGATTTTGTTAAAAATTTCACAGATCAGCTTGATTACCTTAAGAAATCTGTTAAAAATCTGGTTAATTCAACAGCTTATTTTTGGAAGCAAAAAGAGGACATCGTGGGCCAAAACCTTGATAGATCCAAAATGAAGCAAATCTGGGTTCCCAAATCAAACTAATTTGTGTATATACTTGTATTTCAGAATAAACTCCAGAAATGGCTTCGAATGCTCATGGAATATATCTGGCATGTCGACAGCGGATGTTCAAGACACATGACAGGCTTAAAGGAACTTCTGAAGAATTTTCGTTTTATTGATGGTGATTTCGTGCCATTCGCTGGAGACGAGAAGGGAGGGAAGATCATTGGAATAGGAGATGTTGTGTCTAAAGCACTTACTTTGGAAAATGTCAACTATGTACCAGAATTGTGCTACAATCTTATGAGCGTATCACAAGTCTGTGATAAAGGAATATCGGTGCTTTTCAACGACATGGAATGTTTGTTTCTCAAGCCTGAATATGTCGTTCCTGTAGAGATGATCATGCTCACTGCTACAAGACAAAACAACACATACGTGCTCAACATGAAAAACGCCAAGACAAATGATAACTTGACTTGTTTAATCTCAAAGGCTTCAGAATCGGAGTCACTTCTTTGGCACAGGCGATTTGGGCATGTAAATTTCAAAAATATGAACAAACTCTCTAAGTTAAACTTAGTAAGAGGACTTCCGATAAAAGAATTTCCTTTTTCTGAAAAATGTATAGCATGCGCCCAAGGAAAGCAACACAAGAAATCGCACAAGTCCAAAGCAGTGAACATGATTACTGCGCCTCTTCAGTTGATGCATATGGATCTTTTTGGTCCAATAAGTGTTAAGAGTCTTGCTAAAAGTTCTTACTGTTTGGTGATTACAGATGATTTCTCTCGTTTTTCATGGGTTTATTTTCTTGAAGCCAAGAGTGAGACAGCTGATATCCTTAAGTCATTCATTCCCTTGATTGAAAACGTAACCATATTGAAAGTGAAGTCGATCAGAAGTGATAACGGTTCCGAATTTAAGAATCAAACCTTCATATCCTTCTGTGCAGAAAAGGGAATTCATCTTCAATATAGTGCGGCGAGAACTCCTCAACAAAATGGAGTCGCTGAGCGAAAGAACAGAACTTTGATCGAAGCCTCGAGAACCATGCTGGTGGATTCAAAGCTTCCAATCATCTTTTGGGCAGAAGCGGTAAATACAGCATGCTACGTTCTGAACAGGGTTCTAATTGTAAAATCTCACGGAAAAACTACATATGAACTTCTTTTCAAAAGGAAGCCGCTTATTGATTTCTTCAGGCCGTTTGGATGCTCTTGCACTCTTCTAAACACTCAAGAGAATCTCATCAAGTTCGAAGCAGTGGGTGATATCTGCTATTTCATGGGATATTCATCCACTCAGAAAGCCTACAGAGTCTACAACAAAAGAACAAAGATGGTGATTGAATCGTATTACGTTGACTTCCAATAAGGAAACTACACTAACACTGGAAGTATTCCCGATTGGTTTTATGATGTGGGTGTGATTTTCGACACCTTCGAAATTCCAGAAGATATTCCAGAAGCAGAACCTGCAGAAGCTGCTCAAGTTGAACCTCTGTTTGATTCTTCAGATATTGGTTTAACTCCTTTCACTACCCGTTTCTCTCCATTTTCTGCTGATCCACTTCTCTCTGTGGATGAAGTAAATGGTGACACTTCACCTGAGAACACCCCTGAAAACGGTGCTTCTTCTTCACAGGCAAATGTGGATGAACCAACTCAAGAAGATGACCCTCCAGTAATCTACGTTGACGAACACTTCACCAACCTTCCGCAGCAAATTGAGACTCACACAAATGCAGGATACAAGACAAATCGCAATCATCCTCTTGAGAATGTCATAGGTGCAGTAGAAGAAGGAGTACGTACACGTGGTCAGTCATCAAGCATCAACAAAGGGCTCTATGCAGCTTTTCTCTCGCAGTCCATGCCTTGTGACATTGAAGAGGCCATTCAAGACTCCAGTTGGGTTCAGGCCATGCAGGAAGAACTATCTCAATTTCGCAATACCTGAGGGAAAGTTTCCGATTGGTACAAAATGGGTCTTTCGCAACAAGATGGATGATCGTGGAGTAGTGATCAAGAACAAGGCTAGATTGGTGGTGCAGGGTTTTCGTTAGGAGGAAGGAATTGATTACGAAGAAGTTTTTGCTCCAGTTGCAAGATTAGAGGCAATCAGAATATTCCTGGCATACGCATCATACAGGAATTTCAAAGTTTTCCAGATGGACGTAAAGAGTGCTTTTCTGTATGGCACGGTAAAAGAAGAAGTCTACGTGTGTTAGCCTCCGGGATTCGAAGATCCTCATTTTCCAGGTCGCTACTACAAGTTGGACAAAGCCCTATATGGTCTTCACCAAGCTCCACGTGCTTGGTACGAGACTTTGTCAACTTATCTTTTGAAGTGTGGGTACACCAGAGGAACGATCGACATGACTCTCTTCACCAAACGAATCGGAGAAGACGTAATGCTGGTTCAGATTTTTGTGGACGATATCATTTTCGGGTCAACAAATGAGGAGTCGTGTAAAGAATTCGAGACCGTCATGAAGGCAAAGTTCGAAATGAGCATGATGGGAGAACTCACGTTCTTCTTAGGATTAGAAGTGAAGCAAAAGGAGGACGGTATTCTTATTCACCAGGCTAAGTACATTCAGGATATTCTCGCAAAGTACAACATGAACGACTGCAAAGTTTCTAGCACCCCGTTCGCCTCTCAGACGGAGCTTACTCTAGATCCTCAAGGAAAACCAGTGAATAAGTCCTTCTATCGCTTAATGTCAGGCTCTCTGATGTACTTAACTGCAAGCAGGCCTGATATTATGTGGGCAGTCTGTCTCTGTGCTCGTTTTCAGACAAATCTCAAAGAATCACATGAAACTGCTGTGAAGGGCATCTTCCGCTATCTTAAAGGAACTCCGAAACTAGGTCTTTGGTATCCTAAAGATAGTAATTTTGGTCTTATTGCTTATTCTGACAGTGATCATGCAGGTTGTAAAGTGGATCGAAGGTCTATATCAGGAGGATGTCAATTCTTGGGAAATCGTCTGATCTCTTGGCAAAGCAAGAAGCAGACAACTGTGTCCACCTCCACTGCTCAAGATGAGTACACTGCAGCCTACAGTTGCTGTTCACAAGTTCTTTAGATACAAAATCAGTTGTTGGATTATGGAATCAACATCATGAAGACTCCGATATTCATCGACAATGAAGCATGTCTGGGAATTGTGAAGAATCCAATCCACCACTCAAGAACAAAGCATATCGAAATTCGTATTCACGCAATTCAAGATGCCTACGAGAAAGGATACATTCAAGTGGTGCCAGTGGATACAACACAGCAACGGGCCGACATTTTCACAAAAGCCTTTGATAAAACCCGATTCAACCAGCTGGTAACCTGGTTGGAAATGGTTAATTTCCTTGAGTGGAAATGAATCTGGTTTTCCAAAATTGTTTGTAAATACTCTATCCTTTGTCCATATTAAAAAAAAACGTTTGTTAAAAGTAAAACAAGTATCGTAAAACGTTGCCCACCAAAAAGATTTTCTGAACTTTAAAATTTCATTTTCGGGCAATGGACTTTCGAAAATAAAGATTTTAGGGGGGATATTCCAGAAAATCAAAATTAGATGCTTGTGTCTGACTCTTGTTAGAGGAAATGATAGAAAATTGCTAACACTTTGTCATTTCTTGAAAAACAGAAAACAAAAGAAATCAGGGTACCAAGCAACGACGTGTCGGTAGATTCAGCAACACCAACGAGTAAAGTGCTGTTAGGGAGCAAAACATAACATCTACATAAGGATTCTGGCTTTTCTCAGGCATTACGCATCATTGTGGGTAACACGTTGCGGCATATGGCTTAATGGTCTTAAATCTTGCGTTGATAGATTGCCAAAGTCTGAGATTTCGGGTCTTTATATTGGTATTTCATTCGGGGATATCATAGTTGTTCATCTGCTGCATCCAGATACATGCTGACCTAGATGCTATGATATCTTTTCAAGAAAAGAGCCAAAAATGGCCAAAACCTTAAAACAGATTAGTTTGGTCTCTCTGCTGTACGAAAGTACTGACCTGTTCACCAAACTATCTATCATCAAATCGTACCAAATCTGGTATCTGTCTCCGCCCTCGGTAGTTTTTGGGATCTCTGCTGTACGAAAGTACTGACCTGATCACCAACTCTATCGTTGAAATGCAAAATGAATGAATCCAATATACTCACCTGTTATGATGAATCTTTGTGCATACCTTGATCGCGAGGGTATGTCCTGATGTGGGACTCACGGGCGTAATGATTCTATTCTCAATAGCTTGTGTGGGGGCCATAGAACTCTTGTCAATATTACCAAAAACATGATAAACGCGCTCTCCGAAGGCATGTTGAAAGAAGGATGCATGGATTTAAGCGGACAAACATACTGACAGTTTTTCTTGTGCCTTGTTTCGCTAATAATAATAATAAATAAGGATTTGACAAGTGTTGACAATATGATCTTCTGCAGGTAAGTCGACAAGCGTCAAAAGAAACAAGAAAATCAGCAACAATGGAACCTCCCAGTATTGATAAACGAAGTTCGGAGTCAAAATGGCCCAAATTTTCTCTAGTGTGTGAATATTTCATAATTTTTACTATTTTTAGCAAAAATGGGCACGTTTTTCGAGAAAGTTTGAAATTCACGAGCGAATTTAAAAGTTGATTTTGAAATAGATTGGTTACCAATATTCACGGTGAAATAAAGATACCAGCGAAATTATTAATTTCGCTGGTCATCTTTTTTTAATATATAAGGACATAACCGACCTATTTTCAAACTTCTTTTTTCTCTATAACCGGTTCATAATCAAAACTGTTCAAAGACTCTCATCATTCAAAATTTTCAATCTAATTGTTTGATCAAGATCATAGGTAACATATTTTGTTTTACTCATCATTTACAGATCAATATATGTGCCGGATTAGGTTAGATTTTGTTAAGTATGGTTTCGTCTTGAAGTTCATAACTTAGGATCTTGAATCGATAGATTTTAGGATGTGTTGTGAATGCTTATAACTGATTCAACTGTTATTTCGAGATGTTCAAATCATGGTAGAACTGGCTGAGATAAAGGGTGAACATTGAGTGTGATCTGTTAGGGTATAAGAGAGGTTTATCAAGAAATTTTTGGGGCCAGCGAATTTACGATGAATACAGCGATGACTCTCGCGAATTTATCTTGAGTCAAGGAATCTCAAAAGTCTCGAACACGAGTTCGAGCAACCGGCGAAATAATCTATTTCGCCGATAAGTCGGCCTAGACGAATGTCTTCGCTAGTGAAGGTGTTACGTGACCAAACTCTGTCTTCGCCGAAGATCATCATCGAAATTAAATTCAAATCACATGTTTATTACTGGCGAAATCATTCCTCACCTGCTTTTGTCACCGGCGAAAATATCTGATCCGTGTCATAACCATCAGCAAAATTTTGGATTGTTTCCTTTAGTCGTTGCCGGCGAAAACACACATGATCCGATATTGTCGCCGGCGAAATTGCCTGGTCTCGATAACTATCATCAGCGAAGATAACCTTTTTGGGTTATCAGCGATTTTGATTCTTATTTTTTTTAAAGTTTTGTAAATATTTTTTTAATACTAAATTTAAATTATCTTTTATATAACCTAATATTCTTGTAAATATTATCAAACTTCATTTATCCTTATACCTAGGTGTAAATATTGTCGTAAAAAGATTCTAACTTGGCTCGTTTGTTGTGTGAGAAATAGGATGGTGAAAATTGTCAAGTGGGATAAGACTCTGAAGCATAATCAGAATATCAAACTTGAGCAAGTACCACCGGATTTTGAAGACGTGGCAAAATGGATACAATCAAGCAGGATAAGTTACGCGGTTCAAACGAAAGTTCCTATTTATCGAATTCATATTCAAGAATTCTGGCAAACAGCGAAACCTGAAACTATTAACAATGCCAGAGGGATATCTGCAACAGTCCGCAACAAACGTGTAATTGTAACTGAAGAAAGGATTCGCACTATTTTGAAACTGGGAGATAACGCACAAGATCCGATCAGCTTGAACAAGGATGATGTTTTGGATGGCTTTCGTGGTATGGGGTACATGGGAGACTTTAGTCAAAAGGAGATCAAAAGAAATGGGCTGACGAGGGATTGGAGGTTCATAGTACACGTAATTGCCATGAGTATAGCTCATCGTAAAGGTGGATATGATGGCCTGAATCTGGAGTGTTCGGGAGCAATGTTGAACTTATGTTTGAATCAAACGTTCAACTTCTCTGGACTAATCTTCAACTACATGCTCGAGAATACAAGAGGACATACTTGGGCAATGTATCCCAGATTCATTCAGATGCTGATCAACGATCAATATGATAAACTGCCGCATGATGGAGGCCTCTTCACCTTTCATGTTCCCACCAGTCGACAATATACAGAGATCAAAACGAACGAATGGGTGATGTTACACGACTGGATGTATACTGCTGAAAGACAGCCGTTGGTCAAAGCAGCTTATAAAAAGTACAGAGAAGCAGTTCAAGCAAAACAACAAAGAATCGCGCAAGCTGAGGAAGAGGTCGTAGAAAAAGAAGAAGAACAGTTGAAAAGAAAAAGAAAAGGAAAGCAGGCGGCCGACGACGAACCTCCAAAGAAGAAGAAATCATCAGAAAACCCAGAAAGACTTATGGGAGCAAGCTTCAGAGCCGCAGATTCAGAAGAACATCGTCGTCACATTCAAGATATGCGGGAAATTCATGCAATGTAAGAAAAGGAAAAGAGAGAAAAGAAGCTTGCAAGACGAGAAATGTCAGAATCTGAAAGACCAGTTGTAGTAACAGAAGAAGAGCAAACATTGGAAGATTTTGTTGATACACTATTAACCGATCCAGAAGAAACCTCTACAAGCAAATCAACTCCCCCTAAGAAAACCGATGAAGGACCTTCTAAGTTTCCCCAAGTGAAACCCACAAGGATTTCAAAACCTCCTGCGCCTCCACAAAGAATTCGTCCATTTCAAAATCTGTACGACAAACTCGTCAAAGAGATCGGTGCAACTACAGCTAAAGAAATTTGCCTCCTCAAGAACCAAGTAAATGATACAAACATCCTGAGAGAAAAGATGAAGGAGCAGAGAAAGAAGAACAAAGAATTGCATGCCTATGTCACTGGACAATCACAGTACATAAGGTTTCAGCAACATGGAATAGAGAAGCTATACAGAATGATGAAGAAAATATGTGCAAAAATTGAGATAGAGCCCATGTTCTATTTCGCAGAAATCTTCGACTTTGAGGCCTTTAAAGAGGAGGAAATAAATAGAAAGAAGAAAGAAGCTGAAACAAAGAAACGTTGTCTTGAGTCGACAGAAAAAGTAACTGAAGGAGACGATAGCGACGAAGAAGAAATGGATAGAGATGAAATGCCTGCAAGATTTATAGAGTGGGGATTGGAAGAGGAAGTTATTTATGAATAGGAAGATGGAAAGACATTCACCCCACAACACCCAGAATGGTTTAGAAGGGAAAGAGAAAAACTTCCTGATTTTTATCAGGTAGTAACTGTTGAGAAGACAGAAGCTACTGATAAAATCATTAGCTGGATGTATAGCAATCTCAAGGGGATGTTTGTGGTCAAACTAAGAGGCGGTGTGATTCAGTACTTCAGAACTGGGTATGATCTGTTTTCTCTTCCCAGGTGGGATCTTCGTGAACTTGGCCGACTGGATATGTTAAATCCAGAGGATAGAAGCGTTGGGGGGGGGGGACTTTGAGCGC
Organism: Helianthus tuberosus; assembly: GCA_030545235.1. Taxonomy (NCBI): domain Eukaryota; kingdom Viridiplantae; phylum Streptophyta; class Magnoliopsida; order Asterales; family Asteraceae; genus Helianthus; species Helianthus tuberosus. Next base: position 106,351,870 of record CM060377.1, on the reverse strand, counting down.
ATAATTGCGAAAGAATGCAACAAAGGTTTCCCAAATTTCAAGCCGCAGCGTCCCAGAAGGAGAGTATGCAAAAAAACAAAAGATCCTATTACTGGAAAAGGCAAAGTGATGTGGGTTATCAACCCTGCAAAAGTTGTCACAAGAATTAAGCTCCCAGATGAAGTTCCAGTTTGTCTAAACAACTTCAAGAAGTGGTTTTATGATAGCCATACTTGTGAAGCGGTGATCCGATCAAACAAAAATGAAGATATTAGAATATTGGATCCAATGGATGTCTTCATGTTCGGACTCTCTGATTTAACGGTGCTGAATGCAAATCGTATAAATGTTGGAGCTGGAAACGCCAATCTAGAAGAGGCCATGCTGTTTCAGAGGGAAGTGGATAGAGCCTGGAAGAGAAAACGAGAGATGCTCGATATCATTGATAAGATCAAGAAAAGAAAGGATGCAGATGCAAAGAAAAAGGAAGAAAGGAAGAAGAAAAAGCACGAGAGAAAGAAAGAAAAGTCTTCCTCATCAACAAAAGAGCCCACCACAACTTCTCAAGCAACGTCATCACCTCCGGCCTCATCCACATATGAGGCCATTATGGAGGAACCACCATCAACACGTGAAGCTGTTTTAACACAAGAAACTCCTGCAACTACGACCGAGGTACAGGCAACACCAGAAGCAACAGGGAATGCAGAAGTCCCTCCAGAGCCAGAAAAGAACGCTGCAAACAATCCAGTGGAAACTACTGAAGAATGAAAAACAAGTATGCAACGATCTAGGGGGATATTGTTGGAGCTTATGAGATCGTTGATACTTGCACTAGATTAGTTTTGATGTAGTTTGTAGCTTATTTAAAGTCTAGGGACTTATTTTGTAATTGTATGAAAGTAGCAAACCTGACCTAGTGTAGTTAAGATGCTAGCATAATTATAATTATGCTGGCAAGTCAGGATCTATATAAACCATTGTATTGTTGCCCTAGCCAAGCTTTTGGCCACACTTGGTGAATATTAGTGTTGTTTACATTTCAATCTCTACTCTTTGTGCTTAATCAGATTTCCAAGGTGCATTATTGATTTATCTTCTTGTTTGGATTCAATACAATACTTGTTGTATTCATCATACCATTAGCTTCATCTTCATTCTTGATTCTTCTTAACTTTTTCATAGTACAAACACCTAATCAATAGGTGTTTTGGACTAAAACAATCAACCACTGTGATTCGGATTGATATTGGGATCTACATTATATCACCTGAAGGGTTTCCAATTATGTGTCCCACCAAAACCATGCCCATGAGCATCACGTCCACGTTCCTGGCCATTATTTTGGTTAGCATCGCGCTGTTCCATGATAGTATTAACGTGTTGGGCTATGAGTTGTGCCAACTTTTTCAGGGTAATAGGTAGTCCAGAATCCTGTCTCGCTTTTGGCGGCATTTCGTCGTTTCTATTATTTGCAACAATAATAATCACATAAAACAATAACCAATAATAATTCAATCATTAAATGGTAGTGGACCAAACATTGCGCATGTATAATATCCACATATTTCTGAGAACAATTTTTAAACCAAAAGGAACCCATTCGATATTTATACCAGAAATTACAAATCTTGTTTTTAGTACGAAGACTAATCAAAATTCGGCATGTCTACATCAACACCCGCAACAAGTCTATATGAAATTTCCTCCTAAATATCTGAAAATTTGGCAAGCAAGCCATAAATAGGGTTCATCAAATGGGACATACAAAACAAACAACAGAAACAACCAACAACTAATGCTTCAATCCCTGGAAGTCCAACATCTTCCTATCAAGCTCTTCTAGCTCATCATACTAGCCCATCTGTCCTTCTAAGTCCTTCATCATCTCCATGCCTCTGCGTAACGTGGCGAACTGACGATCACAGTGAGAGCGATTGACCCAAACCCCTTTCTGCCTCTTCAGAGTGGACGCTATCTCAACTCTCGAAGTCGATGCGATTTCTCTAACGGGTCGAGTCCTCTTCCTACAGCGAGTGTAGACTTAATAGAGGTGTAACAAAACACGTGACTCGAATAGCAGAACAAACAATTCTGTAACGACTGACGAAAGAATCTCAAGCGTAGGCTCGACAGCATCAGTGAGCAGGACTACTGATGGCTCTATAGGCCGAGACGTGACATATCGTAACCGTACAAAGTAAGTGTGTGATCAATATGAATAGTAACACATAAGGCCCAAATACACAGAAAATCACGTATGCACATAAACACATAAGGGTTTTCATACATGATAAAATTTCCATATTCATTTAAAATCTCAATAGAGGTGTAACAAAACACGTGACTCGAATAGCAGAACAAACAATTCTGTAACGACTGACGAAAGAATCTCAAGCGTAGGCTCGACAGCATCAGTGAGCAGGACTACTGATGGCTCTATAGGCCGAGACGTGACATATCGTAACCGTACAAAGTAAGTGTGTGATCAATATGAATAGTAACACATAAGGCCCAAATACACAGAAAATCACGTATGCACATAAACACATAAGGGTTTTCATACATGATAAAATTTCCATATTCATTTAAAATCTTGGCTTCGAGAATTTTGGACTTTAAATCTCAAAATTCTTCGGTTGAAGTCTAGTGTTTTCCCCCCGAAAACATCTAGTTCGCTAACAACCAATAGCTCTGATACCAACTTCTGTCACACCCCAAAAACGTCGCAGCGGAATATATAACGTAGTGGAGACGGAAGTTGGTGCCCATTTATATCTTGTCGATCGATGCATTTAATTGTTGGACATTTTAGTATGTTTTAAATGTAAGTTATTTAAACATTACGTTTTAAGACACGACACAACCATAACATAGTTACGTTGTTTATGATCCTCATGGATCTTATTACATTCGTCCCAGAAGTTTTAAAAGTTAGTCCAACATTATTAAGTAACAAAACATGCATCAACAACCACAAGATACGCCATAATTTTCCCGAAGCCGAACTCAAGTACCTGTAGAACACGTTAAAAATGAAGTGTCAACACAAAGGAAGGTGAGTTCACATATTCACATACAACCAATTTTATTCCAAGGAAAACTTTCTGATTAGGTGTTTATTTGAAAACATCCATATAAATTTTAGAAAGTCCATTTTACTTCCTTACTAAAATCCATGGGCCTTCCGTCGTAGTTTCTCGAACCCGACAATATTGTTACTGCCCAAGTTTTGTATATTAAATTATTACGTCAATTTTCAGACTCGTATGTTAGCTAGACGATACGAACTATATATTAACCATGCATGGATAATCAAAGCTAGACAATAAACAGAATATTAATTCGTCGTTTGACATTGACACGGGGCGACCGATCACGACAGGGTTGTCAACCCGATAGATCTACCAACAATTCATCGCGTACAATACTTAACTGATTAAACGACATCATGGGCGCAGGGTTCTTTCTCGAAGAGCAATACGATGTCCGCCTCACGTACAATATATATATCCTACAAATATGACAATTTAATACATGACGATTTACGAATTCCCCTGTCACTCAAATGTTGAGACCCAGTCCGGAATTCATCTCCAATCCGTACTGTCTCGTTTCACTTAAGAAATACCACACATACAATATTCATTCATCAAAAACGTTTTACTTCGAAACGTATAACTTATCAAATTCATATATTTTCAGCGAAAATATATATTTTATATTAAAAGGTATGTTTTATTTCGAAAACATTATTAAACCCTTTTAACGACGTGTTCCACCCCCAAAATATATACAAAACAGTAAAAAGAGGGGTTTAGTGACACTCACATTTGGGTGCGTATTTTAAATAACGCAATCCCAGAGATTGATTTCTACACATCCTATTATATATATATAGGAACGATTTTAAATCAGTACATATAACACAAAAATCCTAAGTATCCCCGTTTCTTAGAATCATCACATAACTTTGAGATTTTCTCGAAAAGTTATCGTTTTTTATTATGTTGGCACGTTAATATATATATATGAGTCCATATATATATGTTTTTATGATTTTGCGACTTGAACGATTTTATTGGTGACCATTATTGTGTAATCTGTTAACACTCCCGTTTATACGCAATATATCTACGATTTGCGCGTCGTAATATATATACATAAACGTTCACATAAATTATCATCGAAACACACGAAATCTTGTTAACTTATCTATTTTGTTATTTTTAAAGCAAATATACATAAAATATCTCATATGTATCAAATTTCATGCTCGACAAACAAGTTACACACTTAACGCGATTTTTACCGTTTCTACCGCACAAAACGTACAAATATATATGCATAATCCAATCTTTAAAATCATGTCAAAACTTAACATATTTTCACATTCTCATGTTTAAATCACATAACACACTTTAACACATAAGGTTTACCCAAATTTTTACCCATACTAGGGTACTTAGAAAAATGCGTATTTTAGCGATTCGGTAACGTTTTCGGGAGTCGGAAGGCACGTATGACCAACCAAACACCAAGTAAACTTAAAATTTGTTAAAATACTTATTTTTAAACTAAAAATATCAGTTTATTTACTGATCTAAATCAGTTTTATAAAAATCACTCGAAAAGCCGATTTTTGACCGTTTTAACGCATAGTTTTGCGTTACACGTTACTATAATCATCCCAACTCGAAAAGACTTGATATTTTAACACAATACATGTTATTTACTGATTAAAATAATGGTTATAATCAAATTAGTGAAGTTTTTGTGTAAGTCACATAAATCATGCGATTTCACGTATTTTACAACTTTTAATGCACCAAGTACAACATGCAAAGCTAGCAAATATTATGACATAGTTATAAGTCACTAAACACTTTAAAATAACTTCACTTTAGTGTTTATAATCTGCTCATAACTTATTTTTACTAAATCATACTCAAATCACCTTTTAAGATCACATATCATCATGCATGTTCAAGTAAATGCATCAAATGCATTCATAATACATCATCATCATTTTATATGCACTAAAATATATATTCAGCTTATATTTAAATCATGTTCAAGTATTCAAGAACAATCATATTCTACACATGATTATCATCCAAATCATTCATCATAAGTGCAAGACATGCACATTCTTACACATCTAAGACTTTTAAGCATTAAAAATTCTCATGCATATATATATATATATATATATATATACACGGCCATATACATATACATATGATTCTAAAAAAATCACTTTTCACTTAAACTCATTTCAAACCAAAAAGCTTCCATATCACAACCTTTAAAACATGCATGTAATCTAACATTCAAGTAACATGTTAATCAAGAATCACTCAATCAAAAATCAAAACATAATCACCTACACACACACCCACACTCACGGCCTCACATACATACACATACACACCCATTTCCATTTTGATTGAAATCTCATCCTTTATTGTTTTCAAGTTTATGTTAAATTCCAAGTTCAAGAGAAACTTTAATCATCTCTATCATCACTAAAAATCAAGAATGTATTTTTAAAATAAATTTTATACCTTTCAAGTTTCTTAGTGGGTTTTGACTAGATTTTGGTGTTTAAAAGCTTGTTTCATCAAGAAACCTCCTTTAGATCCTTAAAACACCTTGTAATCTTCTTGGAATGAACTTTGATCTTCATGAACATGTTAAAATTTTCGAAAATGATGAGTTAGAGGAGGGTATTCGGCTGATTTCTTTAGAGAGAGAGTGTGTGTGTTTGAGTGAATATTTTAAATGGTCTCTTGAAAATATGAATATATGGGGTGTTGGGAAGTCTTAATCATGTCACCTCCCTTTTTGCCTAATGAATGGAGGAGAGAGAGAGGGGAATGGCTTTGCATGGCAGCCAACACATGTTCCTTGTCTCCACACCTTCAAAATTTTTCGACATTATATGTATACATATACATGTATATGTAATTTTGGTTAAAAACTGGTATTTTACTGGATACCGGGTATTTTATCTAGCGTTTTAATCCCGTTTTAGTGTGTTTTAAATTATTTTTATCATTCTTTAAAAATAATATCACCAAAATATTATTAAAATAATATTTTGTTTGCCTGGACTGGCGACATTGCCTGTATTTGGCAGTATGCGCGCTGTGCTGCGCGGTACGCGCTTAAAATCGCAAAAATAAGAATTTAAGCGTTTTTATTTATTTTTATCATTCTGCAGTAATAAACTCATCAAATTATTACTAAAATGATTATCAGTTGCCTTGACAGACTGTGTTGACAGTATTTTGTCGGTACACGCACTGCATCGCGAGGTACGCACTTAAACTCGAAAAATAGAGTTTCTTGGCGTTTTAATTTATTTTTCCTCGCCAATATGATTAAAATTATTATTCTAATCATAACAGACTATTTTTAGGATTTTAACACTGGTCGGATGGTCACCGACGTTCGTTTCGCATTTTAACCGTTACGCGATAAGCGTTTATCTTATTGTTGCCAACATAATTTTTATCAAAGTTTAATCTTACCAACTCATTAAATTCCACTAATAAACATCATAACCAGTCAAATACAGCCCTGTTACCTATTCACAACACGTGTTACAATTGTACGGTACGGCCTGAAAAGCCGGGTGGCACATAACCGCACCATGATATTGTCCGCTTTGGCAGCCAGCACGCCCTTAGCGCCAGCCCCTCATAGTTTTATAACGCGTCATGATGGTGAAGGTATCAAGCCCCTTTTAAGGAAGCCTTCGCTCCTTTTCACAACCATTGTGGGATGTTACAATCCACCCTCCTTACGGGGCCCAGCGTCCTAGCTGGCACACAAATCCGGTCCCTGGATTTGATACCATCTGTAATAGCCCAGCATAACCGCACCATGATATTGTCCGCTTTGGCAGCCAGCACGCCCTCAGCGCCCGCCCTCACGGTTTTAAAACGCGTCATGATGGTGAAGGTATCACGCCCCTTATAAGGAAGCCTTCGTTCCCCTTCACAACCAATGTGGGATGTTACAGATAGTCCCTATGGTTTGCTCCATTTTCATCTTTAGTCACTGACTTTCTAAAATTACACCTATAGTCCCCAACTTTTGCAATTTCGTTTCCGGATAGTCCCTGACGTGGATGGGGGTTAGTTTTTTGTGTTAAGTGGGTGTGAAATGACTATAATGCCCTTAATGGTTAAAAAAGTGGGCCCACCTTTATCCTACCCCACCCCCACCCCCTTTCTCTCTTCCTCTTTCTCTTTATTTGTTTGCAAGAATCAAACCACCACCACCACTTCATCTTCCCCACCCTCCACCACCCTTCACCACCATCTCCACATTTCACCACCACCACCATCCAAAACAACTTGCAAATCAACACGATGGGCATCTGGAATGGTCTCAGATCGGTCGTCAACCGGTTCATCAGGATCTGGAATGAAAACCAGTTTCGTCAAGTTTGCTGTTGATCGAGTTTGCAGAGAGACAATATGTCGCGTTCTTACCAGTTTCGTCAAGTTTGCTGTTGATTCTGTTGTTTATGATCCAAAACTTTAATAGAATCAAACCCACCGGAGACTCGAGTTCACCAAAGACTCGAGTTCAGCCACATTGTATAGAGACAACAGAATGGTTCCATTGATCTACCGGCGTCGTTAGGTAACTGCTATTTCTGATAATCAACTATGAGGTTAATTTTGGTAACTGTTGTTTCTGATCATCAACAATTTCAGTTTTGTGATTAAATATTGCAACTTGTAAATGATGTTACTTGTTTCTGATGATCAACTGTGAGGTTGATTTTGGTTGCCTCCGATCGGTGGTGATTCTGGGCTGTTGCAGGTTAAAGAGAAAGAATGGGGAAGAAGACATGGGTTGCGGGTGGGGTGGGTAGGTGGATAGGTGGGGTCCACATGTATTTATTAATCTTTTAATGTTTTATTTATTATTTTTTTAATAGTAATGGTATTATGGTCATTTCATACCAACTTAACTTAGAAAACTAACCCCCTATCCACGTCAGAGACTATTCAAGAACGAAATTTCAAAAGTTGACTATAGGTGTAATTTCAGAAAGTTAGAAACTAAAGGTGAAAATGAAGCAAAACATAAGGACTATCTGAGCACTTTTATCCTTTAAATACTTCCTTAAGTTTCTACTCACGTCAGTTGACAAATTAACCCAAACCATAGACATGCAATTGCAGTTATTACAAACTTGACGAACCCAAATGACTACTTTTGTACATCCACACAAAATTACCAACTATTTGACGTTACATCAAGCATTCAACCCAAATCGGTCTATCATGCAATCATCTTGGCACAAATGGTAACACACCAAAACTCCAAAGTTATAAATAAAAAACCTTCCAAAAGCCACTAGATTACCAGTTCTTACCAAAACACCAAGGACAAGAAAGATCATCACTCAACTTATAAAAGGCTTTGGTCTAATCTCAATCCCTTGAATCACAAGCCCACCCTTCCAATTCCTCCCTTTCACTTCTTTCATGCTCATTACCAGTTCACCTTCCCCTTCCTTCACAAGATACTCACCAAGCTCAATCTCCACCCACCCATCTTCTCTTTGTTTAGGCACTTTGTCATTTGAACTCACCGTAACCGGGCTTGGGCTTCGGGTCAGATTTGGGTTCGGCTCACGACCTCTTATTAACATTCCCATTCCTCTTCTTGACACGACTGGGTAACGCTTTCTTTCTCCACCATCTTCGGGATCAATAAACACTGTATGGGTCTGGCTCTCGAGCCCATTTATCCCCATCGAAACCTCTGTGGGTTGGTTGTCAAACCCATGAGTTTCGGATGTTGATTTGAACACCATGAATGCTACATAAACTGTGTTTGGTGATAGCATTGAAGTGCAAATCCTCCCATGGACTTCAAGCCAACAAACACTTATGAGCTCAGCCACCTCTTTAAACCTGAAATTTGCAACCAAGATCTTAACTTGTTTTATTCGTTTACGCGATGACGAACTAGAATAAGAGAAGGAAAGATTACCGTGACTCGGGCAATGAGATCCATCTCCAGTACCTTGGAGTATCACCCCAAACGATTGATAGATCCCTTGCAGCCAGCATGTAGCATTTCTTACCAGTGTGTTTGTCCAGATTGAAGCTCTGCCAATTCCATCAATGGTGTCAGTTTCATAAAGAACACCAGATGATCATTCATGACAATTCAAACTTTAAAAGTCGAATGTATTACAAATATTATGTTATAATAATAAGTTAATAATCCAACTCGATAAATCAATTAAGTCAACATTGCTAAACTGGATCCCAACTTTCAAGTCATGATCATCAATCTCATAAAAAGTAAGAGACTCATACTTGGTATGGCTAATGAACGGAGGAAAAAACACGAAACCCAAAACATTTGGACAGGCAATGAAACAAACAGTGTATTAGCTGATGCCTGATTTCATTACCAATATAGCAATTAACTACGTTTTGGCTTTTATATTTCAAAGTTTCATTAGATAATAAATTATATATAAACCAAAATAGTAAGAAATGTATAGAAAATCACTAACGACTAACTTTAAACAAAGGGAAATTTACGAAAATGTCATTTAACCAACGTTCTTTACGAAAATGTCACGTTCATGCGTCCGTGGACGGACTCCTCCACATGGGAGGAGTCTGTGCGTCACCTTAAAGAGTCCATGAACGAGGAGCTGACACGTGTCCTTTCAAATGTTGAAGAGTCCTCCCCGACGCATCCCATGCCTCCCCAACGCATCCCATGCCCTCCCCGAAGCATCCCTTGCATCCGGACGCATCCCATGTGGAGAAGTCCGTCCACGGACACATGAACGTGACATTTTCGTAAAGAAAATTTGGTCAAATGACATTTTTGTAAATTTCCCTTAAACAAAGTTACAAGTATATCCAAAAATAGCCGACAAAAGTATCATCAGGCAGGACTGACTGGATTACCAATACCTTCCCACAAAAGCAACAAAAACACATCATAAATTTTCCACAAACTAAAGAAACCCAATAATACTAACCTTATTTCCACCGTCGATGATGATGGGATGATCACACAGACGCAGATACAACTGCTTCTTGGACCGGAAGCTCAACGAACGACCACCGTCCTCCTCCGTAATCCTCCGGTACTCCGGTGGCAAGAAACTCTCCCACACGTCGTCCCATTCCGCCGCCGACCTAAAAAACGAGCAAACCAACGACAACCTGCACGCATCTCGAGGGCTTGTGAGCGACAAAGCCTTGGCCACAAACCCTTCTGGAATCGCCCCAAAGAAATCATCCGCATACCCACTTTCTTCATCCATTTTCGACCGCCGACTTCTCATATTCTTTTGCATCTTAGCTAGCTAGCTATTCAATGAAGCTGTTGCATTGCAGGTGTATATATACGTGTCATAGCTTGGTGGTTAAGGCTTTTGGTGTTCAAATATAAGCGGTGGTGTTGACAGACACTTTTAACTTTTAAGAATAACAATAAATACTTATATAAAAGTTGGAGATGTAATAAAACTCACGCGCGTTGCAGCGTGGCAACATTGCAAACGTTGAACGAATTAGTTAAAGCGTTATGTGATATGCTAACCTTATGAAAACACGTGTTTCGACGTATCCGGTTGAACTCAACGTAACATATAGCTGCATTGCGATTGAATCAAAACATAACACAAATCGAATTTATACCGTACAATCATAACGTATTATATGCGACCCGACTAACTTGAATTTACATCGTCAAGTCAAAAACTCTCGAGGGGTCAAAATGACATTTTACAAAGTTCATAAAAACTTACGGGGTTAAAAATTACATTTCCTAAACTTAAGGGCTAAGAGGGGGTAATAATGAGATTTGACAAAGTTGGGGGTAAAAAAGGAAACTATGACAAAGTTGGGGGTATAAAGGACACTACCACAAAGTTGGAGGGTAAAAAGCAAAGTACTTAATAAGACCCGTGCGTTGCGGCGCGGGTACATTGCAAACGTCGAATGGATTCGTCCAAGCGTTATCTGATGCGCTAACCTTATGAAAACACGTGTTTCGACGTATCCAGTTGAACTCAACGTAACATATAGCTGCATTGCGATCAAAACATAATGTAAATCGAATTTATACCGTACAATCATAACGTATTATATGCGACCCGACTAATTTGAATTTATACCGTCAAGTCAAAAACTCTCGAGGGATTAAAGTGACAATTTACAAAGTTCATAAAAAGTTATGGGGTTAAAAATTACATTTCCTAAATTTATAAGGGCTAAGAGGGGGTAATAATAAGATTTGACAAAGTTTGGGGTAAAAAGAAAACTATAACAAAGTTAGGGGTTATAAAAAACACTACCACAAAATTGAAGAGTAAAAAAACAAAATAATTGTATGGTCGGTAGCCAATGCCACCGACTTTCTACTTTAAGATGTTACTAGCGGGACAAAATGGGTCGAAATTGAACTCGAAAACGATAGACAAACAGAAAAGAGATGGGAAGTTAACTGAAGATTTTGCGCCTGTAAGTTATATATTAGCCACCCATAAAAATGGAAGCTGGGAAGATGGTGATGAATCGTGATTCGTCTAAACGGTCAAATGAGGAATTACTTCATAGATATTGATACTGAAGGCGGGTTATATTTCAAATATGTTGAACCTAGTTGTGATGAGACAGCTTCATGGATTCAAGATAAATTCTGCTTTCATGTTTTGTAGTTTTTTTTTATGAGCATTTTATGCTTTTTTAGTTTTCTGAAGTATTTTGGGAGTGCCCAGGTAGGTATAATGCACAACAATGATGTTATCTGCTGGCAAGGTCTTTGTTGAACTATCTTTTGGTTATAAAGGTCTAGTCTTTTGATTTAGTGAAATGCTATTGATAATAATTCTAAACTTCTATATGTAACAATTAAAGTAGGGTCTTAGGAACAGTATAATCATTGGACAAATATAAAGGAAGAGAGAGAGAGACTAAGATAGAAACAGGAGTTAACACACACATAGAGAGAGAGAGAGAGTTAGGGGCCGGCAACCAATCCTTACAGCGTATTCATGACGCCATTACGGTGTCGGTTCGGTGGTACAAGCAACGTCGTTAAGTTTTTTTCATCATCATCGTACTCAGTATATCCCACCTATAGCAAAGCTAAGGTAGGGTCTGAGGAGGGTGGGATGTAGACAGCCTTACCTCTACCCCGTAGGAATAGAGAGGCTGCTTCCAATGAGACCCCCGGCTCGATTGTGGTTTTGCATCAAGCCTTGGACATAAGGCACATAACACTCAGCAATTGAGACAAACGCCAATTGGTGCATGTACCCCCTTGTCTTTCGGCTATCAACGCCACCACATGATGCCTGATTAACGATCCCCTCTTTTTAACGTTATTTTCACGAAATTAGTAAAATAACGTTAAAAATTAGTGCACTTTTGCTTTTGCCCCCCCGAGCGCCCACACATATATTACATTATATGAGCAGACCGCAAACCATTTACCAAAAATGGAAGGCAAATCTCGGAATTATCGAGATTTTATTAAAAAAATAATTTTTAAAAATCAAATTTGTAGATTAACAAAACCGGTTCAAGTTTGAACCGGTATTACCGGATTTAGTGCCGACACACAACATTTATCGTTTGGCACGTGGTCGGAGACCAGTGTCATCGGCCGGTGTATGAACTGATATTTAAAACATTGCTTGTATATACCGGAGAATAACTGGCCCAAGTTCAAATCATCTGGGATAGTACTTAAAACTTAAGAAGTTTGACTGTGGAAGTCAAAGTTGACATTAATTAGCACATACGACATATATCAGGTTCATGATGTTGACACATGGTTTCTATAGATCAACCAAAGAGGTGGACAAGCGGATCACTTTCTGAAAGTGCAGCTGAGCCCAAATCCATTGTTTCTTCTGTGTAATGTGATGTCAGCGGCCAGCTGCGACTAACCGCTTGTAGATAGATTATCGTCTTAACCGAGTTGAACAATAAGAGCATTCAAAAAACAAACTACCATAAAACAAATTTCATGGAGATTTTTTCATTCCAATCTTACATACCAAAATTCATGGAGATTTTTTTACAAGGAAAATAGACATTCTACTTGTAAGCAAATCAATAACTGAAATTCAGTACACTGTGAAACCAAATCATCTTGAAATTTGTGGCTTTACACTTCATTATAAACCGTAAGATTTTGTTGATCAAGCAGAAGTAGTGTTTCCTCGTAGGAATGCACGTAAAACGAAAACTCTTCTCCATCAATCCCAAGATTACTTAGGTGTTTCGAGCAGGGATCGTAACCAAACACTTGTCCACGTTCATCATCCATAATTTCGATTATAGCTTCACTAGTCATCCTAAATCCCCTAGCCAAAACCATTGATTCAAGTGGTATGCTAACACTAACATTGAATAGCTTTGTAAATGTTTTCGGATCACCATCCTCCATCATCCATACACCCCATACTGTATCGTTAGGCTCTACATCACACTCAAGCACAACAAGAGACTCCCTTAGCTTAGACATGGCTAAGTTATAATCAGACACGTGAGCTAAACTATTCGTGAACTTTACTTCTCTAAACTCTTCACTCGTCATATCAAACGAGATTATCAGATTACAAGACGTAAACCCACCATCCATAGTAATCTTATCAGTAGCAAGCCAATAAAGCAACCCATCTACCACTTCCTGTGAACCGGAACCAGAAATTTGAACCGATTCACGAGGGAGATTGTTACAACTTCTCCAAACCCCGGTGTTCAACGCAAAAATCTGAACATCCCAACTATTATCATGTAAAATCTTGACAATCTTAGGGTCATTAGTTCTTGGACACACACCAAAACCTAAAACAGTTCCATGTACCCAATATGGCAAAACAACAGCCACAGCCTTTCTAATAGAAAGGTTCCAAAGAACAACTGTTTCAGTATCAAAAATGGCGTCATCACTGTCATCTTCATAATCACCAAACAAACACAACAAGCCATGAGAGCAGCCGATTATTCTAGGGTTTTGAAGCAATAGAGGAATAGTGTGGGAAACTTTCTTTTGGGGGAATGTTTCATCATCAGCAATTGAAACATATTTTCGTTCAGAATCAACAAGAGCTTCATAACTTACAAGTAGATGTTGCTTATGGCCTTGATAATGTTTGATGAAATCAGCACTATCGATGAGAGACTTCCATGCTTTGGAGACTGTTCGGCATTGAGTCAATGATTTGATAGGAAGCCATTTCATGATGTTCAGTTGGAGTTCAAGAGGTAAGTTGTCTGACATTTTGATTTTGCATGAAGGTATGAATTTCTAGGGTTTATGAGGGAGGATTTGGGGATACAAGGTGCAGTCAGCAAACGACGCCGTAGTGTATAAAATTATATCAACAATCTATGTGGGTGTTGCTACAATGAATTGTTGAGTTGCTACAAAATTGTTTAATCAAATAATTTTTTTTTTGGTTTGTTGGACCACCACCATAAGTGTAATGGAATAATGTTTCATAATAACTAGTTTTTTAGCCGTTGTGCGTTGCGGCGGCACTATACGCGGCGTCGAAACATAGACCAACTCAAAACGTACATAAAATAAACACATGTCGTGGCATCGTACGCGGCGATATAAAGTATAGACTACAATCGACCCGTGTGGTATTTAGTATTTTAGGATGTTTTGCTTGCATTCACAGCTAACATCCTTGCTTCTGATTCAGATTTGCAATTCCTCCTCAAACTCTCATGTTGATGACCTAATAAGTAATAACGCTTCCATTCAAACTCTCCTGTTGATGACATAATAAGTAATAACGCTTCCATCAAATTTCATATTCGATCAATATGTAGGATTATATGTAATTAGTGATCACCACATTTTGTGCTAAGAGTATATTATGTGTATTATATGTAGTAGTGTATTAGGATGATGAAAAATACACTAAATACTCCCAAGGAATATCACCAAAAAAATACACATAAAAAATACATGACAAATACCCAATATTACTCACGCAAAATAACCCATAAAAGGGTATATGGACAAACACAAGAAAATATATTTGCATAAATATATTGGACGATTCGGACAATGGACACCTTAGACAAAATATATAAATATTCTGGAAATTTAACTCGTATCTTGACAAATTTGGTAAACGACACTCCCAAAACCGAACAAACGACAAAGTATGTATTTTTACAATTATTATGAAAATATATCATATTTTGTCAACTTGAAAATATATTATTTTGGAGTGTAAAGAAATATATATATTTTCATAAACAACTCAAAAATATATTTGGTGGAAACTAAAAATGTATATTTTCTAACTTTGATCTTAAAAATAGATTATTTTTAAGATATATGGATACATACATATTTTACCAAGTCAAATTATAGATGTTTTTATATAAAATTTTCTTAATATATATATATATATATAGGACAAAGATCCGTTAGGAACCACCTCTTATTGCGAGAACCATTGTGAACGCAACAAAAAAATGCCTAAAAATAGCTAAAAATCACACAATTTTTTTTTTAAATATTTTTTATAAAAAAATCGCTACTTTTCGAAGCAAAAAAAAAATTAAATTTTTTTTTTGGTTCGAAAAGTAGCGATTTTAACATAAAAAATATTAAAAAAAAAATTAGAATTTTTTTTATTTTTTAGATTTTTTTAGGTTTTTTGGGGTTTTTAGCATTTTAGCTTGGGGGGGGGGGGGGGGTTTAGGTTTTTTTTTTTTTTGGGGGGGGGGGGGGTTAGGTTTTTTTAGGTTTTTTGGGGGGTTTTAGTTTTTAGCATTTAGCTTGGGGGGGGGGGGGGGTTTAGGTTTTGGGGGGGGGGGGGGTGGGGGTTAGGTTTTTTTAGGGGTTTTTTTTAGCTATTTTAGGTTGTGTTCACATTGGTTCTCGTGGTTCTCGCAATAAGGGTGGTTCTCGCATGAACCTTACCCTATATATATATATATATATAAGGTCAGGATTTAGAGAAAACGCTCAAAAGTGTAAGAACGGAGATAACGCTTATGGATCGTCAGATCAAAACAATCTATGGACTAGATGACGCGGTGGCATTTTCGTAAATAAAATCACTTTTATTAATCTGGCGCGCTTCATTAAGGGTAAAAGGGTCTTTTGACCTAACATAAAACGCCAAACTCACGCTATTAAAATCCCGCATCAACACACATACCACACTTCATCATAATATAATGCCATAGATATAAAACGCCAAACTTTGTTTTTAACCGATAAAGCTGAACAAACAGTACTAAAACGACGGAACTTTATTACTAGCATTTACTGCAATAAAAATCGCGCCTAAAATACGCGCCAAAAACTTCCTATATAAACAAACTCTCAGAATTACTAAAATCCAAACCAAAACCACAAAAACCTATATTTTCCTCTACACCATTCATCTTATAAACGCAAAAAAAAAAAAAAAAAAACAAAATATCAAAGATCAAATCCATGTTTCTTTGATATACACAATTTTCTCAATAAACTTTCACTCTATGTAATGAGCAAGATCCTCAATATAAACGCCAAGACATACAAAAACCACAAAACTTCAAAAAACCCATTTCATGGAGATTCTGTTTTTGTTCTCTATAAAGTTTAGCTAAACGGGATGGATAACATTGTTACACATCTTTCTTGACTGAGAATTAACAATGTTTTCCATTTCGTTCAGCAAAACATTATTGAGTTTAGCACGACCAAAAATAGAAGTTTATGGAAGTTTTATTTAGTGGCGTTATTGTTTTTTTTTTGGCGTTTGATTTCCTTGCCCGATATTATATTGTTTGTTATTTAACTTCGAAGTAGCATGTTATGAACAAAGAGATAGAAAAAAGAAAAAGATGCAAAAAAAAAAAAGCCAAACTGAGACATGTCTGTGTTCTATAGCATTGAAATAAAAAACGCCAAACTACTCTACACTGGCTCTCAAAGACCATCTGTATGTGTTCTGTAAGAATGACAAATACAAAACACCAAACTACTCTTCACTGGCTCTCGAAGACCTTGTCGATCTTCTTTTAATTACTGCCTGTTTGCATGTTGATGCATAATGTCCATAGGCTTTGCAATTCTGACACTGTCTTTCTTTGGCCCCGGGTTTCGACTTTGATTTCTTTTTGTCAATTGCTATCTCCTGTTTAGATTTCAGGCGCTTCCGAGAACCAGAACCTTTGGATTTATAACCTACAGGGACTCTTATCGGATTCTTGTCATTTTTATATTGACCAGTTATCTCAGCAAATCTATCCATAGAACTAGCAGGAGGAGCAACAATCTGCATATCATGAACCTTCTTCATATAAGATTGAACATGATCCTTGTATAAGGATAGCTCCTCTTTATTACTAGATAAACGGTTCAAAGTGTATTCGGTTGAATAAATAATATCTCGCATTATACTTTGCACATCAGGATCAAGCTCGATCATATATTCACGACTAATTGAGAATTCAGGAGAGCAGTTTGGGGAGGCCTCTTTGCGCCATCTATTCAGAATGTATTGTTTTGGAAATTCCCTAATGTCCATAAGTCTCAAATCATAAAATATGTCTACAAAGCAAACCAAACTGTTCAAAACGTCTGCATGTGCAATCAGACTTACGAAACAATACCTGAAAAACGCCAAAAACAATATCTCTATAACGCCATGCATATGATAAAACACATAGCATATGATAAAACGCCATTAACAGAAAACGCCATAAAAACCAAAATGTCATTATTTACCTCAAATAAGGATGTACAAAGCTGTTGGAAGTCATTTACATAAAACTTAACAAACCCATCAGGCTGATCTTCGTAACGTTGATTTATGCAATCCGCTACTCCAATAAGCTCAGCTTGAACGTCACAAAAAATACTTTTTGTGTATATATCAACAGCTTGCCCTTCCAACACTTTGTAACTACTCTTCAACTGGGGTCTTTTGTATCGAGATTCATGATCATTTTTACGATGTGTGTGACGTTGTGCTTCTATTGCAGTCTCATAATGCGTCATGAACTCAACAAGAGTAGCTTTCGAATTGCACACTTGACCAAAAAAATGATTCTCACTCTCCGACCTGGATGTAGTTCGCATAAGACCAACATATGCTCTATTCTATAGTATGCAGGGATCCAAGATTCCCTAAGTGCAAAAATATCAGATAGCCAGTCATTATCTTCTAAATTGAGTTCTGCAATAACCATTTCCCATTCTGATTCAAACTCTTCAGGTGTGAGAATATCCGTCCACACAACACCACAGATACGTTCTTTAAAATTGGTAGAATTGCATAGCCTAACACCAACCTATAAATAACACGAAAACGCCATGCATATATAAAAAAACAAAAGACAACTTAATTAAAAAAAACAGTAACAAGGTACAAAACGCCATGTATATTAAAACGCATTGTATACTAAAACGCCAAAGGTAAAAAAAGCATAACAACCTTTAGAGAAAGTTTATGCATCACATGCCACATGCATAACTGATGTCTCGTGTCAACAAATACAGCAGAAATAGCCTTCTTCATCGCTGGATCTTGGTCAGTGACAACAACTTTTGGTTGAGAACCAACAGCTTTAAGAAAAACTCTTAACAACCAAATATACGTATCAGCAGTTTCCGACGCCAACAATGCTGCACCAAATGTAACATTGCAGTGATGATTGTCTATACCAGTGAACGATACAAACACCATAGAGTATCTGCATATGAAAACGCCATGAGAAATGAAACAATAATAAAACGCCATTGAATGTAAACTAGTAAAACGCCATTGCATGTAAGCTAATAAAACGCCATTGCATGTAAAATATAAAAACGCCATGCATGTAAATTAATAAAACGCCAAAAAACAAAGAAGTTGAATTATTTAAAATTACTTGTTGGAACGATACGTGGCGTCGAACGAAATCACATCACCAAACACGTGGTAATTACGTTTGGCTTGATCATCACACCAAAAAAGACCCTTCAAACGATTGTCTTCGTGTGTGATGTAATCATACGAGAAATTAGGCTGGGAATGTTTTTTTCATTCAAATATTTCACAACCATATCAGCATCATATTCCCCTATGAACAAGTTAATTTGCCTCTTATAGTTCTTAAATTCAACTTTGCTTGCGCCCACATCTTCTAAACCGCTAAAACAAGTCTTCATAACATTAAACACCTTGACAGGACCCAAATTCAGCTTAGACATGCTGTGTATAACATGCTTCTGGAGCTGAGTGAGGTGTTGTTCAGTTGGAAGAAAATGCTTATCAGGACGTTCAACAAGTTCATGATTGTGCTCCTCGACAAACTTATACACCTTTCAAAATCCATTCTCAAATTCTACACATAACAGTGCACCACAATCAGTCCTCTTTGAAAAGTTAGATCGCACTACTCGCTCCTTTTGATTGGGGTTGATGCGTGTGTAGTGTGTTATGGTTTTAATGTTTATTTTAAGCCCTTTTACACTTTTTAGTCAAGTTTTAAATTTATAAAACACGAAATTTACTAACACTAAACACACATATGGGCAAGTGCACCCATCGTGATCATAGTATAGTGTTGGTAAGATACCGAGGTCGTCCAAGGACACAAGAGCTTTTAGTACCGGTTTATCCTCAACGTCTAATCAAATCAAAAAGTTAGAAAAATGTTTTAAACTAGAAAAATAAAAACTAACTAAAATGCTGAAAATAAAATAAAAGTAAAAACAGATAGACAAGATGAATCACTTGGCTCCGACTCGTGTTTAGTGTAACCTTTGATTATTTCCGCACTTTTGCACTTTTTAAGAGATTATCTTAGTTATTGTAGTAGGCCCCTCTTTTGAAGGTGACGTTACCCTCAACCCAGTAGTTTGAGTCAGCAAGGATACAATCCTAAAGGGTCGGTTTATTGAAAGATAATTAATTAAGTTATTAATGCATATTATGGTAGGCCCCTCTTTTGAAGGTGACGTTACCCTCGGCTAAGTAGTCTGAGTCAGCAGGGATACAGTCCTAAATAGCCGGGTTATAGTATTAATAGTAGCTTACATATGAGGGGATCAAAGAGTTTGGACCCCCGCCATCCAATACCGGTGGGTATTGAAGGAGGTCCTACTAAATTTGACCCAGGTCCTTGCAGGATCTATACACTGAACAAGGCAAGACTCTTACCAAACCGTTCCCTTAACCCCCGACCAGGTAGCCAACATACCTCCATATAGACCGTGGAGATATGAATGGTGAAAATCTTTTATTTTATATAGACAGTAAAATAATGTTAAGACACCACGGACAAACGATAAGGAAGAATCACCTTCAACATAAGAAACTAGTTATTAAAGTCATTAATACATAACCAAGTAAAAAGTGCGAAAAGATTAAAAATAAAAAGTATTACACTAGACACTTGTCTTCACCAAGTGATGTAAGAGACTTAGGCAAACATGGCCTTTGATTGTCAAGAACTCTTACGATCAATCTTGGATCCAGAGACGACTCACACACTCTATGATGGACAGTGGATGATGGTGGTGGATGATGGTGTTGTGATGGTGGTGGGTGGTGGGTGAAGTGTGATAGAGGTGGTGTGCCAAGGGATGCCTTTGAAGTGAACCAAGCACCCCTATTTATAGCCTGCACAGAAGCATGGACACGGCCCCGTGTCCACCCTTTTCTCTTTCTTCATTAATTGCAGTTTGTCTGCATTAGTTGACCACGCCCCCGTGTCCGCTGGGCACGGCCCCGTGTGCAGAAGCATATCTGTACTATCAAGATTTGCTTGGATTTTGCGAATCTTAGCGTTGACCATGGCCCCGTGTTGAGCTGGGCACGCCCCCGTGTCGGGAATAAAAGCTTCTACAACTTTGTCTTTTCTGCAGACAGCTGAACACGCCCCCGTGTCCGCTGGGCACGCCCCGTGTTGAGCTGGGCACGCCCCGTGTTGAGCTGGGCACAGCCCCATGCTCAGCTGGGCACAACCCCATGCTCAGCTTTCTTCTTGTTTTTTGCTTTGGGAGATGCTGTCGAGGGGTCGGGCATGCCACGTTTCTTCCCATTCTTTGTATTTATGTTGGTTTTGGCTATATATTTGTTCCTTTTATTCATTTAAGCTCATTTAACCCTGGAAATACAAAAGGAAGACAAAAGCACACTTTTTCCAACATTAGTACTAAAAAAGGGTTAGTTTTATGGCTCATTTGATGTAATTTATATGTTGCATTTTACACACATCAAATACCCCCACACTTGAATCTTTGCTTGTCCTCAAGCAAAACTATTTATAATGTGGCTTACACTCCCAAATGGAATGGGTAGAAGAGAAGGTTTTAGGGCTTGTCATAGAGTGTCGGGATTTTCAAAGATTCTTTATTAGGTTTTATTTTTATTTATTTACAATCCTATTCGTCATGATTTATATAGAACATTACATAAAATAAATTACTTATTAGGGCATAACATGCCTTTTTAAAATTCCATTTATATACAAGTTCACATACCTCACGGAGGATCACTCAACACTCGGCCGAAGATGTATTTTTGTGAAACAATCGAGAGCGGCATGGAACTTACTCCTACCATAAGCTTGCCAAGCAATCAATCCTCCTCCTTTTTAACTATATACCTTTGTAAATATCAAGAGGACTTTTGGGGGGAAGGGTTAGGCTTGGGTTAAAGGTAGGTGGTTGGGTTAGTGGTTAGTAGAAAAGGGCGAATGTAACACCTGTGCCTCCACGGCCATCAAACAAATACTGTAGCAATGAAATATTGCATTTCATACTGGGGATTTGTATAAATATGTGTATCATTTGCACATATCAATTTTTGTTCAATTCCAAACTCTAAATCGCTTTCTGGAAGATTATACGCGCACCGATGCGTAAATATAACCAGTTTAAATGCAACAAACACTCCGGAATAGTGACATTGGCTTAACATACCTTAAATAACCTTTACATAACTTAGAAATAAGTTTTGAAGGCTTTGGTATGGCAAAAACAAGTTATTTCGTCTACAGGGACTAAATTTGACAAACTGCGAAAGTATGCCAATTTGAACTATAACGAACATTCCGGAACATGACCATAAGTTAAACACACCTTAAATATCCTTCACATAGCTTAGAAATAGGCTTTAAGGGGTTCGGTGTGCTAAAATAAACTTTTGGGTCATTCAGGGACTAAAAGCGTCAAAAAGTGCACAAGTTTGCATTTTCGCGCATAACTCACGTTCTGAATACATCCGGACATCCAAAAATTTATATAAGCATGACTATATTATACTTTAGTGTTCGCCATAAGAAAAATCCATTCGTCGCGTCATTTGGTATTTAAGCGAACATCGCGTTCGTACGACCAAACGAACCAACATCCGACATATTTTTGAGCATGTTTCATGTCCACAATGTTTAGGCATCATTTTAGGGCCTTAAAGTTGGATTTACGGGCCTTAGAAATGTCGGAAATGGCCTTAAACACATGCAGGGACTGAAACTGTCATTTCTGAAACATATTGGCTGATCAGACAGGCCAGGCGGCCCGCATTATACTTGTCTGATCCTGAAGCGGGCCGCGTCCGACTATCAGACCAGATTAACTGCATTTAACAGCAGATTGCAGCTATTTGATTCTCACCCACACATTCTCAATTGCCTAGTCAGATGATAAGGATCATTTTTAGCTACCATAAGGTTCCGACACTTGTACGGATGCGATTAAAGCACGGTTTACATGAAACGATCCTAACGGTGGTGCATATCCTATAAATACCCACCATGATCACTTGGAAAACCCACTTGAAATCTGAGAATTCTCTAAGTTGGGGTGTTTTATCGCCTCATACCTGAGAATACTCGGGTTATCAATCTTGCGGGGGCCCTTCGTAAGTATTCTTTCGTTCTTTTATTGCTTTTCGAGTCTTTAGAGTCTGAAAGTCAAACTTTGTTTGACTTTCTGCGTTGACCAGTTTATGGTCAATGCGAAGTTCGTTTGAACTTCGCAACGTGAGTGTAATCACGTTGGTTATAGTCCCTTGGGACTATGCCTACTGATTACCACGTTGTCTAGGGTCGTAGGGTAAGCGATCTAATAAATTGCTTATACCTTCGAACCCGACCCATTTGGTCGATCATTAGGATCCGACCAAAATACATTAGGTGACCATAGTATAGGGAATAACCTTCCGAGGTTATACCTTATGGTCGCTTCGTTTAAGTAGTTGTATGATAGGTAGTTTATATGGCTTAGGTAAATTACCAGAATACCCTTTTCATGTATAATTGGTAATTAAGCATATGTAACCTAAACTTTTGCCACATAACAGATTATGTAACATGTTTAGGCATATAACACTTGTCATAGGGCTAGTTAGGCGGTCCGAAAGCGTTTCACGCGAACGACGCATTAAAGTAGCATAAGCTACCTAAACGGGTCGTAATGGGTCGTAAACACTTAGGTTAAGTTTCATTTAGTATGTAGGCTTTGTTAAACCATATCACATGAGTTCCTACACTCATTTGGTTTACAAACCCTCATGCTACCCAGTCTTCCGATTTAGGTCCGGTTTATTAACATAGTTACCTATATTAGGTGCCGTTTGATATCCGTGATCTCTAGCATTGTTTGGTTGTCACTCAAGAACTACTAGCAATCTCAAGTGAGTACATAGAACCCCTCTTTTACTGTTTTCCAAACTGTTTTGGGGTGGAATACATGTGCCTACTTGTTACTTTCATGCTTTCCATGTTTTCATATCATATGCTTGTTATGTTCATTAGTACACTTATAGTACATGATTTCATTGTATTTTATGCTATGTATGCCCATTGCGTGCCTACTTAGTACATCGTTTTACATCACATTTTATGCTACGTATGCCCATTGTGTGCCTACTTAGTACATTGTTTTTCAGCACATCACATCACATGCTATGTATGTTCATTTGCTGCATACTTAGTACATTTTCATTTCATCACATGCTTACATTTTGGTATGACATTTGGTTTGTTTAAATGGGACAATACATTCATTAACATTAGCTACGCCGTTCGTTAGTAGGTAGTGGTACCATAGGAATTGACAACTCCCGTTTCTGAAATCCCGGGTTGGTGGGGATTGGAAGGAATGACCGAATTCGATGATATGAAGCACATATAATCCTTTAAGTCGTTTAAGGGTTTATCGCCACAGTCGCAAGGCTTGGATGTATGCATTATAACAACACCGCATAAATGTTCATATTCAGTATAGCATGCATATCCACAAGACATAACATTGATTTAAACCAAGTTTTACTTCAATATATTGTTTTGTGCATTTTCACCTATGGCTTAATGGATATATATATACATATATATTCCACTTGCCATACATGATATTTTGACATGGTTTACACAAAGACATTTTGACATAGACATTTTGACATAGACATTTGACATAGACATTTCGACATAGACATTTTAACATGATTTACATTTGATCATGCATTTCCCACAAAACATAACTTTGATTTAAACCAAGTTTTACTTCAATGCTTTGTTTTGTGTGTTTCACCTATGGTTTAGTTGATGCATTTCACTAGCCATACATATCACATTTGTTTTACATTACATGATTTACATCTTGACATAAACACTTTGACATATTATTCAATACATTTGACAATTGGTTTAAACATAGATATCTTACATTGTTGGTTTGGTTTGCGTAAGTGATTTAAGTAACGAGGCGTGTGTAATATGATACAAGCATGGTGGATACGCCGCTGGTACTTCCTATATATAAGTGATTGTATGGTATTACATATCGTAGCATTATTTAAATCATTTCAATTTAAGACACATGACATTTTATACAAATAACATACTTTTCACAATACATTGTTTTACAAACAACTTAACTTATACAAACTCATTTTACATGGTTATTCATTTAACCATGCATTATTCTCTTATTTATACATATCATCTGAACTTATTGTTTTTCAAATGATTTACAAAGACAAAGCAAATTTCAAGGTTCATGACTAAACATTTTCTTAAACAGAAGTCATGAATCTTATTTTCGCAAAACCTATGTACTCGCCGGCATTTTTATGCTTACGTACCTATTTTCACACGTGTTTCAGGAAATGAAGCATAGGATTGGTCAAGATACACTTAGGCGGACTTGGGCCTTAGTGACAATAAAAGATGCAAGACTAGTTATTTATGTTATGTTTCTTTGATTGTCAAGACATTGTAACTATTTTATTCAATAAAACAATACTTCAATTTCCATGTGTTATGAAACAATGATTCTGTTACAACACTCCCCGATGTTTCCGCCACGTTTTGTTGTTTTACGTGGTCGGGGTGTGACAGAAAAGTTGGTATCAGAGCTCATGGTTATAGGGAATTAGGTTATTAGTAATACTTTGACCTAGTCTATAACCTTCTTAGGACCCTAACGCGAGTTTACTTGCGTTTAGTCATAAAACAATACCGTCACCTATCCTTAGGCGACGACCGCAACAAGAACATAAAATTCAAAACCGCTTTGAAAACTAATCATCTGTTCTAGGATGATTGATTACTAGGTTTTGAACTCTCTATTATATGGTTTTGAACCCCTTTTGAGTTTTCAAAACCTCGTCAAGGTTTTGGGTTTTAAATAATGTGAACACGTGCAAACTGGAAGGGTGAATGCCTGTATTCTGGGTTTTCTGTCTAGGCAAGCACTTCGTATACATCTCATCAGACGCGAGACCAGTTGTGCTTACCTGGGAATTCTTGGGATGAGTGTTCACTTATAGGCGAGCATGTCTTCGCGATACATTATTTTTGACCTATTTACTTTGATTTGTCACCGTCTCATTTGTTTGCCTTAGGTAACAAATAAATGATCAAAATTTTCATTCGTTACCATTCTGTATTGATTACCCGATAACCTTTCACTTGTTTCTTCCTAAGTCTTTCATTTTCTTCTAGAATGTCTCTTCCTCTCAGCACCGGTCAAATGTCCGAGCAAACAGCCAAATTTGTTCAGCAAATAGGCGAGGTGATTCTGAAGAGTGTGGACTTAGGCATTTCCATGACTCGTCTCAACAATGAAGCCTCTCGTCTCAACAAAGAAGCCACTCAAGGACCACCAAAGGAGGCAGAAGTCAAGCCAGCACCCCCAGCCAAGAAACCAATCGTGGAATCAAAGACCATGGATGAACGATCCCCTAAGAAGTCAAAGAAGTGAAAGGCTTCTCAGAACTTCGCCGTAGTGGCTCACAATGGTCAAGCCTTCCCCAATCAACCAGCTCAACCCCGTGCTAGGAAGCCATACAATGGAACTTCACCCTTGTGCAACAAATGTAACCTTTATCATCATGCTAATGTGAAGTGCCGCGAATGCCAAATTTGTGGACGTAAAGGTCATACAGCAAAAGTTTGCGTGGCAGCAGTTGCACCAAATCAAGCAGGAACCATTCGGGTGGCAACACCACCTAATAAGAAGCAATACAAGGGAACGGCACCAATATGCGACAAATGTAATGCACACCACTTAGCCCACCTACAGTGTCGTTTGTGTGCAGCATGTGGGCGAGTTGGTCACCTGGCAAGCGTTTGTCGATTTACCTCAAACCAGGGTGGTCCAAATCAACCCCAAGTCAACCCTACTCAAGCGCGCTTTTCGCTTGGAACGTGCTACAACTGTGGCGAGACAAGCCATTACAGGAACAAATGCCCAAAGCTTGCTAATGCAAATCCAACCCTTGGATGAGCATTCGGCTGAACAAAGGATGTGCTGTCTTATGCCTTTTTTTTTTTTTGTTTTCGTGTATTGTGAAACAATATGTCTCGTTCATAAATAAAAGTTGTTGTTCGCAATTCTGATATACAAGTATAATTACATGTGTTTATGGCATTTCCCTATGATACCTGCATTAAGGAACTATGTTCCTTACAAACTACTCTTGTGATTCTCTCTTACAATTGATCGCTTATAATTTCCTCGAAAGTTCTAAGTACTCGTTTCATTCTAAGAAACGAAGTACGTGAAATAAAGTGAAATTATGAGTAATCGCGCTTTTTGCACATCTGTACCTTTGAATCCTTGGTTAAATAACTAAGGGTATTTCCAAATCTCATACCCAGTACGTTTTGATTTTTCAACATATACAGTACAAGTATTTCAAAAACAATCTTCATGATCTCAAAACATTTCATATAGTTTGAAAACAATTTTTCTAAAGGCATTGCCTATGTTATTTCAAAAACATTGGCCATGTTATCAAAACCAACCTTCCTAATTTCATATAGTCTGAAGGCAATATTTACACGGTACATTTTCTTATCAAGTGCATGATTTCGAAAAGCATCATTCATGTTTTCCAAAAAAAACCTTATACATAATTTCAAAATTCATCTCGCATGATTTTAAAACATTTTATAAATATACTTACCTAGTACACCTACTTTATGATTTCAAAAGTATTATATATAAGGTTTCAAAAACATTGAACACGTTTTCTTAAAAGAACCCCATGCATAGTTTTCAAAAATATTTTCCTCGTACATTGACTTAACCTTCAAATTCTGCTTCATACGTCGCCTTGACATATCTAGCATCTCAACTTCATAAGCATTTTTACTTCATGTTTTGACTTAAGCACGTCCAGTGCAATGTTTCAAAACATCTTCAACTCCTAAAAATCCATATGGGATCTTTTTGTCTTCACATTTGGACCCTTGTGGATGATTATCATTCAAACCAGAGTCCTTGATTGGATTCCTAGTGTACCTTAATTCGAACATTTTGGTTCCTTACAATCGAAATCGAATTTTCCTTTTGAATCTTTCTATCTTTATAGTTAGATTCTTGATAATGTTTAAAGTACCAAATGAAATCCACAAGATGGATTCCTAGTGTGCTTTAAATACATGTGCTTTGTTAGCAAAACAAATTTCCAGTTAAACAATTTTGTGGTTATGTGACTATGTGTTTATGCATCTTGTGTTTTCATTTATACATATTTGTGTTTTTGGTATACTCTGGATATTCGTTATCCAAATCCTCGTAGAATCTTTCATATCTTCATATGAGGGGTTCGTGGTAGGATATTCAAAAAGGTACTACCTTAAAATCCTAAATGGGCTTCTATGTAATAGTTAAGACCCTTGGATTATATAGTACCACTCCATGATTCATAAGAGGCCCTTTTAGTGGTCTAGTCAAAAGATTGATTCGCAATCTGGTTAAAGAATGACATCTAGTGATGTAGCTGGACAGACTCCTTGATAGTTTATTTAGATCATTTATTGATTTAATTAAAAGGACTCTATGGTGGTCTAGTCACACTCATCACAGGATTGTTCATTTGGTTTTACCCTACACATTATAAAATAGACTGAGTGAACTATGCAAGGAATTGTGTAATTATGGACGCGTACATAATTATGAGATTTAGTGCACGGTAATCACAGTAAGATTTATTATGTGTAAGAACCGATAGTGACAACAATAACGAAATGAGAACGATGTAATGGAGGTACGGTGGACGCACCAATGATGCTTCATATACTTGTATATAAGTATCCCTCTTACATTGCAATCATGATGTTATTAAAGTTACTAGAAGTTCAGAACCCTAACCAATGTTGTTCGATCTTTTCAACTTCATGTTTTCAAGCTCTCACAAGTTTCCTCTAAATAAAAATTTCGGGACGAAATTTCCTAAAGTAGGGGAGACTGTAACACCTGTGCCTCCACGGCCATCAAACAAATACTGTAGCAAGGAAATATTTCATTTCATACTGGGGATTTGTATAAATATGTGTATCATTTGCACATATCAATTTTTGTTCAATTCCAAACTCTAAATTGCTTTCTGGAAGGTTATACGCGCACCGATGCGTAAATATAACCAGTTTAAATGCAACAAACACTCCGGAATAGTGACATTGGCTTAACATACCTTAAATAACCTTTACATAACTTAGAAATAAGTTTTGAAGGCTTTGGTATGGCAAAAACAAGTTATTTCGTCTACAGGGACTAAATTTGACAAACTGCGAAAGTATGCCAATTTGAACTGTAACGAACATTCCGGAACATGACCATAAGTTAAACACACCTTAAATATCCTTCACATAGCTTAGAAATAGGCTTTAAGGGGTTCGGTGTGCTAAAATAAACTTTTGGGTCATTCAGGGACTAAAAGTGTCAAAAAGTGCACAAGTTTGCATTTTCGCGCATAACTCACGTTCTGAATACATCCGGACATCCAGAAATTTATATAAGCATGACTATATTATACTTTAGTGTTCGCCATAAGAAAAATCCATTCGTCGCGTCATTTGGATCGTTTTACGCGCTTGTGCGCATTCCGTCGTAATTAAGCGAACATCGCGTTCGTACGACCAAACGAACCAACATCCGACATATTTTTGAGCATGTTTCATGTCCACAATGTTTAGGCATCATTTTAGGGCCTTAAAGTTGGCTTTACGGGCCTTAGAAGTGTCGGAAATGGCCTTAAACACATGCAGGGACTGAAACTGTCATTTCTGAATCATATTGGCTGATCAGACAGGCCAGGCGGCCCGCATTATACTTGTCTGATCCTGAAGCGGGCCACGTCCGACTATCAGACCAGATTAACTGCATTTAACAGCAGATTGCAGCTGTTTGATTCTCACCCACACATTCTCAATTGCCTAGTCAGATGATAAGGATCATTTTTAGCTACCATAAGGTTCCGACACTTGTACGGATGCGATTAAAGCACGGTTTACATGAAACGATCCTAACGGTGGTGCATATCCTATAAATACCCACCATGATCACTTGGAAAACCCACTTGAAATCTGAGAATTCTCTAAGTTGGGGTGTTTTATCGCCTCATACCTGAGAATACTCGGGTTATCAATCTTGCGGGGACCCTTCGTAAGTATTCTTTCGTTCTTTTATTGCTTTTCGAGTCTTTAGAGTCTGAAAGTCAAACTTTGTTTGACTTTCTGCGTTGACCAGTTTATGGTCAATGCGAAGTTCGTTTGAACTTCGCAACGTGAGTGTAATCACGTTGGTTATAGTCCCTTGGGACTATGCCTACTGATTACCACGTTGTCTAGGGTCGTAGGGTAAGCGATCTAATAAATTGCTTATACCTTCGAACCCGACCCATTTGGTCGATCATTAGGATCCGACCAAAATACATTAGGTGACCATAGTATAGGGAATAACCTTCCGAGGTTATACCTTATGGTCGCTTCGTTTAAGTAGTTGTATGATAGGTAGTTTATATGCCTTAGGTAAATTACCAGAATACCCTTTTCATGTATAATTGGTAATTAAGCATATGTAACCTAAACTTTTGCCACATAACAGATTATGTAACATGTTTAGGCATATAACACTTGTCATAGGGCTAGTTAGGCGGTCTGAACGCGTTTCACGCGAACGACGCATTAAAGTAGCATAAGCTACCTAAACGGGTCGTAATGGGTCGTAAACACTTAGGTTAAGTTTCATTTAGTATGTAGGCTTTGTTAAACCATATCACATGAGTTCCTACACTCATTTGGTTTACAAACCCTCATGCTACCCAGTCTTCCGATTTAGGTCCGGTTTATTAACATAGTTACCTATATTAGGTGCCGTTTGATATCCGTGATCTCTAGCATTGTTTGGTTGTCACTCAAGAACTACTGAGCAATCTTAAGTGAGTACATAGAACCCCTCTTTTACTGTTTTCCAAACTGTTTTGGGGTGGAACACATGTGCCTACTTGTTACTTTCATGCTTTCCATGTTTTCATATCATATGCTTGTTATGTTCATTAGTACACTTATAGTACATGATTTCATTGTATTTTATGCTATGTATGCCCATTGCGTGCCTACTTAGTACATCGTTTTACATCACATTTTATGCTACGTATGCCCATTGTGTGCTTACTTAGTACATTGTTTTTCAGCACATCACATCACATGCTATGTATGTTCATTTGCTGCATACTTAGTACATTTTCATTTCATCACATGCTTACATTTTGGTATGACATTTGGTTTGTTTAAATGGGACAATACATTCATTAACATTAGCTACGCCGTTCGTTAGTAGGTAGTGGTACCATAGGAATTGACAACTCCCGTTTCTGAAATCCCGGGTTGGTGGGGATTGGAAGGAATGACCGAATTCGATGATATGAAGCACATATAATCCTTTAAGTCGTTTAAGGGTTTATCGCCACAGTCGCAAGGCTTGGATGTATGCATTATAACAACACCGCATAAATGTTCATATTCAGTATAGCATGCATATCCACAAGACATAACATTGATTTAAACCAAGTTTTACTTCAATATATTGTTTTGTGCATTTTCACCTATGGCTTAATGGATATATATATACATATATATTCCACTTGCCATACATGATATTTTGACATGGTTTACACAAAGACATTTTGACATAGACATTTTGACATAGACATTTGACATAGACATTTCGACATAGACATTTTAACATGATTTACATTTGATCATGCATTTCCCACAAAACATAACTTTGATTTAAACCAAGTTTTACTTCAATGCTTTGTTTTGTGCGTTTCACCTATGGTTTAGTTGATGCATTTCACTAGCCATACATATCACATTTGTTTTACATTACATGATTTACATCTTGACATAAACACTTTGACATATTATTCAATACATTTGACAATTGGTTTAAACATAGATATCTTACATTGTTGGTTTGGTTTGCGTAAGTGATTTAAGTAACGAGGCGTGTGTAATATGATACAAGCATGGTGGATACGCCGCTGGTACTTTCTATATATAAGTGATTGTATGGTATTACATATCGTAGCGTTATTTAAATCATTTCAATTTAAGACACATGACATTTTATACAAATAACATACTTTTCACAATACATTGTTTTACAAACAACTTAACTTATACAAACTCATTTTACATGGTTATTCATTTAACCATGCATTATTCTCTTATTTATACATATCATCTGAACTTATTGTTTTTCAAATGATTTACAAAGACAAAGCAAATTTCAAGGTTCATGACTAAACATTTTCTTAAACAGAAGTCATGAATCTTATTTTCGCAAAACCTATGTACTCGCCGGCATTTTTATGCTGACGTACCTATTTTCACATGTGTTTCAGGAAATGAAGCATAGGATTGGTCATGATACACTTAGGCGGACTTGGGCCTTAGTGACAATAAAAGATGCAAGACTAGTTATTTATGTTATGTTTCTTTGATTGTCAAGACATTGTAACTATTTTATTCAATAAAACAATACTTCAATTTCCATATGTTATGAAACAATGATTCTGTTACAACACTCCCCGATGTTTCCGCCACGTTTTGTTGTTTTACGTGGTCGGGGTGTGACAGCGAAAGGCGTAAAAAGCGTCGGTTTTTGTAAGACTTTTTTTTGAAGCAATTCTTCAAACAAGGTTCTTTTTGATGAACTTGTTTGTGTATTTTTTTGGCTTCAACTTTTTTTTTTAAGGAATGTCACATGAAAACCGAGCTTTGTACTAAAATAAAAAGGTTAAAATGAAAAAGGGTAGTGGGTAAAGGGTGTTTGTTTTGGGTTTAGAAATGAAAAGGTTTAGGCTCAAAGGGGTTTACTATAGGGATTTTGGGTAGGTGGTAAAAAAAAGAAAAATAATGGTGTTGAAAGAAAAAGGGTTAGTCCTAATGCCTCTATCAGTTACTTACTCGGGGTTAAGTTTGTAAGGACCGGGAATGTATCGTCATGGCAAGTTCTAGAGTCGTAAGAAACCAAGCGGCTATTCACACAAGAAACGAAAGATGAGCATTTAATCTAAAGATGTGTATTTGTATGATCAATAAAGGCTCAAAACTCACTTTTTGTGGGAATGGGTTTTTAATGTGATCAAGTATATATAATCAAATTTTAACTAGATTTGTCATGCCGTTTCATAATTTTTTTTATGTTTTTTCTTTTTATCATGATGCGATCGGTTGTAAATTTGTAAAAATATAACCTTTTTAGAACTTGTTATTCCCAAATTAAACTAAGACAAGTAAAAAAAATGAAGATTTTTGAAAAAATTTGGGGTGATTAGCAGTTCCAATAGAGTTATGTGTAAGGCTTGTTTTTAGGACTTGCAAGATTCAAGGTTTTAGCATCCCCCCCCCACAATTAAATTATACATTGTCCTCAATGTGTCCCAAAAATAAGTTTTTCGGTTGATTAAAATGTGTAAAAGTGGGTTAAAAACAAGATTTTATGTTACGGGGTAGTTGAACACGGGGTGGTGTTGGCTGAGCACGGCCCCGTGGTAAGACTGCCAGTATCAAATTTAAACAGAAGGCTGGGCACGGGGGCGTGTTCAGTGAGCACGGCCCCGTGTCCAGTTACCTGAACTGGGCATTTTCTGCAAAACCTCGGGCACAGGGCGTGTTGGGGTGAGCACGGCCCCGTGCTGAACTTGTTGTAATGAAGAAAAATTGTCGGGAGGCTCTGTTTTTGTGCATGAGGTGTGGGTTCAAGTTTCCCTTAGTAACCTCCACCATTTCGAGTGTGTTTTATTCCTGAAAATTAAAACTAAACTAGAAAACATAAAAGTTAAACTAATCTAAAACTAAGGATTGTTCCGCGGAATGCCTCCGTGGTGCGCCACGTTTATAAGGGACCTAGGATAGACCCTCCTTATCGGGTGGTTCTGGCTCATCTTCAATTAGGGGGTCATCATTGCCGAATAGATATTTCATTGAACGCTCAAGATCGACACTCTTTTTAAATGCCCCTAATTGAATAGATAGATTGTTGTACTTCTGGTTTTTCAAAGCTTCGTGGGTTTTTACAAAGGGTCGTCCCAACACTAGAGGAGCGTCATCGAGGATGACAAAGTCGGTTGGGATTACCATTTGATTTGTTTGAACCAAGACATCCTCAACTACACCGATTGATTTTATTATTTTCCGATTAGATAGAAAAATGGGTATTTGAAGTGGAGAAAAATCAATAATACTTAATTTCTCGAAAAAGTAATTTGGCATTACGTTAACACAAAGATCTTTATCAATTGTGATATTACTAATAAACGAATTTTGAAAAAAACATGGAACCGGTGTTATGTTAATTTCAAATGGATCTTCTTTTATTAGCGAGGTTTGATCATTAGTTAACTTAACGCTTACTGTTTCGTCAATTTTAGTGTTAGTGTTTAACTCTTTTAAAAACTTAGCATGAGTGGGAACTAAACAATGATTTTCAAAAGAAGGTGACAAGAGATTAATTTCTTCAAAATTAGACTCTTCTTGAATTTTAACGTTGTCAGACTCACCTTTTTCGTTGTTTAACTCATGTGTCGGTTCTTCACGTATTTGTTCTTCCATTTTTACACTTTCAGTTATCTCTTCTTTATTTAATTCTTCTCTTGCGCGGGACTCCTCTTCCCTTGCGCGAGATTCTTTTATATAGCGCTCAATAACTTTAAGGTGTTCTAATATCATATCGGTCACTTCGGTTATAGAAAAAGGATCGGGATCTTCAAAGCTCGAATCCGATTGTTCGATCCTTTGTTCCTCATAATACCCATATGAAGTAGATGGTTCACACCATTATTCTTCATTGTAAGCATATGATGGATAAGGTTCGTAATTTTGTTCTTCATAATACTCACATGAGGTGGGTTGTTCACGCCATGGTTCCTCATAATAAGCATATGAAGGTGGTGGCTCATATCTTGGTTCCTCAAAGTATGAGTATGAAGGCTCATACCTTGGTTCATCAAAATATGAGTATAAGGGAGGAGGTTCATACCTTTGGTCTTCATAGGATGTGTATGAATTTGATGGCTCGTACCTGGCCTCCTCATAGTAGGTGTATGAAGTGGATGGTTGATATAAGTCACAATATTGGACCGAGTGTTGGTCACCACAATTAGTGCAATAATTATTCCTATAATCATCCTCCTCATAGGTGTAATTGTAACCTCCTGAGTATTGATCCATAAGAATCACTCAGCAAACCACTACCAAGTCTCGAGATCAGAAAACAAAAATAAAAACGGAAACAGAGGCTGGACACGTCCCCGTGTCCAGTGGACACGGCCCCGTGTACAGAATCTGTATCTGGGCGTTTTAATTAAAGTTACTGATTTCTATGAGCACGGGGCGTGTTCAGTGAGAACGGCCCCGTGTTTAGGCTACTGTATCTGGGTGTTTTATAAAAAATATGCAGCACGGCCCCGTGTTCAGTGAGCACGGCCCGTGTCCAACCTACTGTAAATGCAAAACTAAACTAAAATGCAGAAAAATGTGCGCGCGTTTTGAAAAAGTTTTGAAAAACTGATTAGGCCGTTGATTTTAAGCTTTCTTAAAATCCTTGTGTCCCCGGCAACGACGCCAAAAACTTGATGCGTGTGTAGTGTGTTATGGTTTTAATGTTTATTTTAAGCCCTTTTACACTTTTTAGTCAAGTTTTAAATTTATAAAACACGATATTTACTAACACTAAACACACATATGGGCAAGTGCACCCATCGTGAGCGTAGTATAGTGTTGGTAAGATAC
This sequence comes from Helianthus tuberosus, assembly GCA_030545235.1. NCBI lineage: Eukaryota > Viridiplantae > Streptophyta > Magnoliopsida > Asterales > Asteraceae > Helianthus > Helianthus tuberosus. Next base: position 106,316,327 of record CM060377.1, on the reverse strand, counting down.
CTTGGTCGTCCAAGGACACAAGAGCTTTTAGTACCGGTTTATCCTCAACGTCTAATCAAATCAAAAAGTTAGAAAAATGTTTTAAACTAGAAAAATAAAAACTAACTAAAATGCTGAAAATAAAATAAAAGTAAAAACAGATAGACAAGATGAATCACTTGGCTCCGACTCGTGTTTAGTGTAACCTTTGATTATTTCCGCACTTTTGCACTTTTTAAGAGATTATCTTAGTTATTGTAGTAGGCCCCTCTTTTGAAGGTGACGTTACCCTCAACCCAGTAGTTTGAGTCAGCAAGGATACAATCCTAAAGGGTCGGTTTATTGAAAGATAATTAATTAAGTTATTAATGCATATTATGGTAGGCCCCTCTTTTGAAGGTGACGTTACCCTCGGCTAAGTAGTCTGAGTCAGCAGGGATACAGTCCTAAATAGCCGGGTTATAGTATTAATAGTAGCTTACATATGAGGGGATCAAAGAGTTTGGACCCCCGCCATCCAATACCGGTGGGTATTGAAGGAGGTCCTACTAAATTTGACCCAGGTCCTTGCAGGATCTATACACTGAACAAGGCAAGACTCTTACCAAACCGTTCCCTTAACCCCCGACCAGGTAGCCAACATACCTCCATATAGACCGTGGAGATATGAATGGTGAAAATCTTTTATTTTATATAGACAGTAAAATAATGTTAAGACACCACGGACAAACGATAAGGAAGAATCACCTTCAACATAAGAAACTAGTTATTAAAGTCATTAATACATAACCAAGTAAAAAGTGCGAAAAGATTAAAAATAAAAAGTATTACACTAGACACTTGTCTTCACCAAGTGATGTAAGAGAATTAGGCAAACGTGGCCTTTGATTGTCAAGAACTCTTACGATCAATCTTGGATCCCGAGACGACTCACAGACTCTATGGTAGACAATGGATGATGGTGGTGGATGATGGTGTTGTGATGGTGGTGGGTGGTGGGTGAAGTGTGAGAGAGGTGGTGTGCCAAGGGATGCCTTTGAAGTGAACCAAGCACCCCTATTTATAGCCTGCACAGAAGCCTGGACACGGCCCCGTGTCCACCCTTTTCTCTTTCTTCATTAATTGCAGTTTGTCTGCATTAGTTGACCACGCCCCCGTGTCCGCTGGGCACGGCCCCGTGTGCAGAAGCATATCTGTACTATCAAGATTTGCTTGGATTCTGCGAATCTTAGCGTTGACCATGGCCCCGTGTTGAGTTGGGCACGCCCCCGTGTCGGGAATAGAAGCTTCTACAACTTTGTCTTTTCTGCAGATAGCTGACCACGCCCCCGTGTCCGCTGGGCACGGGGCCGTGTCCGCTGGGCACGGGGCCGTGTCCGCTGGCACGCCCCGTGTTGAGCTGGGCACGCCCCGTGTTGAGCTGGGCACGCCCCGTGTTGAGCTGGGCACGCCCCGTGTTGAGCTGGGCACAGCCCCATGCTCAGCTGGGCACAACCCCATGCTCAGCTTTCTTCTTGTTTTTTGCTTTGGGAGATGCTGTCAAGGGGTCGGGCATGCCACGTTTCTTCCCTTTCTTTGTATTTATGTTGGTTTTAGCTGTATATTTGTTCCTTTTGTTCATTTAAGCTCATTTAACCCTGAAAATACAAAAGGAAGACAAAAGCACACTTTTTCCAACATTAGTACTAAAAAAGGGTTAGTTTTATGCCTCATTTGATGTAATTTATATGTTGCATTTTACACACATCAGGGTCCAACGTATCAACCTTCTTGTCCTTGTATACCCTAGCTCTCGTACACAAAAAAATATTTAATATGTAACACACCTTTAGAGTTTATCTTTGTAGTCCCTTTCCTGACTGAAAACCCACACTCCTTGGCATACTTAACATACATTGAATAACAATCATCAAGGCTTGAGAATAGCATGTCCTTTCTGGGCTTTAATTCTTCACTGACGCCTGGAATCATAAATGGTAATCCAGTTTTGGGGCAATGCCTTTGACTCGAGGAAGAGACTTCGTCTGAGAAAACACAGGGAGGAACAGAAAAATCAGAAAAACAGAGTGATGTCTCGTAATAACATTATACATTAAAACACCATTAATTGAATAATAAACAAGACATAATAAACACATAATTTAAAAACGAAATGATAAAAAAACCATGAGATGAATAATTAAAAACACTTAACAACATAAATAATTAACAAAATATAACATCCTAATGAAAACGCCAAAATTAACAAAGCTAATGTTTACCCAAATTAACAAAATAGTAATAACCGATATTCACAAATACTACTAAAAAAAATTCAAAACTAATCAAATAGACGAAAAATGCCAATGATCGTAAAAACATAACAATACACAAGAACGTAAACGACAATTAAAATTAATATCGAAAACTCCAATTGCAGTTAGGAATAATAGATTAAATATCAATTAAAACGCGATTAAATTGCATAATTGAATGACGCTATGGAAAATCATAAAACACATTATAAAAATAATAATTAAAAAAAACGCCATAGAACAATGATAAAAGAACAAAACGCCATATCTGTTGCATGATTTGCTGGATCGAAAAATAGAAAACGCCAACGAATTTTACTTTGTCGAACAGAATCCACGTTAAACGCCATAAATCTGAGAAAGCTTGCAAAGGAGGTAACAACTAACAATAAATCTTTGGAGTTTTAATTTGAAAGAGATTTATAACGCGAATAAGGAGGGAACGTATAAAAGGACAATCGTACCCCCGCATAACAATTAGGGCCCCTGCCACGTGTTGGGCCAGGATCTTTTCTCCCAGTTTCCCAAACTGAACTACCCAGTCTCTCAGACTAAACTTCTCCAGTCTCTAAGACTCAATTTCCCCAGTCTCTAAGACTAAACCTCCCCAGTCTCTAAGACCGAATCTCCCCAGTCTCTAAGACTGAACCTCCCCAGTCTCTAAGACTGAACCTCCCCAGTCTCTAAGACTGAATTATAAACATAACTTTGAAATGTGTTTTGTGCCTTTTGTTTGTAAAAATGTTTGTTTCCTGGATCTGGACATTTTGTGTATGCAATGAAAACATTTCGTGAGAGCCCTAATGATCGTAGTCTAGACTCGAGAAGGAATCCTAGTTCGCTTCGATCGAAGCTCTGATACCAAGCTGTCACACCCTGACTTTTGCTGAAGCGTGGTTATTTGGTGTGACTTCTTAATACCATAGCAATCAATCATAACAATGCTATATGATAAAAACATGAGATGTTCATCCATTAATTAAGTTTAGAATATACCATAACATACTTGTCTTGAAAACATCGACACCAAATTAAGTTACAAACCATGACATGTTCAACTGAGTTCATAAAGACTCCACAAAAGACCTTAAAAAAAAGCTGAGTTTAGAAACATGTATCCCGTCCAGGAATAGGATACACCCCCTAAACTCAACAACCATGGATAACATCTTTTATTCACGACGCAGCTTGAAGACACATGCATACTTGCCAGATCAACTAGTTCCCTGAAATACATGTAATTTAAAAAACATCAACAAAAGTTTAGCGAGTTCATGTGTGAGTGTATGATGAAGGGGGAGGGGGTTAAATGTAACTTTAGATGATAAGTAGGTTAATTAGTTGAAAGTTAAATGTAAAGTCTAGTGTTTTAAGTGTTTGATGCATTATATAGTATGTTAGAGTGTTCGGGAACCATAACTAGTTAAAAAAAAATAAAACAATGCTTCTAGTAATATTTTGGTGTTCCGGGTAATGTCTGGTTGTTCGGTTAGATACCGGTTCGTTAAAGTGCTAAGTTATACCGTATAGTGTCCTTTATGTAACTTTTTGTGACACTTTTAATTCCCGACACTTAGGAAAGCATACAGGACCATTTGCCATATTTTTGCATGTTACTAGTTTATTAAAATGCTGAATTTTGCTGAAATGTGCAGAATTCTGCACTTTGGGTGGCTTTTAGGCACTTTCCGGCACTTAAACTACCACCTAGTGACGCAGTTTTATGATCCTCACTTCCCTACACTCCATACTTAGTGTAGTACCTTGTCTCTGGCCCTCACGGGGTCTCAAAACATTGTCTGTCTATGTACTGACATTGTCAACATATTTCTGAGTTATCCGCTAACTGTGCTAACTGTGCTTTGTGTATCGTTTATGTTTCTAAGTGTTTGTATGTAGTAATGATGTGACAATATGAAATGTGATGCACATGAATGTATGATACAGAAATCAGAAAGCAGTCTAAGTCACCAGTTATAATTAAGCACAGTCATTAAGCACTAATTTATATTAATTAAATTGTACGGATACCTGGATTTTTGACGGTTGTCACATTCTCCCCCTGTTAAGAAAATTTTGTCCCGAAATTTAAGTTCTGCTACTAGCTGCAGGGGTCTTGGGGAACAAATGTGGATATTTTTCTTTCATGCGATCCTCACGCTCCCAAGTGAACTCTGGGCCGTGTCGCGCGTTCCAACAAGCTTTGACGAGTTTAACACTACTCCGTCGCATCTTGTTAACCATCCAATTAGTAACCTCAACAGGTTCTTCAGTAAAGTGGAGTGTGTCGTCAATATGAACTTCATCGGCAGGGATGACAACGGTTTCTTAAGTTGGACTCTTTTTCAAATTAGATACATGAAATGTATCATGAACGTCATTCAGTTCGGCGGGTAAATCCAACTTGTAAGCTACAAGACCAATCCTCTCCAGGATTTTGAATGGTCCAATGTATCGCGGATTCAACTTCCCACGCTTCCCAAAGCGTGCTACGCCCTTCCAAGGTGACACCTTTAACAAAACCATATCTCCTACCTCAAACTCCAGAGGTTTCCTTCTTCGGTCCGCATAACTCTTTTGTCGATCACGAGCCGCCCTTATGCACTCTCGGATCTGTGTAATCTTATCAGTCGTGTCTTGGACCAATTCCGGACCAACAAGCTCTCTATCACCTGCGTCTGCCCAGCATAACGGTGATCGACACTTGCGTCCATAGAGAGCTTCAAATGGTGCAGCTTGGATACTCGCATGGTAGCTGTTGTTGTATGAGAATTCTACCAAGGGTAAGTGAGTGTCCCAACTGCCACCCAAATCCATCACGCAAGCTCGTAACATATCTTCCAAAGTTTGAATCGTTCGCTCGCTCTGGCCATCTGTCTGCGGATGGAATGCAGTACTCAGATTCAACTGAGAACCAAAAGCTTCTTGGAAGGATTGCCAAATCCTTGACACGAACCTTCCGTCTCTATCAGAGATGATTGAGAGAGGAACTCCATGTCGTGCGGCTATCTCCCTCAGGTATAGCTCAGCAAGCTTGCTAGTGTTGTCTTTCTCCTTGATTGGCAAAAAGTGTGCAGATTTGGTCAGACGGTCCACGATTACCCAAATCGTATCGTGACCTCTGGGTGTCCTTGGCAATTTCGTTATAAAGTCCATTGAAATCTGCTCCCATTTCCACATGGGTATTTCAGGTTGTTGCAGAAGACCTGAAGGCTTCTGGTATTCGGCCTTTACCTTGGCGCGAGTCAAACATTTGCCAACATAGGTTGCAACATCGCCTTTCAATCTTGGCCACCAATAAAAATCCTTTAAATCTTGGTACATTTTATCCGATCCTGGATGGATCGAGTACCGTTGTCACACCCTGGCTTTTGCGGAAGCGTGGATTATTTTGGTGTGACTTCTTAATACCATAGCAACAATCATAACAATGTTATATGAAAATAAAACACATGATGATCATCCATTCATTAAGTTTAAAGATACCACAACACCATTGTTTAAAAATGTCGACACATAAAACAAGTTACAACCATGACAAGATTAAAACATGTTCACATGACACAATGAAAGACTTGGATAAAACGTGGTTTAAAGACATGTATCCCATCCAGGTAAGGGTTACACCTCCTAAACCTGGATGACATCGTTATTCACTATGCAACTTGACACAATTGCACACTTCACCAGATCCATTAATTTCCTGAAATACATGTAGTTTGAAAAATCAACAAAAGTTGAGCGAGTTCATGTAAAAGTGAGTATGTATAAACCTTCAAAGTATGAAAAAAAGTCCCTGGTATGTAGCAATAAGGAAAAGAGATCACCAATGGGTTGCAAAGCCACTGGCATGTGTGAAAAGGTGCAGGAAGACTCAAACCTAGCAAATTTGTTACCGGGCTTCGGCTGTAAGACATAGTCACCTCTATGGGCCGCCCCGGCCTCACGGGTGTGGGCTCGCTACACCCAAATAGATCTATCACTCTTGTGTCCATCGGTCCTAACAACGAGGATCGATGGCCTTAAGTGTTGTACCCACCCTTCACATGATCTAGTAGTAAACCCTCCTTAAGCTAATCATACCATGTAATAAACGTTTGTAATAATTGTAACATGTATTCCACCCCTGAAGTATAAAACTGAAAACAGTTAAGAGAAAAGGGGGACATGAACTCACTGTACTGCGTCCTCTGAAACGAATCGTCAACCCAAACTATGTCTGCTACGCGAAGACCTACACGTACTAATGTCTATTAGATAAACAGGCCATACCTTGGCTTAGGGTTTAATGTTTTTGAGTTGCGATTTCTTAAGTTTCCGAACATTATTCCAAGTTATAATTATTAGTTAAAATAATTATCTTAACTTTAAATTATATTTTATTATGGAATAATCGTTAGATAATATTTCGTATTCCTACTTCACAAGTATTTTAACTTTGTATTTCCTTCCCAAGGATGGGGGTATTTATACATGTATTATTGTGATTCCGAAAAATATATTTTAGTCCCACTTAGAAAAATATATTTAACTTATTTGTCCAAAATAATGTATTCCCAAAATATATGTATTTTTCCCAAAAATAATATATTTTACTCCATTAATTTCCAGAATAATATCTTACCAAAAATGTATGTGTAGAAGCATTTTCCAGATTATTTCATATGTTATGTTTGAACGTTCGATTTTTCAATACCGAGTGTGTAACTTAAATATTTTATTCCTTGATATTTTTGGTATTATTCTGGAGTTGTAATTTCCATGGTATTCATAAGTTATATTATTTTATCCTAAAAATAATATAACTAGTTCACAAAATAAACAAATAATCACACAAGAGTTTTAGTATAAAATACATATTTTAAATATATATTTATCAAATTTTATTTACGAAAATCAACCTCCGATACTTGGTATTTTGTAATAAAAATTATGGCAAAGTTTATTTTGAAAACAAAGTTAAAAATATATTTGTAAACACTTGTTAGAAAAATATTTTCTAAGTGTCGGATTTTTAGAAAATTTCGCCAGAGTTTCCTTTGTAAATGGAGGTGTCCATGCTTATAGCATATCATTTTCTTTTAAAAATTCATCCAATCAATCAATAACAAGTTATTAAACAATATTATACTAGTCAAGTGCAAAAACAATACATTTCACATAATAGCATGAACTTGGTTTTTCACAAAAACATGTAGTAATTTAGAGATGTGTTTAGGGGGTTTAGCCACCTTCCGAAGTGTGTTTACTTTTATTAAAATCCTATTCTCGAAATTTTTAGGTGTTCACAACTTGTGAACTTACTTCACAAAAATATTTGTTTCCAACATTTTCTTATTTTACCACACTTATTTTGTAAATAAAATGATGTAAGTTTATCAAAATCACGACTTTCCAAAAATCATCTTCTATTCTTGGTTTATTCAGGAAAATCATGTGTGAACCTTGGATCCATATGATCACCAACTTACTTTGGTTACTAATTTTTCAAGAAAACATATTGTTATCAAGTTCATGCTAAAATATGGAGGTGATTTCTTTTATGGAAATTACTAATCACCTCCTAACTTGTTAACTTAAGCTTTTACCCTTACTTTAACAAGTTTAATCATGAAGTTTAACATCATATCCCTAGTGATCATCAAACAAGCAACAAGAAATCACCAATAATACAAAACAACATCATTCATAACATTACTTCTTCACTTTAACAATGTTTCATCATTAAGTTAGTTTATGTTCAAGTTTTCTTCATATGCTTCATTAATGTTCTTAATGTTTTTGATCATGATACATCATTAACCACTTAAACAAGATGAAAAATGAAAGGATCTAAGTTCTTACCACTAGCTCAAGGCTAGGGGAGTTCTAGAGTAGAAATTGAGTGGATAAAAGAAGATGAGAGAGGTCCTTCCACTTCTGAGCACACCGAGCTTAGTTGTATGACCTTTAACACCTTTGGATCACTAGAGATTGAATGATTTGAACTTGAAGATGATGATGGTGGTGGTGCTCTTGGCCGAGCAAGAGGGAGAGGAGAGAGTGAGAGAGTGTTTGAAAGTGTGTTGAATGTGAATGGTGGTTCAAGTCCCTTGGTTCTTCTTATAATTCTCCAACACTTCTTTGTCTAATGGTCATTATGTTTTCATAGTACTTAGCATATCAATTAAAATAATCAAAAAAATCAAGGGGTGTGAGACCCCATGTAACCGTCCCAAAAGGGGGGGGGGGTGTCTTGTTGGGTTTCAACTAGATTGTTGGTGATTTGGTTGGAATTCAAGAGTTTAGTTAGTGTCTTGTGAGTGTTATGAAATATATAGTGTGTTAGGGTGTTCGGGGACCATAACTAGCTTAGTAAAAGTGAAACAATGTATTTGACAGTATTTTTGTGTTTCGGGTAATGTCCGGTTGTTCGGTTTGATACTGTTCCGTTAAAGTGCTTAATTAATCCGTAAAGTGTCTTTTATATAACTTTTAGTGACACTTTTAATTCCTGGCACTTAGGAAAGCATACATGACCATTTTGTCAAGTTTTTGCACATTACTAGCATAATTAAATGCTGAATTTTGTTATTAAGTGCAGAATTCTGCACTTAAAGTGGGTTTTAGGCACATTCCGGCACCTAAACTATCACCTAGTGATGCAGTTTTATGGTCCTCACTTCCCTACACTCCCTACTAGTGTAGTACCCCGCCTCTGGCTCATACTGGCTTAAAAAACATTGTCTGTCTATGTGCTAGCATTGTCAGCATGTTTTCTGGGTTATCCACCCACTGTGCTAACTGTGCTTTGTGCATCAAGTTTGTTACTAAGGTTTGTATGTACTAAATGGAGTGACAGCATGAATGTGATGCATATGTATGTATGTAACAGAAATCAGTAAGCAGTTTAATCAACAGTTGTAATCAAGCACAGTCATTAAGCACAAATTAAATATTAATTAATCGTACGGATACCTGTAATTTGAGGGTTGTCACAACCGTGACTTGTGAGCTTCATAAAAAATAACGTCTCTCAAACCACCAAAGAGAGGAACCCAAATTCATTTCATGAAGCACAACGTTCCTTCATCATTCCGTACCAATTGTTTCTCCATCCCACGGAGATATTCGTTTTCAAGATTATTTTCTTTAAGAGCTTCTCTCTACGCGGCACGAATGCGCAACGAGAGATCCGTTTGAATAATCATTTCCAAAGCTCTAACCCTTATAGGCTTGATTCTTTCTTTCCGACTCAAGGCATCTGCGACCACATTCGCCTTCCCTGGGTGATACTTGATTTCGCAATCATAATCGTTTAACAACTCTACCCAGCGGCGTTGTCTCATATTCAGCTCTTTTTGATCAAAAATGTGCTGCAGGCTCTTGTGATCAGTAAAGATTGTGCACCGCGTGCCATACAAGTAATGTCGCCAGATCTTTAATGCAAACACCACAACGCCTAGTTCCAAATCATGTGTGGTGTAGTTTTTCTCGTGTACTTTCAACTGGCGTGAAGCATAGGCTATAACCTTCTGTCGCTGCATTAGCACGCAGCCTAAGCCTTGACGTGAGGTATCGCAATATACCACGAAGTCGTCAGTGCCTTCGGGTAGGGATAAGATTGGTGCATCGCAAAGCTTGTTTTTCAACAACTGGAATGCTTCTTCTTGCTTGTCTCCCTATTCATACTTCTTGTCTTTCTGTGTGAGGGAGGTCAACGGTTGAGCGATTTTCGAAAAATCTTCGATGAACCTGCGATAATATCCTGCCAAACCTAGGAACTGTCGGATCTCGGTTGGCGTCTTTGGAGTCTCCCAGTTCTTGATCGCCTCGATCTTTGTGGGATCCACATGAATTCCATTCCCGTTAACCACGTGACCAAGGAACTGAACTTCACGTAACCAGAACTCACACTTAGAGAACTTCACGTACAACTTTTCTTTCTTAAGCAGCTCTAAGATGGCTCTTAGATGTTGTTCATGTTCTTCCTTCGTCTTTGAGTAGATTAAAATATCATCAATGAACACGATCACAAACTTATCAAGGTACGGCTTACAAACTCTGTTCATCAAGTCCATGAATACGGCTGGCGCGTTCGTCAGACCAAACGGCATAACCAGAAACTCGTAATGCCCATATCGAGTCCTGAAAGCCGTCTTTGGGATACTCTCATCTTGGATTCTCAACTGGTGATAACCTGATCGAAGATCAATCTTGGAGTAACAACTCGAACCTTGTAGTTGATCGAACAGGTCATCAATCCTCGGCAAAGGATATCTATTCTTGATAGTCAACTTGTTTAGCTCCCAGTAGTCGATACACATGCGGAAACTACCATCTTTCTTTTTAACGAACAAAACTGGAGCTCCCCAAGGCGAGAAGCTTCGTCGGATAAATCCCTTGTCTAAAAGTTCATGAAGTTGTGTTGACAACTCTTGCATTTCTGAAGGCGCAAGTCGATAAGGTGCCTTGGCTACAGGCGCAGCACCTGGGACTAAGTCAATGTGAAACTCGACTTGTCTTTGCGGAGGCAATCCTGGCAAGTCTTCGGGAAAGACTTCAGGATATTCCTTCACGACTGGAATGTCTTCTAGCTTTGGCTCAGCGGCCTCTTTATCCACAATGTGTGCCAAGAAGGCGACACATCCTTTCTGCAAGCACTTATGAGCTTTCAAGAAACTGATGATCGTTAAGGGCGTATCGTGCTTCTCTCCATGTACCACAATTGTTTCTCCATTCGCCATCGAAATGCGAATGATCTTCTCGTGATATACAATCTCTGCTCGGTTGCTTGACAACCAATCCATCCCCACTACCACGTCGAAGCTTCCCAACTCGACTGGCAACAGATCCAGTGTGAACACGTGTTCCCCAAGCTATATTACGCAACCCCTAATAACTTTATTTGCTTCTACTAGCTTCCCATTAGCTAGTTCTATCGAATATGGAATGCCTAACTTACTGGCTACCAACCCAAGCATTTTCTTAAATTCTAGCGATACAAAATTATAATCAGCACCGGTATCAAATAGTACAGATGCAAAGCGTTGATTGATAGGGAACGTACCAGTGACCACTTTTGGATCTTGGCGTGCTTCCCTCGTATCGATGTTGAAGACTCTTCCATGTGCTTGATTGAGCTTTGGGCACTCTCTCTTGAAATGCCCCACGTCTCCACAATTAAAACAACCTGGTCCTCGACCATTACCGTCCCCATTACCTCCTTGATTGTTATTCGCTCCACGGTTTCCATTACCAGCTTGATTCGCAAAATTACCATGATTTCCGTTACCGCCATTTCCTCCTTGTGGGCGGTTTCCATACCCATTACCACCACGCTTGTTGTTGTTGCCATTACCACTGCCATAACCCCTCTGACCACCATGACCAGCACCAGTACCAGCCTAGCATGTTTCCTTTGTATGGCTAACCTTACCACATGTCACACCCCGACCGCGTAAAACAACAAACCGCGGCGGAAACGTCGGGGAGTGCTGTGGCAGAATTATTGTTTCAAAACACATGATAATTAAAGGTTAAGTTTTATAAGCTTAAATTATTACATTGTCTTAGTTCAAACGAAACACATAACATAAAACATGATAACTTTCTTGATTTTAGATTTGCTAAGGCCCAAGTCGCCCTAAGTGAAGCTTGCTCACATCAAACAATCGCTCCTGAAACATATGTGAAAGTAAATACGTCAGCATAAAAATGCCTGTGAGTAACATAGGTTTAGTGTTGAAGATTCATGACTTTGAATGTTAACATAAATGTTTAATGAAAATTAGTCATGAACCTTATAAAAATGTCTTCTTTTATAAATCATATGAAAATCAAATGTTATAAAAGAATAATATATGGTTAATTTAATAACCAAATGAAAATAATGTGTATAAAATATGTCATGTCTTGTCTTTGTTGAAGTGGTTTAGATAACGCCACGATATGTAATACAATAAAAGCACTTATATATTGGAAGCACCAGCGACGTATTCACCATGCTTTTATCATATTACTCATTTCTCGTTACTTAAATCACTTATTAATAACCATGAAATAATGTCTTGTATAAATGTCAATGTCCAATGTCAAATGTCAAATGTCAAATGTACAAAACAAAGTCTTTGAATAAACCAAAGTTTAAAACAAAAGTTATGTTTTGAAAACCAATGCTTTTTTTTATATGAACATTTATGTGGTTTGTCTATCGTATACACTCAAGCCTTGAGACTGTCGGATAAACCCTTATCAGGATCAGGAATTTATCAAAAAAAAAATGTATTCGGATTCTGTCATTCCCCTAACGAAATACCTAGAAAGCGGGAACGGGATTTGTCAAGTCCTATAGCGTTATTACATACTACCGAGCGACGTGATCAATGTTAATGAATGTACTACTTTGTTCAACATACCAAATGTCTTTTTCAATGTAAGCATGTCATGAAAATGTCTTTGTAAAACCATGTAATAGGCATACCAAGTCAATATGCCAATAAAATGTCTTTGTAATAATGTATTACATGTAATGTGTAATAAAACATGTATAATGTCATGAAAACGAAAAGTAAAGTTATGCACATATGCTTCACCCCAAAACATTTGAAAACGTAAAATAGGGAAACTATGTACTCACCTTTGGGTGCGTTTTTATATGTTAACACAATCCTCAAATTGTGTATTCGTCCTAAATTAAGTAAGAACGATTTAATAATCAAAAACTCGCAAAAATACCGAAGTTTCTCCGATACTTAGAATTTTCACATAACTTTGAGATTTTCTCGAAAAGTTACTATTTTTTATTATATTGGTGTATTTATATATATATATATATATATACATATGAGTTCATATATATATTTTAAAAGCTTTGCGACTTGAACGATTTTATTGGTGACCCTTATCATGTTATAAGCAATATATCTACGATTTGCGCGTCGTAATATTTATACTCAAATGTAACATACAAATAATAGTGTAATACACATAATCTTGTCAAGTATTAACATGTCATCATACACATAGCATAAAACACATAACACATTGTAACACATAAAATTTACCCATGAACAACCCATTATAGGGCATGTTGAAAAACACGTATTTTAGTTATTCGGTAACGTTTTTGGGCGCCGGAAGTCACGTATGACTAACCAAACACCAAGTAAACTTAATATAAGTTAAAATACTTATTTTTATATAAAAAATATCAGTTTACTTACTGATCTAAAACAGTTTTATAAAAATCCTCTGAAAAACCGATTTTTAACCGTTTTACCGCATAGTTTTGTATCAAACGTTACCCTAACCATCCCAAATCGAAACGACTTGATATTTTAACATAACCCATGTTATTTACTGAATAAAATAATGGTTATACTCAAGATAGTGCAGGTCTCACATAAAGCACATAAATCATGCAAATTTCACATATTTTACCACTTTCTAAGCTATATGTACAACATGCAAAGCTATCAAACCTATGTCAAAGTTTGATGCCATTATAATATACCAAATAATGTTATTTTTAGTGTTTATAATCTGTTCTAAATCATTTTTGTCATACAATCATTTTTTTTACCATTTCTTGAGCTTTAAATCAACATGTATTCTCATGTACAAGTGCCTAAAGCACACTATCATAGCATCATCATTTTATATTAATCTAAATGCATAAAATATGCAACTTATTCATGTTTATTTGCTGATGTATTTGAACATTTATAAAATCATCCAACACTTGCATTTTAACTATCATCCAAGAACATGCAACAACTCAAAAATTCTCAAATATGTCTAATAAATTTTTAGCCATTTACATGTCAAAATACTAACATTACTTCAAAGTATAACTCATGATTAAATCACTTCTTTATATCTCTAGCATACTTGTACTTAATCTTGTTCATGCAAGCAAACATCCTAATTAAATATTTATCAAAGAAATCAAACTCAAGGCACATACACATACATATATATATACGGTTATACATACATATATATCACCACCATTTTTATTTTGTATCAAGACCCATTTCTTTTTAGATTTCAAGTTTGTGAAAAATTCCAAGATTCAAGAGAAACTTCAAATCATCAAGAACAACCAAGAATCAAGTGTATGATCTAAACATAACTTTATACCTTCAAGATTCAAGTGGGTTTTTGGATGAGATTTTTATGGAGCTTGAAATCACTTGAAAACACCTTGGAAACCCCTTTGGATCTTCACACCAACTTGAAATATGCTTGAAATGAAGATGGATCTTGAAGAACAAGGTTGAAGAAATGAAAATGGTGAGGGTGGTGGTGCTTACGGTTTTGGAGAGAAGAGAGAAGGAAGAGATTAAGTGTTGAGTGATCTTGTATGATTTGTTGTGATCATGGAAAGATATATGTAGATTTGAAGGGATATGGAAGATATAATGGAGATTTCATGTATAACAAGTGTCATGGGGTGAGAGAAGTGGCAAGAGGAGGCCACCACCTCTACCTCCACTCACATACATATGCAAATTTTTATATAAATATATTATATGTAGGCTAAAACGGGTGTTTAACTGGATACCAGGTATTTTATCTAGCGTTTAAATCCCGGTTTATGGCGTCCTAAATTATTTTTATTATTCTATAAAAATAAACTCGCCAAAATATTACTGAAATAAATTTTAGTTGCCGAGACTGGCTGCGTTGTCTGCGTTTTGCAGTAGAAGCACTGTGTTACGCAGTAACTCGCGGTACGCGCTTAAACTTGAAAAATAATGTTTTTAAGCGTTTTAATTTATTTTTCAACACGAACATGATTAAAAATGAAATTTTAATCATAACTGAATATTTTTGGGATTTAAATATTATCCGGGCGGTCACCAACGTTTGTTTCGCAATTTTGTCGTAAATAGTTCTAAAGTTCGAATAAACATGTTTTTGCCATACCGAATCCTTCAAAACTTATTTCTAAGTTATGTAAAGGGTATTTAGGGTATGTTTGGCTTATGTCATAATTCCGGAGTGCACGTTGCGTTAAACTGATTATGTTTACGTAACGGTTTATGATTTCACTTCCAGAACAGGTTTGAGAGTTCAGAATTGAACAATGATTGAAAACGTACTAATGTCACAAATAATTAAACAAATATTGAAATTAAAACACCATATTTTATTAAATACAAAGTTGTTCAGAACAGTACAAGGGTTAAAATTACACATATGTCACAGTCTCCCCTACTTTTTGAAATTTCGTCCCGAAATTTAATTAGAGGAAACTTGTGGGAAAAGGTGTGGATATTTCGCCTTCATTTGATCCTCTCGTTCCCAAGTAAACTCTAGGCCATGTTTGGATTCCCAGCGAACTTTGACTATCCGTATGCGCTTGCGCTTGAGTTTCTTGACTTGACGGTCCAATATTTCCACAGGTTTCTCGACGAAGTGCATCGTGTTATTGACATGAATTTCATCAAGGGGGATGTGGAGGTTTTCATCAGCTAAACACTTTCTCAGATTGGACACATGGAAAGTTGGATGAACATTTCCAAGTTCAGGAGGTAGCTCAAGTCTGTAAGCTACTTTTCCGATTCTTTCAACGATCTTGAATGGTCCAACATATCGTGGTGCAAGTTTTCCTTTCTTCCCAAATCTGATTACACCTTTCCAAGGAGATACCTTGAGTAGGACGAGATCACCGACTTGGAATTCCAAAGGCTTGCGTCGTCTATCCGCATAATTCTTTTGACGGCTTCTAGCTGTTAAGAGGTTGTCGCGAATTTTCTTGACTTTGTCTGTAGTCTCTAGAATGAGATCAGGTCCAGTGAGCTGAGCTTCACCAATCTCATTCCAGCAGACCGGCGAACGACATTTTCGACCGTATAAAGCTTTGAAAGGAGCCATGTTGATGCTGGAGTGATAACTATTATTGTAGGAGAATTTGATCAACGGAAGATGCGAATCCCAACTACCACCAAAATCGATCACACAGGCTCTAAGCATATCCTCCAATGTCTGGATTGTTCTTTCAGATTGTCCATCCGTTTGAGGATGATAAGCAGTGCTCAAATTGAGTTGGGTTCCCATAGCAGATTGCATGGTTCTCCAAAAGTGAGATGAGAATCAAGCATCTCGGTCTGATATGATGTTCAAAGGAACACCATGTCAGGATACAATCTCATCTACATAGATCTTGGCAAGCTTGTCTGTAGATAAATCCTCACGGATTGGCAAGAAGTGCATTGATTTTGTCAAATGATCAACTACTACCCAAATGGCATCATGACCTCTATTAGTGCGCGGTAACTTGGTAATGAGATCCATAGAAATGTTTTCCCATTTCCAAACCGGTATCTCTGGTTGTTCCAATAATCCAGAGAGATGTTGATGTTCTGCCTTAACCTTCAGACAAGTAAGGCATTTGGATACATATAAGGCACTGTCTTTCTTCATTCCCGCCCACCAATACTGGGTTCGAAGATCCTTATACATTTTGGCTGCACCAGGATGAATAGAATAACGAGACTTATGAGCTTCATCCATCAACAAGGTGCAGAGGTTGTCTATGCTTGGGACCCACAAACGGCCCATGAAATAGAATATCCCAAAGTCTCTCAATTCAAGCTCAGGTTTAATGTGACATTGTAATTCTTTACCCATCAAGCCTTGTGTAACACAAGTATGTTGAGCTTGAAAGATGCGGGTTTGAATATCAGTTCGAACTCGAACACAATGAAGCTTGACTCTTTCTTTTCGACTCAACACATCGGCTACGACATTCGCCTTACCAGGATGGTAGCGAATCTCGCAGTCGTAGTCATTTAGAAGTTCTACCCAACGCCGTTGCCTCATGTTTAGTTCTTTCTGGTTGAAGATGTGTTGGAGACTTTTGTGGTCTGTGAAAACCACACATTTTGTTCCGTAAAGGTAGTGTCTCCAAATCTTGAGAGCAAAAACCACAGCGCCTAACTCAAGATCATGAGTTGTGTAGTTTTTCTCATGGATCTTCAATTGTCTTGACGCGTAGGCTATGACTTTGTTTCTCTGCATGAGAACGCAACCAAGGCCTAGATTCGATGTGTCACAATATACGAAAAAGTCGTCGTTTCCCTCAGGTAAAGACAACACAGGAGCATCGCAGAGTTTTTGTTTCAAGGTTTGAAAAGCTTCTTCTTGTTTGGGTCCCCACTCAAAAGGTTTATTTTTTTGAGTTAAAGCTGTGAGAGGAACCGCAATCTTGGAGAAGTTTGAAATAAAGCGGTGGTAATAACCCGCGAGACCCAGAAATGAACGAACCTCGGTAGGAGTAGTTGGTGTATTCCAATCCTTAATCGCACTGATTTTGGCGGGATCTACATGTATACCTTGTTCGTTGACAATATGTCCCAAAAATTGAACTTCCCTAAGCCAAAATTCACACTTGGAGAATTTAACGAAAAGTTGTTCCTTCTTTAGGAGTTCCATTGTTAGACGAAGATGTTGTTCATGGTCAGCTCATGTCTTGGAATAAATCAAGATGTCATCAATGAAGACGATGATGAACTTATCTAAATAAGGCTTACAAACCCTATTCATTAAATCCATGAAGACGGCAGGAGCATTCGTTAAACCGAAAGGCATAACAGTAAACTCATAGTGGCCGTATCGTGTGCGGAAAGCAGTCTTGGGAATATCTTCTTCGGATACGCGAAGCTGATGATACCCAGAACGAACGTAGATCAATCTTCGAAAAGCAGGTAGCACCCTGAAGCTGATCAAAGAGATCATCAATGCGAGGTAGGGGATATCGATTTTTGATGGTGAGTTTGTTAAGCTCACGGTAATCGATACACATTCGGAATGATCCATCTTTCTTCTTTACAAACAGAACAGGCGCTCCCCAAGGGGAAAAGCTTGGACGAATATATCCTTTGTCTGATAACTCCTGCAGCTGCTTCGACAACTCTTGCATCTCAGATGGTGCAAGACGGTATGGAGATTTAGCAATCGGGTTAGCACCAGGTACAAGGTCAATACGGAACTCGATTTGACGCGCTGGGGGTAAACTAGGTAAGTCTTCAGGAAAAACCTCAGGATAATCCCGAATGACAGGGATGTCTTGTATAGTTTTACCCTTGTCTTTCTCTTCTACGACATGTGCCAAGAAAGCCACATAATTCTTTCGTAGATATCTTTGAGCTTGGGTGCTAGACATCAGTTTAAGGCTACTAGCGGGTTTCTCTCCACGAACTTCTAAGACTTCACCAGACGAAAGAGGTACACGAACAATCTTTACAAAACAAACCACTTCTGCATGGTATTTGGTCAACCAATCCATCCCTACTATAACGTCGAAACTCCCAAGTTGCATTGGTGTG